>OY745779.1:0-422827 GCA_963556305.1 Platismatia glauca
AACCCTAACCCTAACCCTAACCCTAACCCTAACCCTAACCCTAACCCTAACCCTAACCCTAACCCTAACCCTAACCCTAACCCTAACCCTAACCCTAACCCTAACCCTAACCCTAACCCTAACCCTAACCCTAACCCTAACCCTAACCCTAACCCTAAGAAGGTTGCTGAATCTGTCTTACAGGACTGGAAGGCCAAGCAAGTCGAATCCTCTGCGTCAGAAGAAGAAGTGCCGGCAGTAGGAACTTTGAGGACACTTACTGAAGTAAATCCTCAGGGCTTAGGCGAGGGCGAAGGTCCAGGCCATCTGGGACTTGCTGCAGTTTCTGGTTTTGATGATGTCGAAGTGCAGAGCGTCATGGATATTTGAGTCACTCTTTTCTCTCAAGATGTTTGTTCCGACAATATGTCTGTCTATGCCAGTTTTCATTTGTATGCCATTATGGAAAATATTGTTCGCAGCGTATGTGATCAATGATTGATGCATCAATGTAATGCTCAGCAACATTGAATACAGATGTCTTGTAGGATTTTCCCAAGAATCAAGGCGGCCGATGGTCCTGGACGGTTTAGCGGACCAGTGCTCTGGACCAATTCAATGGACCGTTGGTTCAGACCCGTTTGGAGATTATGGTTATCGTCCTAGACCGGTGCGGGGCGTCAGAACCAACGGTTTGGACCAGTGGTCCTGGTGGTTCATAGGTAGCCCCATCTCGCACTCTGCCTCCCAGCTAGTAGATTGACCTGCCGTCTCGCTCTCACTAGCACTCAGTTGAGCTAGAGCGACAAATATCCGAGAGTTTCCCGAGGCCGTCGGCCTTCTAGCCATTGCATCAACACTCGAAACATCACATCATTATGACCTCCAGTGATGATGAGTCTGAGCTATCCCAGGTCCCTACTAATATTACAACTCCATTCAGCAAAGCTGCAAGGTCGGTGGCATCCCTAAAGCCTGTTCAGAATACACGTAATACGGCAACTCAAAGAGGAGTGGTCCCACCAAAAATCTTCGCGCAAATATGGAGACTATGGACGCTGTGGAGACGGCGAAGGCCGTGGAGGCTGCGGAGGCTGCGGTGAGCGGAGGCAGTGAATCAGTGGTCCGAACAATGAACCAATGGTCCGAACCATCAGGCGCCTTGCCCAGGATAGAATCACCATCCTTTCTATCCTCACTGCTGTGCACCTCGCTGAGAACTTATTCTTCTCCTTTTCCTCCTCTACTACCTTCTCACGCTTCGATTTCCTTCTCCCTTTCTCCGACTTGGCGAAAACGGAGTCTCGATCTGGCACCGATCTTGTTCCAGTAATTTCTAGAGGCCAGTAGCATCTTGGTTCACCTACTTACTCGGTAGATTAGCCGACAATCGGTCGGTTAGAGAAGCTGTCGCCGTCGTGATTCTGGGATGCTTAGCGTTTAGCTCAGAGGCTTCACCATTGTAAAGGTTTACCAACATAGCGTGAAGTCCTACTTACATAGAAGGCAGAGATTTTGCGCCCAGTTTCTCCCGATAGAATCAACTGCTTACCAGTCAGGCCCGTTCTCCTGCTTCCGCCCCCTGTTCCCCTGATATGGTCTTATCTGCGATCCCTATACTCTAATGCTAGAGTTTGATGAAGGCTCGATTGTTATTCTATGGAGTTGTGTGCTACGATTTATTGAGTGACCGTAAACTGTCCTCCCCCAGAACATTACCTAATGCGCTTCCGCTTTCCTCCTTCCTCCCTGATTCCTTAACAGCTTCTCCGTTGCTACGGACTAATTCTCCTGATTTTCTCTAGCAGTATCGTGGCCCTTTTCAAGACGACCTTCGGCTTCAGTCATCATCATATGGCTAATCTGCTTGATCGTGGTTATAGTCATGTGCCAACGGCCAAGGGAAAGACACAAACCCAGAACGTTTCATGATAGGTTTCCCAAAGTCTCTTTAACGCTTACTCTCAGCCAGTCCCGTAGGCTCAAAATGTCAAAAGACGTGAAACCCTGACCTCGTCGGCTTCCTATGGACTACAGCACATATTTCCTCTTAACCGCTACACTCTTATTAGTCCTACCATACCAGAGCCTCAGTCCTATACAAACAACCACAATCCCTAACATGAAAGCTGCATTGAGCCAATTGCCCTCCTTGTATCCTCCCTTGGCATCTTGAGGCTTATAAATCCAGACACCAAGCAGGAGGCCGGGACCACCGCCAAAGGTGAGGTTGAGCGCTGTAGCGAGTCCAGTGGAAGCAGTAGAGTGGGTGTTCGAGGCAAGGAACGACAGTAAAGGAGGTGTGGAGGCGAAGACGGTTGCGGCGGACATGACGAGCATGCCGTATCGATGCTGAGCGATAATTAATGATTTGCAGAGGTTGATATAGATACGGTCGTGACTGCGCAAGGAAATGGTCCAAAAGGGGAATAGGGAAACTTTTAACCTACAAGGTATGCATCAGGTGGAAGCGTAGCCAAGCCAACGAAGCCTACTGTGGCGACAATAGCGCACGCTGCTGCGTGCAAGGCGCGACTAGACAAGTGATATGTCAGCGATAGGAGCATGTTGACTGATCCTGAAAAGAACCTAACACTTACGAGTCGAAGCGATCTGCGGACCAGGAGACCAGTAAGGTTACGACATACGCAACCGCATAAGGCGGGATGGTCATGAGCTGGGCATTGAGAGATGTGTACCCAAGGCCGGAGACTATGGCAGGAATGAAAAGGGACAGGCTGGAAAAAGGCGCTGAGATGAGGAAGTATAGCTTCGACGAGATTTTGTTTAGCAAACTGAAACATCTGTGACGGTCATTCGGGCTGGTATTACCAAGTAATGAGCATACAAGCGCCACTCCATCAAAGTCTTTTTCAAGTCGTCCCATGTCATGGTCTCGTCGCCGCCTTTCGAGCCACAAGACCTCATTCGATCAGCAGCCAAAGCCTTCTCCTCAGCATTTAGCCAGTCTGCTGACTCTGGATAGTTCGGCAGGAACAAAATTATCACGATCGCTGAAAGGCACGATGGAATTCCCTCCAGGATGAAAAGCCATCGCCAGGCAACTAAACCTGCCACTCCGTTCATGTGTCCGACAGCATAGGCGATACTACCGCCAAAAGCGCCAGCCAAGGAGGCAGAGGCAAGGAAGATCGCGATGCGGAGAGAGCGCTCCTCGGGTCTGTACCAAAATGTGAGATAGAAGACCAAGCCAGGATAGAGACCTAGTGATGCCATGCGATTAATATGACCAGCCTTGCGTTTCAGTCTGACGCGGAACCTTACCGGCCTCAAAGATTCCAAGGAGGAAGCGTGTGATTAGGAGAGAAGCGTAGTTGGTGACGCCACTTGAACCAATGGTAAGGACACCCCAAGAGAACATTAGAAACGCAATCCATTTCTACGCAGGAAGGCTTTAGCAAGCTCACGAAATCAAATGTATAAACAGCTTATCAGGACTTGACACGCAAGGTAGTACTCACGCTTGGACCGAACCGTTTCAGACAATAATTTGATGGAACTTCGAAAACGCTGTAGCTGATATAGAACAACGTCAATGTAACACTGCATGGTCCAGGGCTGTCAATTAACATCTTCATTGTAGTACGCGGCCACCTTTTTGGCCCAAATCATGCCTAAAGATCAGGGTATCTTCCTCCTCTTACCTGTACTGATGCGCGGAAATCTTCACTCGCTGTAAGAGATCGTCGCCGCTTTCACTGTTAAGGATTTGCGCATTGCCTGTGAAGGAGCATTAGCTAGGCGCAATGTGATTGCAGCCATGCACAGAGCAATAAGACTATTCGAAAATTGAGGAGCAATACCAATATTTGATCGGTCCAGAAAACACAGGAGGTACACAAAAGCGCAGAGTGGAATTATCCTCATGTCCTGTCTACGAACAAGCGATCTTTCATTCTTTGTCCTGCTATCATTATGGTTGGTGAAATTGCCGTCATCGCCCGCAAGGGCTTGGGTAGGCACCATCTGCTGAATGTTATAGAGCCTGCGTCGAAGTCCGCCATGAAGGCAAATGGTACACTTACTGAACGACTGCTCTTGAATCCCATGCTTGTTACGGTGCATGGGGCTTCGGACGTAGGCTTGTCTTAAGGGAATTCGAGGCTACCCGATGATCTTATGAATAATTCGATCTTGCACTCTTGTTAAGCAGAAGGCGAGGACTCTGTCAAATGATGTATAGGTATGCATAACTCTAAATGGAAAGACTGGATCATATTGGCCAAATTCAGCCACAGTAGCTGCATGATGATGCAAATTTGCGTTCGCGTACTTGGCGGAGATCCACGAGCGAGGAGATCCGACCTCGGAAAAATTCCTCGCCTGTTCCATACAACATCTTTTCATTCAATGTCTGTATCCCACCAAGTCATCAAACCTAAGCTGTTTCCGTAGCTGGTTAGATACAGGTATCGAGGTCCTCATGTTACCTTCTCCTTTCAATCACACTCCTACCATATGCTTGAAGATCCCCATCTTCTCTAACGGCACCTTCTTTTCCTGTGTTGGTCGATGCACGGCTTCGTCACGACTTCAGAACTCGGACACCGATGCACCGCGCTGCCGTGATCAAGTCGCGCACTTCTTTGCCGAGGACTGCGTTCGTAGACTTGAGCCACATCTCATCGCTTGATGACGGATTAGTTGTAGAGACGCTCACAAAAGCGACGGGTGCGGTTTGAAAATCTCATGGCAGAATTATTTTGGTTTGGCGTTCGGACCAGGACTTTGTTTTAGTAGTTTTTTCAGGCTAGACACTTCTCTTAATCCTATCCAGCGGATTTTTGCTGCCTACATGGAAAGATAGCGCCGTTCTTGGAACTCTCCAGCAGGCCCACAATTCGCGATCGGGTCTGGACGTCACCTCGACCGAAGATCGCATCACGATCTCAATCGTGCATCCAGCGATCATTGTAGTATTGAGTCCTCGCTCGGATAATACCGTGGTATATTGAAGACCGCTATCATGGATCGTATCGTAATTTGTACATGACCGTGCTGGATGAATGTGGCTGATCCCTCCTCAAACCTTTCGCTCTGGCTAGGTAATCAAAAGGGAAGGTGAGGTTCTGAGCTAGGTATACTATATAATCTTTTCACTTTGACGCTTCGGGATAGGGTAAGCTACAAGCTACCTTAGCTTAGCATGAACTCGGAAAGGCTTCTGGTTCTGAGTTGGCCGTACTCGTGTTGATTCTGGTTTGGTCTTCCTTTGCGCTATCTGATTGTGCTTTGGACTAGGCGATATAGTTCTATGAAATTGCCCTAAGACGGAGGATTTCCTAAAGGGCGTGCAGTGGTTACCCGTTGCATCTTGGATAGCCTTTGCGGCTTGACTCGGTACGGACCGTATGACGGGGAAAGACAGCATTGAGCTGAAGACCGAGGCTAGAGGTACCGCATTTGCGGGCTATCAGCTAAGCATGATTGATATCGTGAGGTCGTTGACAGGAGTGACGAAAGGTGTCAATGGTTACCTGTGTTATCGGCGACCGCGTTTCTTCTTTTTCCTTCTTCGTATCTATACACTTCCTTAATCGCTGTCACATTGCCTACCATATCTCTAATTACCCGCTCTAAGCGTGTCACGGTGTCCTTGCCAATGTGTCGCCCAGTATCCACTCCTAGCCCGCTTCCAAGACCAAATCAATGAGGAAAGTGAGCAATGAACTCAAAAACGCTGCCTCGGCCAAAGGCGCCGCAGATTCTCATATGACATTGCTAAAACAATATCCCAGAAGGCAAGCACATCAAAAAGCAAAACTGCCAACGTCGGTGGAGACGCTCTCCCAACAGCATGGGTCTGCATCTGCGAGGACAGAGTTCGACACAGTCACAACGTCTCGCCGGAGTGCATGTCCATGAGACTTTCCAACGAGGACCAAGGATATCAGTAGATTATGACGAGGAAGGGCGCTGATCGACAATGGCGCGTAGAACAGGCGAAGCGCGAAGCAGAGGCCTTCGACATCCCTGCCTATACCGGTTGGAGCGGGCATAGCACAGGAGAGGTCGTGGAGAGTAGAGTGCTGTACCCTCGTCATTTCCTCGGTACAGCTAGCTAATGTTAGTAGCTGTGCACGCTTGACACAGTAGTCAGCGGGAAGAGAGAGGATTTTCGGGTGATAACGGCGCATATTGAAGGTATTGCAAGGCTTTCAACCAAGATGATCGGAAGTGGTACCATGCGTATGATTCAATAATTCCTACTTTTTTGACTCACTCAGACTGATAAGCTATACTCAGATATCGACGACTCGGAGGCGAACGCAACGCATGTGATGCTTGTCAATACAGCAGTTCTAATGGCCACTTACTACATCATCGAGAGAAAAATGCTTAATGACGACAGCGAGATACGGAATATTGGTTTTGTTCTTGGGCTCTTTCTCCATTCTGCCGGATATCTGAGGAGGCGTGCGAGAGCAACGAGGACGGCTGGTGGTTCATCGTAGTGACGAAAGCGGACGAGAACGGCATTACCCTCTGTGGAGACTTTGAGGACGAAAATGTTGAAAGTGTCGATGAGCGTCCTAACTTCATCAAAGCATGGGACTCACCTCCGATATTCTAGAGCTAGACGTGAGTCGGTCATTAATGCATAGGATTAGAAGTAAGATATACGTCGCGCCCTCGTGCAGAGGGCCTTATGTGTGGAGAAGAACCTTTGAAACAGCTTGCGGCGTATTCGGAACCTTACAGCATCGACGGCGAGATTGGCGGCGATAGATAACATGATATGACAACTGAGTGCAGCTAGGGTAGCTTTTCAAGTGAGGATTTCGTGGACTTCTGAGATGAAGAGACGAACATAATTTGACTGTCTGAGAAATATGAAGAGACTTCCCCCGTGGGCTGCGGACTGGGACCATAATGGCGATTAGCTGAGAAGACTCCCTTTGTAATATACAGCCCCTTTATAAAGACCTTTGATCTAGAAGACCGCTATGAAGAAAAATCGGCACAGAGATCACTTAGATGGCGATGAATTATATGAAGCTTGCTCTTGGCGAGAAGAAATTTTTGTGCTAGCTTCGCGACAATCCTCTCACTGCTTCATCACACGCTTCCTTGTTTCCTCCTTCAATCTTTCGTCTTCTGGCTAAACCGTGCTCGTGAGCGGTACTACTTGTGGAAATGTGCTGCAAATGTGAGGAATCGCGGGCTGGACACTCTTCCAGAAAATGAGCGCATCGTTGCGATTTGGGGTTGTCTTGTCGGCAGGCAAACATTATCGGCTCTTGGATTAGCTTTGTAGTGGAGCTCCCAACGTGCTTGACAATGTTACGCAGAAGACGCCGCCACGTTATCGACACATCAAGGATGATTCAAGCTTGCCGATAATGAATTTCCTAGACAGCCGAACCTTCAGCTATCGCTCCCTCCCGCGGGTCAAGGAGGCCAGGGTAGGCTTTCGCTTGTTGGAAGATTTTCACAGCACGATCAGCAGACCAACCCCCATGACCAAAAACGAAAGTATGACAGGCGCCTGCGAAAACAGCATCGCATTCGATTTGGCGGCCGCCGTCGGAGACGTGGTAGCACTAGATAACGTCAGAAAATGAGGTTTTGTAGAAGGCCTAGGAGACCTACCCGCTCGTCGTACCAGCCGTGGCACTGGTAGGGGCCACATCACCCCCACTATTTGTCCCGCCAGCTGCGCCTCCATTTCCGCCAATGTTGGAGAAGCATGGTAAATCATTACTGGGCTGGCTCGCCCAGCAAGTCGCAGCCTGTCGGTCGCCATATTGGCCATCGGCCTTGCAAGTATTGGTCCATGCGAGCAGTACTGTGCTATCAAGGCTCGGACTCGGATCTGATTCCTCACACGCTAGGCAGGCATTCATTTCTGACACGCTGGATTTGGAGGTGCACATGCAGTGAAGGGTGGTTGAATCCATCGTGGTGCCAACTGCGGTGACATTGGCGCTGGTGGTTTGGCACGAGTGAAGCGCGGCAGTGTAGGAATCACATGCGGCACACTGAGCGGAGACGAGGTTCGGCAGGAAGGGCAAGAGGAGAGCGACGATAGGAAGAAGACAAATCATTGTGAGTCGGTATGAAGAGTGGTCACTATTAGAGACAGCAATGGAGTTTGGAAACTTTTCAGGATTGCAATAATTGTATTATGGCTTCAACAGAAGGGAAGCTGCAGCGTCCAGGGGACGGTTCTGTTTTGTAGAGTAAGCCAACATAGAGATGGGAAAGAAAAGGCTCACGCGAATCTCCGCCCGGATCTTGTGCATGGAGTCCGTCGGGGCTAAACCTTGAAAGCGGCTCACTACCTCCCGCGTTTGGAGATTTGACATTGCACGAGTACTACCTCAGTCTACCTCCCTACCTAGGTGCCTATTATTACTAGGTGTTGCAGGAAGTCGTGGTGGAGTAAGCTCAGAGAGCGCAATTGGAGCGATGTAATAGGGTCGGAGTATGCGGGCGTGTTGGACTGCATGCTCGGGCCCCGGGCTGGACGTCGCAATCGCGTAAAATTTCCTATGAATGCAGAAGAATGGGGCAGAAATCGAAGCTGAGATGGATGACCGTTTTGCCGGGCTCAGGCACCAGGGGAAGAAGTGCATGTGGCATGCGGTCAGTGCGACGAGATCGACAGGTCCCAGGCCTAGGCTCTTCTTTAGGCGAGGTCGACGAGCTGATGGATCTAATCCTGTGGGGGCTACCGCTTAATCCTTCTCTCTTGATGGTCAGCTCAAGGCGCAGTAGCTGGGGGTAGGGCGGTGGCCAGAGAGGGTGTAGAGTACCTACCTAGCGAGCCTGTTCATCGGCTTTGATGATCATAACGGGTCGGTGGGTAATGGAGCAGAAGAGGATAGGAATACCTATTGAAGGTGCCTTGGAGTAGGCGATGTCCCTCTACTTTCAAGGAGATGCAGTTGAAGCCTGCGATTGAAGCGAGAAACTCAACATGCGAACAGTGAGATGTTATTAGGTTGGTCCCCTAAGCTTCGGCTTGGTGGGAGGGTGGTACCTAATTTTAAGTCTTACAGCCCTACAACATACCTTACGCTCTCAGCCTACTATACGCCTACTAAGGTAGGTACCTACCTACCATGATGAACGCTTTTCCTCTGCTTTGTCGGAACAGCAACGTCTCGAATATCTGTCCATGTCTATCTCCATGTTTCGCGGATTCTACCAGTAATCGCGCCCCGCACTCAGCTCGCCCGCTCGCTGAGTGTTTCGTCTGGTTTAAAATTACGATCGACTACGCCGACCTTAGCTTCTACAGCCCCAGAATAAGAACCAAGACCGAGATGACGCTACTGTCACCTCTGCGGCTTTCTTCTTGGACGAAACGAACTACCTAGCGATCCCGACTCCGATTTACTAGATGGGACTACAATCATATGCTGAGCTCTTGCGTTTTGTGAAAATGGACGATGTTTTCACTATACACCTTCGCTCAGATTTGCTCAGGATACTTCGTACATCTCGGCTTTCCAGCCTCATATGCGTTGCAAGAGGAGATTACAGCAAGAGCGCTCCGGTGAAGTGACAACTTACATACTGAACCACAGAAGGTCGTGCTGGAAGAGCCGGGGAATTGTCCTCCGACGGCACCCCTCGTGTTGTTAGAGCCTTTTTCTGGAAGGCGGCGGCGCTCCACAGTCATCAGGAATGTGATGAAGTTACAGAAACATTGATCTTGATCTTAGAGCGATCTGCCACCCCAATTGAGGTGGGTACTTCTTGGGCAGTTGCTCAAAGAAGAACTGAATCATAGTTGAGCTCAAGGATGTCTGAGTGCGATCGAGTCTCCTGTTGGAAGATCTGAACACCCTTTTTCAACATTGTCCTTTGTCACATGCCGAGATAGATCAGCTTTTAAGCAGTATGAGCCTTGCGGTAAAGACTCTTTTCACTCAACATGATGCAGAAGTTCTGCACCACTACCTTCTTCTTTCTTTACTTCCCTTGGATCATTCCCGAATAATGTGAGATGCTTTAGAACCGCGGCAGCAACCACTAGAAGGTTCTTTTTCTGCCATCCAGCTAATCCGATGCTATGTTTGCCTTTGCCTTTGTCTTTGTATATCTAGCAAACACCAGCCAGGTCTTCATCGGTACATAAGCTATCTGCGTGCCCCCAACTCCTATTCTTACATTTCACGACAAGGCTCGAGATAGGGAACGGCCAATATGGCCCGCGAAAAAGAGCTCGATTTCATCCTCTCGCAAAATTACAATCCAGAAGACGACAGCCCACTCAAATTTCGCCAAAGGTACAGCCTGCTGGCGAAACATCGCGATGAGCTACGAAAGAAGTGCGACGCCAAAGAGAGAAAGCGTGCGGACATACTGCAGGCAGAAAGCCAGTGTCTGGGCAAACATCCGCCTCCGAGGTCCTCTGAGCTGACAAATCTGTAGCATCCGCCGCAGTCTCTGAACTGCACGGGTCCCGATTCAGCAGCCTTGCTGCAACCGACAACGGTTCAACCATCTCGCCTCCAGCCAAGCACCAATTCTCAGCGAGTTTGACTGCTGACCAACTCGAAAATCTCCCCAAAAATGAGCGTCAGGTAGAAATGGCCAAGATCAAGAGGGACATTGAGGTATTGAGGGAAGAGAAGAAAGCAAGGCGAGAAGCGGTAGCCGCGGAAGCAAAGGAGAGAAGAGCTCGAAAAGAAGTCGACACGACCATGTATCAGGACGAAGCAGACAAGGAGGACCAGGACGGGGAAGGCGAGTCGGGGCTTGGGCCGGGCTGGCAGAAGGTCAGCCGTTCTACAAATCGGTGAATGCACAGCAGGATCTCCGAGAAGCCATGGAATAGATGCATGCAATCTGACTAGATCCGTTAGATCTTTCTCGTCGTAAATTGCGACTTGAGATTGCTATCAGAAATGAACTTTAGGTCTTGACGTTACATGACGATAGCCCTGACTTTTCTCAGGGCTAGCAACGATTTGATGTCCCGTGTAGAAATCCCGATTTCTGAAAGCCCTCCTTGAAGAATGCCAGCGCACGAAAACTAGATGACAAGATAAAATTCACTCTGATACTTCACCAGTAGCGTTCCTGTTGATCCAACTGACGATAAAGCCTCCGTCCTCACTGCCACCACATCTCACAGTCAGAGCGAACGCCTCTGCCCGTAGGACCCCGACTCCAGTAATGACACTCGGTTTGACACCTTTTATGGTCGCGATTTTTTCTCCCGGAGGCCTTGGCCAATGAATATTGTCCCGTACGCTCCGCAGGGATCGTACATATGGATTTGTATTGTTGAGGTGGTGGTGTCGCTTTTAGGGGAGGCCCGCAGTGGAAACCAAGGCCAGGAGAGAGTGTTTCCTTCCATTGCTCAGGTGATTCGATTGCGCGACTCCAGAGAACAAGCCAAGATATCAAAGATGAAACCACAAAAGTCGCAATCCTATTCAAAGTCGATGCAAAGAGGGGATTTGGCGAGGTTGTCTGAGCTCGACGCTTTTGCTCAGCTTTCGGCACAGCCCTGGAAATGTTGGAGGTTTCTGTGAGTGGACTTGAATGGACAGCCAGAGTCTTGATTGTTGGAGATCCGAAGACAAATACTGCAGTAGATACAGCTGTGCAGGCTAACCTCAGGCTCGACCGAACCATCCGAAAAGCCGTGATTGATCTGCAGTGCCGTAGCTGCCGGTGATGGATCAATTTCAGAATTCGCACGAGTATGCATTGCCTCAAGGAAAGCAGCCATTGTGATACCGTGAAGACTTACGAAAGCATTTCCGAGCTCCTTTTGCAGCTCGCTTTTCCGCTGGCCGATTGGCTTGAGCTATGAGCCAGGAGAATATACAGCTATGAAGGTGAGGATCTCCAGAAAACAATACGTCAGCGATTGAAGAGAAGATTGATCAGAGCCTAGATCGTGGTTGATGCCATCAGCTTTACAACATAGTATGGGTCGAGGAAAGGGATGAAGGGAAGGCGGGATTAAACTGAACGATAGAAAAGACAAATGAAAGCTCGGACCGAGAGTGTTCTGATCGATGTATTGACGAAGGACCTCTATCTGGTCCACCATGAGCGAGTTTCTATCCAGGATTCTCCCAAGTAGTCGTATTCGCAGAAGACATTGAATTTGCCGATTCAATCCTCTCGTCCCAGGTACTTGAGTCATGCAAGCAATTCTCCACGGATTCAACTCCACCTCGCATACCCAAATCTTAGGAGTGACTGAAGAGCCAAGCTTTATAAAGAGCGGGTATACCAGCCGTAGAGGGAGAAGGAGGGGAGGGGATTTGATCAAGTCATCCAACACCATACGGCAGCAAAAGAAAAGCGTACGAGGGGGATGAACCTAAGCTTCGTATGGTCTAGAAGAAGGGCATCCCAGGAAGCGCAAGAACCTCGCCAAGTAACCATATCATGAACCGCTTTTGTCCCGCTTAAGAAAATAGAGCATGGTAAGTGGATAGTCCTAATCAGGGCGGGTCGTAGCCGTCGCTCAGTAGCGGTCATCGTCGTAATCCGCCCGGTCATCACGGCCTTCATCATAAGACCTGTCGACATTCCGAAAATCGTCCTCAACTTCCTGTACCTGCACGGGAATCATCAGCAAGCGCTTGGCAGTCAAGTGCACAAGAGGAGCACACCTTGTCCCCAGTCCATCGAGCGGCGTCTTCTGGAATGTCTTCAACGTCTTGTACCTGCCAGATCATCATTAGCGATTGCTTTTTGAATGGAGTGCATAAGTGAGAGCACACCTTATCCTCAGTCCATCGAGCGGTGTCCTCCGGAATGTCTTCAACTTCTTGTACCTGCACGACCGCCATCAGCAGGTCTTTGATAGATTGAATGTGCAAGTGGAAGCGCACCTTATTCCCAGTCCATCGAGCGGCATCATCCGCAAAGCTATCGTCTCTGTATTCGGCTCTACTGTATCCATCATCGCGGTACCCATCATCTCGCACAACAGTTGTTTCGCTGTAATCTCCCCCACCTCCATAGCGATCATCATTGACGATGGTCTCCTGTGTGAATGTATCATTGCCGCGACGATCATCGTAGTTATCTTCGTTGATAATAGTTTCATTGAAGGTGTCGTCTCCACGGCGATATCCACCACCGTAGCGATCGTTTTCGTTGATGATGGTTTCGTTGAAGGTGTCGTCTTCCCGACGGTATCCACCACCGTAACGATCATTATCTTCGATCACAGTCTGATTTTCGATTATCGTATCCCCACCACGGCGGCCATACCCATCTCCACCGTACTCAAGACGCTCCTCATCTCGATATTGGTGACGCCCTTCAAAGTCATCTTCGAATTTATGTTTGTCTTCCTCCCAGTGTTCCTCTATCGTAAGAAGTAAATATCAGCCATGGTGACTCGGAGGCGAGCACAAGGATAGCAAGAGCCGTAGTGAACGTACCAACTTTGTGGCCTTCGTGCATCAACAATGCTCCCGCAGCCAATCCAGCCACTGCTCCTCCAGCTCCGTACGCTAGGTTGTGATTCTTCTGCTGTGGGGCCTGCGAGATCACCTCCGTCTGCTGATAGGTAGAGCCCATCGGACCACGTCCACTGGTATGCACCTCTGTGTACTGCGCTGGCACAGGAGCGCCACCAGGGTGGTTCCAGGTGCGTTCGCCCGTTCGTTGATTGACGAAAAACCAGCGGCGGTCGGGGGCATCCCATTCTGCTATCCAGCCGGGGGGAAGATTGTGATTGGGGTCGGAAGGAGGAGGGACTGGATGAGGGGCAGATGGACGATTAAAGGTACGTTCACCTGTGCGCTGATTTATACTGATTTCAGATTAGTATCTCACGATGGAAAAAGAATGCCCCAGCCTAGCATTGAAAAAGAGGATGATGAGTACGTACTAAAACCAACGGTTGTCTGGCGCGTCCCACTCTTGGATCCAACCAGGTGGGAGGCCACTATTAGCACCCTGTGGTGGACCAGGGGAGCGAGGAGGTTGATGAGAAGGCTGGTGAGATGGGGGATAGCCCTGACCTTGAGGCTGGCCTTGGTGAGGAGGACCGGAGGCCTGGGAGCTAGGTCTTTGCTGCTGATGGGCATATGCCTGGGCAGCTTGGTTGAGATAGTCCATGCTGGGCAAGGGAGAAAGTCAAAGGACAAAGGAAAAAGGAAGAACGATATATGGAAAGGTAAGTGGGTCAGGAAAAAGGAAGGTGTGTGAAGGTTGTACTGAGATATCAAAGTTGAGGCCACCGATCAATAAGTGAGGGACACGTAGGATGACTAAGCACTAGTCCCACTACAACATATGCGCCCCCAAATACTGACCTGCGGGAATCCTACTTGATTCTGAGTAACACTGCAAATATTGGTTTGACTAGGTACCGGTGCAACCCTCGAGGAGAAATGCTGAAGAAAGAAGTTCTTATGCATTTGGCAGTTCTCCCTGAAGTCATATTTTTCTAGCTCAGTGAAAAGAAGACTTGGATCTTCGCCAATATTAGCGCTTCCCGAGGAGACGACCCTATAGACTTAGTAGTGATACCACGTGTATCATCCAATCTGACTTATTGCATACATTTCAGCGCGCAAGTCCCTTACACCATATACTTCGTGCATGTGTGAGCTTTGTATCTATGAGTATTATATCGTAAATTCTAGCCAATCATTGAGAAAATCTCTGCAGGATTTCATCACCTGCCACACCCACGACTACGAACATACTATTCTCTTCTGACCGTGAAAACAAGTACCATACTGTCAGGCATACTCCAAGCCTGGTTCGCTGCCGACCCCGGTATCTTCTCAACTCTCGCATCTACCTTCCATTTGCTTCCAGTCGCAGCTCCAACCTCTTGCCAGAACTTGTCGAAACTTTCGGGGTTGTGCAGATAGCGAGACGTGCCTGTAGATGTCCTTGGCCGGTCTCCCGCCTCCATGCTGCCGATCTGTAGTCCGATAATCATAGAACCGGCCCTGGGCTTCGTGAGCCTCACCAAGTGTCGTGCGACAGTCTTTTGGTCTTCTAGACTGAAGAGATGGAGGAGACCATTGGCACTAATAATGTCCATACTGGAACCGACTGGTTCGATGCTTGGAACAGATTCCTTTGCTAGGTCTGCAGTGATGAAGGTTGCATGCATTTTTTCCCGATCACGGAAAAGCTCGTAGCCAATGTCAAAGAAGGCTGGCTGGATATCCAAGGCGTACAGGGCGCTTGAGGAGGGAGCCCCATCAAAAAGAAGCTTGCGAAGATCTTGTCCAAGACAGCAGCCTGCATCGAGGAAAGTCTGACCCGATTTGAGCTTTGAGAGAACCTCAGCATATGCGGGATGCCTAGCGACGACGAGCCATAGAAACGTAAGTTGGCCAAGGCATGGATATGGATACAATTGGAAAGCCCGCGCTCGCTGTGAAGATAAATTCAGCAATTGAGGCAGGTGTCGATGACTGGGTCAAAGGCCACTCACCAGCTCGGCAACATGCGGGACTATTTCGTCGGGTGCAAAACCTGAGTACTGTTCCAACAAAGCTTGCGCGGGACCTGGAACCTCAAACGTCTCTTTGAACCAACTTGGTAGGTCTTTGCCTGGCTCCGTTGTCGCCGTCATCTTGTTTTGAGACCTTAGGCAGTCTATGAGTTCCGCTTACGACCAGCGGCGAGCAGGTGCTGATAGCAGGTGATATAGCTAGCCTTTATACAGCATAGCGTGTTTGACCTGGTGGGGTTGTTTCAGGAGCATCCTTGCATAAGTAGGAATTTATCATCCGTTCTACTCGCCAAGACCTGGATTATTGTCGTTACAGCATTCAACTCATGTCGCAGCTCATTTAGGGAAGTCAAGATTCTGCGTTTAAAACTGACCTGTTGAAAATCTGCCGACCTTTTCTATTTTGATGTGATCCCTTAGTAACATCCGCACGGTGGGCTCATACGAGCGTGCTACAGCAGACAAACGTGCGATGACTAGATGAACGATTGCTTTTCTGTTGGGAATGGTAAATCGCCGTCGTGCATGTTTCGTAATATGCACAAGGAAGCATGCAGCCACGAGCTTCTTTGAGCATCGACCTTTTACAAGCGGCATACTAAGGCCAGAATTGATGTTACCAGCTCCAAAACAACTTGTCAGTAACAATGGCAACCGGAGCGGCATGAATCGGTAGCATACCGGCAAAAAGCAACTCCAAAGGAGAAGCCCCCCTACGGAGTGCTAGTTGATCTTCTGGGCTGCCGAGCTGGGTGAATCGACCGGTGGCAGCGCTTGGCGCGAGGAAGGGTGTCAAGTGAGAACAAGGTATTGATTGACTACACCGACTCCGGCTCAGAATGACATGTATGCTTATCCCGCCGGCCAGCTCCTCCAACAAATCTCTTGCCGCCCTTTTTGCTATCCTCTGACCAGCACAACGTACCTTGGGTATATGCGTGCGACTGAAGGACGAACGGTGGATCAAGGAGCGTCTGCACAGCAAAACCTGATGGGTGCTCTCAGGGACGAGATCCAAGCTAACGTCGTATCTGAACTCACTATGGGTGAATTACAGACCTAGATACTGCAAGCATCGATGACATCTTTCTCGTACATATACATTTTGGGCTCTGAGTCTGATAGGGACAACGCTTGACAGTGGCGAAGCTTCTATAGAGATGGTCGATTTTTATCTAGCAACACTCTATAATAGCTGATTATTCCAACGAGACTTGCGACTTTGATGCAAGAGAACCGAAATCTAGCTAAGACTGTTGAGGCGACACATTCTGCCCTGATGAGGATTCGCGAGAGTGTTTCCGTACCAATTATCACTGTGGACCAAGGATCCTATCACCGATATCTTATAGCCCAGAGCTCTGTAGCCTCAAAATTGGAAACATGTCTTACTTGGTACCGATGATAGCGGAAAAAGTCTTTGATAACTTTCCTGTCAGTCGCCAACGTTAAGTCAAGGACCATATGACTCAGCGCCTTGATGAGCTCAGGCGTTAGACATGCATTTTTTGGCCGGAAAGAACTCGAGGTCTACCGAGGTCTACCGAGGTCTACCGAGGTCTGGGACATGAGAGTGGCTTCGCGTCTCGGGTTGGATTTGACGGTGGTTTTGCAGTTGACAGCGTTTTTGGTGATATTGCTATCGTTCTTTGTGACGGGCTTTCCGTTTTGACGGAGAGTGGGTGCCATGGTGTAGCGAAAAGCCCTCACGCTGAGCCTCTGAGCCCTGCTATGTGATTTCTTGTTCTACGTATGCGCTATGCAGTGACTAATAAACATGTTCTGACACGCAATGATGATACTTTTTCCCCAGACTCCGGGTTGAGAATTGAGATACTCTTGGGTTTGGCTTTGGCTTTGACGCTTGTGATTTGCTACTCCTAGCATTCTGATATCCATGAACGCTGCACCTGAGCAGCACCTCGCATATGATGCGGCATGCCGTGTGCTCTAGGTACTTATGCACGAGCCTGCGGCCTCTAGTGCGTAGATCAGTACTTTAGGCACGCCACCAAAAGTAGCAACATCGAAAGAAGCGGAGTGTTCTCCTGGGAATCCACTCTCGTCCAATTAAATCAAAGGACGCATGGCTGGGTCGCGCTATGTCTCCGGTAGCCTCGCAAGGAAGACGGATCGATATTCGATGGAGGCACAGAAAGGCTAAAGGAGAATAAATGCACGTGGCGTGAGATGGCTTGAGTTTGAATTTTAATCTTTAAGTGATGAAGTTGATTCTGTGATTATGAGTGGAAGCGCTTTTGAAACTTGATCCTCCAAAGTCCAAAGGTCCAAATTCTCCAAGATCCAGCAGCCGGCATTAGTGTCGAGTCTAATGCATCCGCTGCAGATTCATCCCGTATCAATATTCCTAATGATCTTTTTGAAACGTGGCCCCCTGCGTCGGAATTTCAAAGAGGGTGTGATCCTGCATATCCTGCATATTGTGTCCGAAAGGCTGAAAATCGCGTCATAAGACACGCTTTTCCGCCACGAGTTGTAAATACCTTGGGTAGGTAGGTATCTCTTAAGTATTACTCATCCCGGCCATCAATAATCTACCTAACAAAGCATCGAATAATCGAAAGTACCTTACGTTAATCGGACTTCCACCCGTTCCTGGTTCGCGAGTCTATCTGACATTATTCTTACCGGATCCTTTCTAGTCTTTGTCCTTCGGCTTCTTTTGCCCTGGATGAATGGATGATGGGTAGACCTTAACTTACGCTTAAAAAACGTCAGTTACAGACACCTCGACCCGGCGACCTTCAAATAGCTACCATCCTAGCTTTGCATCAAAAACCACCATTGCCTCCTCTCACTGCTCTACTCTTCCACTTTCCACTTCCCAAGCAGAATTCTGTCTTGGCCACAGCGCCCTGGACAATAACATGTAACACTCTTCCCTCGGACCATCGAATTCCACCATCTTCATCAAACCCACCATGGACTCATCATCCGGTGGCTCTGGCCCGCCACCGTCAATCGTCCACCGGCCAGGATTCAACCTGTATGCCGACCAAGGCGACAAAATTGTTGGAACAATGATAGCGCTTATCCTTTTGGCCTCGACGTTCGTCACCTTACGTCTGGTCTCCAGGTACCTCGCTCGTGCCGGCTTCTGGGTGAGCAAAGTGCTGTTCCGCGCTTAAAGGAAGAACCATTGACAGAGTAATTGGGTGGCAGTGGGATGATGTACTGATGGTAGTAGCGTTGGTAAGCTTCAGACTCTGCCTTGTCAGCTAACGTCACCCTCTTCTAATGATCGCGTATAGTGTTTTGCCATAGCACCTTGCATCTGTGACATTATCGGTAAGTTGGATTCTCCGATCCCTAGCATGCATATGGGATATGGGATTGACCATGACCGTAGCTGTGAAACAGTTCGGTCTTGGCAAGCACATCTACGTCTTTGGCGAAATAGGTGCGATGAAGGTTGCCATAGGCTATTTTCACACCCTCTATTTCTTCCAAATATTCTTTACCCTGGCTACTGGCACAACCAAGCTCACCGTGTAGGTCCTTCTTGATCCATGGGACCTCGACCTTCGAGGGTCAAGCTTGCTAATGAATCTCCTCCTTCCCCTAGATTGGCCTTTTACCGTCGCATATTTCCCATCGCAGAGCTAAAGCTCATCCTGATGATTATTACCACCATGGTCCTAATGTATACCGTGGGAGTCACACTATGCATCATCTTCCAATGGTACGTATCCCGATTGCGGATGTGCTCCGGGACCGACTAACAAATCAGTCATCCGATTTCAAAATTTTGGATATTGGATGGACCTGGCACTTGCATAGACGGCTTGCACAATTTGATCATAACCGGGTCCATCAACACTTTTCTGGATTTTACCGTTGTTTGCTTGGTATAACCCCTTCAGCTTCCTCTTCAGTCAATCTCTGACCTCTCATCAAGCCCGTGCCTCTGCTATGGCGTCTGCGGACTTCTACACGGCAAAAAAGCATTTTGACAGGCATCTTTCTTACAGCTGGATTGTAAGTCCAAAGAGCAGCCTCGCGTGCTCTAAGAGGGCCACCGCTCACTGAAATGACAGTGTCTGTATCGTCAGTATTATTCGAGTAGTGATCTTCTCTAAAGCTGATCCAGAAGATATCACATGTAAGTCTAAGTGGCCACATGCTCTTTTCATATATCTCTCCTTTCGATGCAGCTGACACGACAACTCTAGGGAATTTTGTCGGAGTCACAATATGGTCCGCCCTGGAACCTATCATCGGTATCCTTGGAGCTGTAAGTACCGTTGTGAAACTGTTTGCTCGCAAAAGACGAATGCTTCCATATCTCCAGCTCAAGCCCCGCTGACTCCCAATCATTCTCAACAGTGCTTGCCATCCCTCCGTCCTCTAATAACACTCCTTCTCGACAATGACGCCTACCGCTCATTCGCAGCCACCACCTCCAAAACCTTCCAAAGCAGATCATCCACTTCCGTCCTCAAGAGCAACCAATCCAAAAGCAAGAACAGAGATTCTACCACCTTCGCCCGACTCGAAGAACAAGACGGCAACGCAAAGACACAACGGCTTCCATGGCGGGATCAAAAGGAGCCCCGGGTGTACGACAACGAAGCTGATGGCCACAATGTCACTGTGTACGGTGGTCGCAACCAACCTAGTCCAGGGGAAGATAATGCCATTGAAATGGAGCGGAAAAGCGACACGGAGCCGCCGGCAGGAGGGATCAGGGTCAAGACGGAGATTTTCTTGTCGAGCAGTAAGAGATTGGATTACAACGATCGGTTGTACTAGTTGTACAATGGGGGCGGCTGATGGGGCGGCGTTCAGGGTTGGCGATATGTACGAGTAAGGAGTCCATGTCTCAAGATACAACATATCCAAGGCGGGCTGGCTGTGCAGGCATGCGGCCAGAGGGGGGTGGGCATGAAACATGATCACGACAGTGCCTAAGAGCCGTATGTGCCAAATGTAGTGTTCATGGCTTGGCACTCTGGAATTCCGAGGAGTTGGATGGCAAATCGAAGGAAAATCTATGACCTCACATCCTCATATCATCAGATCAATGACTTGTGCCTCAGTACCGCTGTTCAAAGGAGGACTCCATCATTCTAGGGACGGCTTTTCGCCGCATGGAGCTTCTGTGGTGCAGTGACAGTTAGCACCGCCCTAATCCACAGCGTCAGCACTCAGCAACTGTAGGTACATTACTACTGCGAAAAGTCAAAGCTCAACAGTGGATCCCGTAAGCACCATCCAAGCATCGTGGCGCGAGTCTTTCCAAGCCACAGGAAGGGGCCGTCTATTCGGCTCGAGAAAGTCAATCTCTGGAAGTGACAAGGGACCACGGCTGCGCTCCTTCAATGAACCTTGCGTCCAAGGCTCACATCTACTTAAGGCTCGTAGAGAACTGTGCCGTCAGCAACGCTGCACCGACCCTATACAAGAACGGCCACCTTGTCAGACCACCACCTATCAAAAGCACAAGCGCAACGTCGAAACCAACATCGAAGGAGACACACAACTTGACACACGCTATCCCACGGCCGCAAAGCTTGGGCAACCGGTCGCAAAGTCGTCTCCACGCATAATGATTGTAACCTTCCCTCGCGAACCCCGTCCATCCCATCTTAGTCACATTGAGCCTTCTCAAGCATGGCAATGAGGAAGCCACCTGAACTCCTTCTTGACGCCGACCGCAAGCATCCGTCGCCTCTCTCTCTCTCTTTTGTTTTACCATGGCACATACACCAAGGGATAGCAAACCCTGCGCTCCGAGGAATCCCGAATCTCTTGGCCGAATTTTCTGCATCCCGCAACTGATTCTCCTTCCCAGCCTCTTTCTCAGCATTGGCCCTCACTGTGGTGTTTTAGATCGTGTGGGGCAGATATACGATCACTCACCCTTTGGGCATCACGGGCGGAGAAGCCCGCTTAGGGGATATCGGACAGGGTACGAGACTTGGAGAGAACGAAGGTTCAATGAACGTTGTAGATGGGTCACGATAAGATACTGCTCGAGGATCACGGATGTTACATGACTTGACTGTGTGCGCCCCACAAGGCCGGCTGTTGATCACGAAGGCCCATTCCTCCTCCTTACTTTCTTCTCAAACGGATTCGAAACCTCCCGTCAAGCAAAATTCGCCCTCGCCTCCTCCACGTACTCCTGCTGCGCCACTCCCGACTTCTCCCCCACCACATTCCCAATCCCCCTATGGTGCGCCGTGACCTCCTCAATCTTCGCGTCCAGCAAACTATCCCCCGGCTTCGTCTTCCACGGCCTGATCGCCCCTTTGCTGAACAACATTTCAATTTCCTCAATCGTTTTACCGGCCGTCTCGGGGTACGTGAGGAACGCTTGGACCGCGGCGCCGAAACACAACACGCCGAAGATGATGAAGAGTTTCCAACTGATGTTTTCAAAAGCGGGCGGGATGAAGAAGCCGATTGCGAAATTGAAGAGCCAATTCGCGATGGAAGCGAGCGCCATGCCCGTGGCGCGGGTTTCGAGGGACCAGACCTCGGCGGCGTAAACCCAGGCGATGGGCGCCAAGGTGATGGAATAGGTCAGCACTAGGAGATAGCAGAAAGCGATGACGGTGTTTGCAGGCGGGCCCTTGACCTGGACCTTAACGCTGAGATTACCGTTGAGACCATTCGGGAGCGGGGTGCCGTAAGAACCCAGGACACCGCCAACGACGAACATGCAGATGCCCATGCCGACGGCGCCGTAGATAAGAAGTGGCCTGCGGCCGGTCACATCAATGAAGAAGAAAGTGGCGGCAGTACCGATGATGAATATGGCGTATTGGATCCCAGAGGAGATGAGTCCGATGTTTCCAGTCAGGCCAGCCATGTCGAAGATATAGACGACGTAGTACGTCATTACGTTTGCGCCGGAGAGCTGTTGCCAAGCTTGCACGGACATCCCGGCAAAAGTACGCTTCCACATGCCGTTCAGGAAGAATCGGCGCCAGCCTTGTTGGCCAGCTATGAAAGCAAGGGTTAGTTTTCGTCTCATAACATAGGAATGTTTCTAGACCCAGCATCACGGCGTGAGGTTCGCACATAGATATGATAAGAACGGGCGGCAAATGGTGATTGTAAGTAATGAATCTAATGGGTGCCTACCTCGCTCAGCCGCTAATATCGTGGTGATTTCCTCCCACTCAGCCACCACCAGCGGATCGTTAACATCACCACCGGCTTGGATGCGGGCGAGAATCTCGATTGCCTCCTCAACGCGTCCGACCTTTGCAAGCCAGCGGGGAGATCTTGGTAGAAAAGGAAGACCAGCAAGCAGGAAGACACACGGGATGAATTGAATAGCCCAGGCAGTCCTGAATGAATTCGTTCCGGGGATGAAAGAGCAGCCTAATGAAGATCTCGGAGTCAGCTTCTATCGGAAGCTCATCGCCCCAGCTGTGCGGGAAGTATGATCATAAAAACTAGTCACAGCATGAAGGAAGGTAGGACGAGCGGGGAACCAGCATACCATATCCAGCGAAATACATTATAAAGATGCCCCACTCGATGGCCCACTGTTGAATGACAACAATAGAGCCTCTCCTCTCTTTCTTCGTAATTTCAACCAGATACACCGGGACCTGGGAAGACGTGATGCCAACACAAATACCGTTGATGAACCGACCAGCGACTAGCATTCCAACACCGTTACAGCCCGCTTGTACCGCGGTGCCAAGCAGCCACCAAAAGCAGGCAAAGGCAATGGCATCACGCCGCCCAATGCGGTTGGATACCGGACCTGCCATTATGGCCCCTATCACTGAACCACCCGCCAGGGCGGCACCGATACCGCCCTGGGTGGTACCGGAAGGGTTGTTAAAGTAATCCACATACTGCTTTGTTCCTATGATGGCGGAGATGGAGGAGATGTCGAACCCGAAGCTATGAAGGCTGAGCAAAGCTTTGATGGAGATGCGAGGGTATGAGCAACTCACAGCATGCCCCCAACCGTGGCGATGATGGCCAGGAAGTAGACATTGTAGATCTTTGGCATATGCATACTGGGAGAGACTGAGAGGTAAGTATAGTGCTGGGCCAAAGAAGCCACAGCTTGTGCAAAGCTTTCCGATGGGAAAGAGTGACGAGAGGGAAGGTGAAGGGGAAGGGGAAGGGGAAAGAAGAGATGAGCTTGGCAGATGAATAGCTACTTACTCTTACTCTTACATGGTTACTGGGATTGAGGGTTACCATGATCCCACGGCACATGCTTATCACCATCATCATCTCATGTTTGTGCCCCACACGTCGATCCGCATTAATGCATCGGCAAGCTCAACGGGTACGGCATTTTGAGAAAAGTGCGGGGTAGCCCATAGCCCACCAGAGTAAGTACTTAAGTAGGAGGTTCTGCCTGGAACAACTACTTGTACCATTGCGTAGAATAACAGGCTAAAGCGACCATCTTCGAATTTAGCCTGAACGGAATGAAACTTCCGAAATCTTTCAGGCTGTTGTTTATCAACTCGACCAACTGGACTCGCATCCCAACACATGCTTTTCTCCGCTTTTCCCTCGAATCACAAATCCAAGACAGAATCGGGCTTGTCGACTCGTGAACGGTCCGTGGGAATAGGCGTCCAGTTGTAATCGTAGGGACATGAACCCAAGCGAGCCTAGGCTACTCCGTGACATACCTCCAGGTCTGGCCCTGGAGACACTGCGGTGCCGGGCGTCGCCCATCGCACGCAGACATGCCACTGCCTTGTAGGCATCACTCTTACTATGGATTTGAGATCCAGCTCCTCTTGCCTGCATTCAAGCCTTGTAGCATATCTTCTATCCTTGCCTGCCTTGCCTTGTACCGGAGTATAGAAAGTTGAGGTGTGTGAAGGGAATTGAATCGTCTATGGCCGGTTTATCCCCCGAAAATGGAAGGAGATGAGGACCAGCGTCGCTCAATTCGATCGCCTATCATAGAATGGCTTGCGTACGGTGACTCTCGTGGTCGGGGGCGGCGAGGACAGGCAGGGTAGCGTGTGGGTAAGAATCCTGGTCTTGAAACGGCCGAGAACGTGGCTTGAGGTGGTAGACGCGCGTTCGAGCCGAAACTCAGGCTATCCTCCAGACCATGGAGCTCGCGAGTCCGGATTGACTATACAATGTCAGGAAGGGGACGAGTGATGCTCGCTGAGCCGAGGAATTGGGGGCGTACTGCGGGTTTTGTTCTCCCGAGGTATGCAAGCAACCCGAGCAACTGCCATACGGCCAACCGTCTTCACACGCTGACATAGTCTCGTCGAATTTTGGGAACGGTGATGTGATGATTTGATCGTGACAGAAGATTGGGGTAAGAGTCGGTAGGCATAGGGGGTGGAACCGACGGCGAAGACGATGCTGATTGAGCTGCAGAGGCGAAGGGAGAGCAGGCTATCGACAGCGTAATGACGCTCTTGTTGCAGTAGACTAGAAGCGCGATGGGATGGGAAGAATGGTGCAGATTTCTACTGGCGCGATCTTCACGCGTAAAGCGGCGCTCATTTTGTCAGCGAGCTGAGTGTGGGCCACGATTAGGCCTCATAGGGATCAAAGGTTGACAGTCCCGCCAGGCATTTTCCCCTCGTTCACTATTTACCGTGCCAAAACGCACGACGATTCATTCGGATTTTCTGTTCCAAACGATGAAGGCTGGCTCCATTCCCAACCGAGAGCCTGAACAGACCAAAGACGACAAATCTGCTGAGAGAACAACGACAAAGACGGTCCCGATTCTGGAAGCGCTCGAGGCGCAGGACCACCTAGCTGACTCTTGTTGAGCGGAAACAACGAGCTTCCAAAGGGAGGTTCAACCCAGATGGTGAGATCTTGAGGTGATCGCGTCGACAAGAGGGTATGACTTATGCTGACATATTTGACCACAGAGCTCCACCCCTCCTACACTGGAACCGAGCAATTACACAGCCGCACCGACGAAGCGTAGAGTACCCCACGCTCAAAGGAAGATGACACGCTACGCTTATCTCGTTGCCTTAGAGAGTCGTGGAAAGTGGGTGTGCAATGGCTCGAAGCCATGGGAATACAAGTGTCACGCGGAAATACTGTCTGGATAGTCAGGTCAATGGATGACAAGGACAAGGCAAGAGGTGGGAAACAGAGGGCTCGTCTACAATGTGTGGCTGTCCTCGAATGTTTGGGAAGTCTTGTACTCGATACTACTAGCCAGGCCAGAGGGCAATGGCACCTGCTTAAGATCCGCCGGTCCAGTTGCGTGTTCGAGGGGGAATTTGACAGCCCCGAGCGTATCGCCGCAGCGAGCTCGCCTCGACATCAGCTGGCCTTTATGGAAGAATGGAAACATTCGGGGACTGTGCATCCGAGCCTGCCTCTTAGACGCACGGATGTGATCAGACATCTGGGGGTACGCACGCAGTGCTCGAGAAGTTCCGCGATAGAGAGAACGGTAGCGGGAATTTTCCTTGAAGGTTCACATTGCAGGGCATTGCAGTCTGGGCATCTCTACGACGATCTTTGTTTTCGCCAGCTAGCTTTGGTAGCTTGCGAGAGTTTTCACGGCCGGGTTGAGATAATGTACGAGTACGTGGGAAAGCGGCCGGCCGTATTGGCGAAAGAAACGGCGGCAGAATGCGACATCCGTGTGCATGAATCCATCGCATTTTCACCCGTGCAGAAGACTGCCATATCATCGAAGGCAATACTAAAGATAAATATGAGAGGGACACGAACGTTTTCGCTATCCAACAAATATGTCGCCTACATCCTGTCGTGCGGAGCAGCGGTGAAGCACAAGACTCCTCTCCTTTTCGACATCGACTAGCATCATCCAAATCACTTCGCCCTATCTCATCCTCAGCCTCATTCATATCGAGGCCATTTCGCAGTTCTGGCGACATGGCGTGCCTTTCACCAATTACAATGTCCAAGACCCTACTTCGTCCGTCCAGCTACTTTTGATTAACGTCGCTTGTACGGCTCGAACCTTGCAACCACCGATGGCCTTCTATAATCGGAATGCGAGACCTGATGACCTCTATCTCGCCCTTGAGACATGGTATAATCCTTGGAGGGTCGACGGTCGTATTCGGACCGAGCCGGAGAGGCAGATTTGTGATCATGTAGTACCGGGGCCGCGCTGGCGGACTTGCCATCCTCATCGCTTGAGTCCCCGTCACTGCAGCTATCCTCGTTTGCGTCTGACATACTTGTGACACATGGGACATTCTCAACTGCATCGAGTTTTTGTGGTGTCGGCACTGTGGTCAGCGTCGTGCGCTTCTTATAAGCCTGCTTGGACGGCAAAGCAGGTAGTGGATACATAGTGTTGGATGGCTCAAGCGATGTTGTGACATCACTTGTGATGTTGGCAAGTGATGCTACGTCCTTGCTTGACTGTCTTCTAGACGTAGGTTGCGGCTGCTGAGTCATCGTCGACAATGCCTTCGGAGGCTGAGTAACGCAAGAAGCAGCATTGTGACCTAATGGCGACCGAGAGGACAAGTCCACGTGATCAGGTCTGATCCTGGTGCCTGCATTGACCCTAAAGCTTTGAGGTGTTGAATGGCCTGATCCCTCCTGTGGAAACTTGGGCAAAGGTGCCGTGGCTCCCGCCAACGGGAGTTCGTAGCAGCCGAGTGTCCCCACTGGTGTCCATTTGGGCTCAACTGGATGCGCTGGAACTCTAAGGCAACTCCAACTGTGGTTCCAAATTCCCGAAGGATCTTCGAAGCTTTGCTGTGAATTGAGAATTCCTGCAGCAGAACGTCGTGGAGGTACAAGCGGAAGTGGTATGGTATTGCCATTACGGAACAAGTACGAATCATCCAAAGCTACGACCTGCGTCCAGAGCTCGTTGATAGACGGAATCGTGCACTCAGCTTTTAGTGCGCTAGTCAGATATGGGGGTGGCGGCGCAGGAGCCGGTGGTTGCGAGGCTTCATTCGCTGATTTGATATTTGCAGTGTCGGATTTGCACACAGAGTATGGAGGTGGCGGAGGGGTATGTCGTTTAAGCTCTTCGTACAAGACCATTTCGTCCCAGGTATCAGAGAGCGCAAATTTTAATGGGGCTGAGTATGGTTCTTTCGGTAAGTTGTAAGCGACGACTTGCTTCAGAGAAGCAACGGTACGAGGAAGCGCTTTCTTCTGAAGAAATGCCAAAACAATCAAGAACGATCAGGAAGCAGCAATGTGACATCTTTTAAGATCGGAAGTCATCGAGGCTACCTCGACTACCAAACGGCTAATTGCATATGATTCGCATCCAAACAAACAATATCTGAGTCATCGAACGAATCAACTTCGCCGTTCCGGTTTTATCATAACGCACTGCAATGCACTCAGCCAGCAATAGAAGGGCAGCAAGATGGAAAGAAAGCACTAGCATCTGTATTAGTCGGTCCCCTCCTTCCCTACCCATCGAGCCTAGTTGCAATGTCTCATCGGGCAGGTGACAAGGCAGTCTCCACCTGCCTCTACCTGTCGGTAGATACCATCGGAGCTAGATGAAGTAGGTAAATAAAGTAAATATTCAATATGCGGTAGCGACACGCAATTATCAACAACCACCACTTTCCTTCACAACTTCGTCATTCAATCATCATAACCCATCATCAGCCAAGCCTCATCCACCGTATAACCACACAGCATCTTCTAGATCACTGCATCGTGATAGGTGCTGGAACCACCATCGCTGCCATGCCTGACGCTACAAGCAATGAAAAGGTCGAATTGAAGCTCCAGGAGTGGGACGACCTTGTGACCATCGATACACAGGACATGACCTTGTCCCATGATGATGAGATCCAGTTCTTGTCCTCTCAAAACGCCAATTGTAAATCCCTCCGCATCACGCTTTCACGATGCGCTCATTGACTCTCTACAGTGGCCCAATATTTGGAATTGCACCCCGAGATGGCCCATGAACTCATGGTACCTCGTGGCTTGAAACAACGCTTGATACGTCGCTATGAACGATTTCTTGATGGTGACAAACCGCTCTCCACCCAGAACGGGGCGGCCCAGAAAGCTCGCTGGAATGAAGAGATTTTCGACGCCATGCTACCCGGCAGGCCTACCGTGATCAGCAATCTCAATGGTTCAGAAGAGCCAACTTGGCGTGGATTGAACGCCTTTATCTGCCGCAACGGTGTAGATACCTTCAGGGGAGAAATCATGGCCCCACACTATGAGTACAGGGAGACCGGAGAGCGTGTGAGAGTCATCAACTACCAAGACATGAAAGGTACCCAGCTCAACCCTCTTCACAGTGTGTCTCCACTGACAGTGAGAGCAGTCGAAGTGACCGCAAAACAGTGGCACCTGATGTGGGACCATGTGGTATGCAACTTTGCTTACCCCAATTCACCCGAAGACATTGAATTCCGCGCTCTGCACGACGCTTGGAATGAGATTTCTACTATCCCAGAACCCTGGAATGACTGGCAAAACCCGACCGGCCAGCAAATCGCCATGATAGGGAAGCAACTTGAGCATCGTCTTTGTAGCGTCCACGTTGGTCGCCCAAACCCCTACGGTCAGTCTGTCTGAGCCAAGCCTAGGAAATCTGCATCGAAAATCGAAGTAATTATGACAATTGAATGCAGTGGTGTGTTGTCCTTTCGGTCCTAACTCTGCCGAAGAAGTACTTCCATCTACATATCCGGTATTTCTTTGCAAACAAGAAGCAGCAATCATGCTGTGCCACATACGCTCGAGACGCAACCTCCAACTTAGTGCCGTGAGCTACGATCCCTACATTCGCGTTGTGTTGGAGACGCAAGGTATAGTTCGTGCCTAAGAAGGCAAGTTCTATGATCGAAGGTGATGAGTGTGCGGCAGAGTAGCTGGTCAACATTCTGTTGTGGGACAAGTATCTGGTGACTGCTGTGGTCCAGCTTTATTTGCGCTGGTGTAAGTCTCCCATGAGACCCTTCGAATTTCATGGCTGACTTTGCGAAAGGAACTTGGCGATTTCTGGGCTGCCCACGAAGCTGCGCTTCTAAAAGCTGTGAGATAACACTCGTCACTTGCATTGTTGCTAGCTACGAGCGAGACAAGAGGCTAGAAGCTTATGAAATATGATCAGCTTCCCACAGAAAACAACCACTTGAATTTTGACGTATCGTGGGCCTCGCATTAGCGGGTACAGCGAATCTGACGTGTCATATTGTCTGAACGACAAAATTCGCAAAATTTGTACTTTAGCCGATTGAAATAGCCACTCACCGCGGTCAGCGAAGACCTTTTCTAAGATCTTCGCAGGGAAAAAGATCGCGCGGCACACCCTACGCGCCGTTCCAGGAGTCCTGGAAGTCCACAGTACACTTCCGCAAAGCGAAGGATTTCTCACCAAACTTCCGATGTACCACTGTCACTGGCGAAATCGGCTCTGGCAATAAGGGATCTGGCCGCAATTGCGTTCATCTTATTACTTCCGATGTTTTGTTCGTTAGATACCGAAACACTTCGATTTGGACCACTTTCGCGAACGCTACCGTTGCCGTGGCACTGGAAACGTCGGTACGGTTTGCTTTCGTGGCTGCTAGCTAAATCTTATTGACGGCATGATATAGATCGACACTGCCAATCTAGACATTCCCGATCGGAGCAAAGGTGGGATGGAAAAGGTCGAGATCCAGGCCCACGAGGCCGGAAAAGAGAGGCAGCGGCACAGCAACCAAGTTGAATCTGGAGGGTCTTGCGGCAACAATGCAACTGGGGGCCTTGGCGGCAACAACAGGTTGGGGCTCTTGGCGGCAACAATATGTCTCAGGGACTCGGCAGCAGGTTTTCTTCGCCAGGAGGTGGCACCGACAAAACATATCCAGTGCGTAAATCAACAACACATTCTAGCTGCCAGCCCCTCCTTTTCATCATTTGGGCCGGCGGCTTCCTTCGGCAATCCATTTGTCGCAATCTCAAGCACGATAAAGGGTTCAGGCGTAGCAATCAACCTGATCTATAATTTTACAGATGCTGTCAATCGAAAGGCCAGAGATTCTATATAGAATCACAAGACGATGATCTTTCACAAACATTGCTATTTTCGACCAGTGTACAACAAAGCCAGGTATGATGTCATGGACCAGCCGAGTACTGGCGGCGAGGTGGCTTGAAAACTTCAACAAGCAGTCTGAGGCATGACATCGAGCTACCAAATTCGACACACAAGAGCGATTCGGCTCGTCTCGGTCGAGGATTCCCTCAGGATTGAATCTCACATAAGCTCAACGGAAACGAAAGCCAACACCCTATTTCCCGTCAAATACGACGGAGAGACCGCAGAAGGAGCGGCGTGGGATAAGAGAATGCACATGCGTCATAAGTATCCAACAACGAGAGTTTCCGACTGCTAATAACGCTCCTTCAGTTAATAATTTTCGCGAAGCAGGTCTATGTTAAATTAAATCGACTTGTGGAGCGCTTTTTACCTCGAAGCACGTCAATCCTATGATTGACGCCATTTTCATTCGTTCCGTTACCTCGGGACGTGTACGGGCCACAAAAGGCGGTAGGTTAGCAACTGGGTCTGCCAACCTGTAGTCCTCCGCTAGAGCATCAGGTAAGTCGTCAACACAAGAGCTTGGGGCATCATTTTCTGAATGAATCCCTGAATGGGGTTGTACCTACAACAAAAGTTCTCCGAGCAATTAGAATTCACCTAACGGGCGATTTGGAAGCTGACCGATCGCCTTCTATCTGAGCTTGGATTGAGATGCCTGACTGACCATCGCATGTATCGTCTTCTTCTATGCTTAATCTTCGGTTGTCAACGCTTAGCCTTCACCCTAAGTAGACGTCCACGGTGCTGTGGTGGTCATTGGCCGAGTATTTCCGAATTCGTGTGTGAGAATCTAGATGGCTGCAGGATTGTCAGCTCGCGTATACTGACCTCTTAGAGTATATACGTGCTTGAGAAAATGAAACACGCTACGGCACGAAGTGCAACGCACAGGCGAAGGCTGACTGGACCGTTGCATCGATGAGCTGCTCGATGTCTAGTTGCAAGCAGATGGTGACCCATGCATCTCATAGCAGGAGATGCGGTTGCAGCGGGCTGGCCGATAGTCTTGGACATCGGGGGAACTCGCCTGCTGAACGGGTTGTACTTCTCAGGTGCAAGTTCTTTAGTCATACTCATCAGTTACTCTGGAGAAATGAGGCGTCTGTGCGGAATCTTCTCTCCTGTCGACATACTCTCAGAGAATCTACATTGAATCGTACAGGACGTACAGAATGGTATATCCGATGGGCTGAAGCGTGAAAGGGTGAACATACATAAACCTTAGCTAGGAAAAGACTCTTATATCGACGACCTAACGTATGTGCAGGGCTGACGGTAGCCTGCACCGGAAAGTCCAAATCAATTAGCTATATGTTTATTATTTTGACATTGACCCCTGAGAGATTTGATGCCCTTCCGAGTTCTAGGAGATTTTTATCGTGGGGACCATATTGGCTTCGTTATTTGACCCTGTTAAAGGCTCTCTCAACGCCCGAGAAACAAGTACCAAGCAAACAATCTTCCGAGTCTTTCGCTCTTAACAAAACAACAGAAAGGCACGTTACACAGTCCCTTTACCCCTTTACTCTCAGATTTCTATCACTGGGTAATCATTGCGCAATCGATCGATCTTCCCTGCTTCCAGAGCACGTCACATCCATCACAACGATCTTACTGGCGGTTTGTACAAGATCATAGCGCCAGCACTTGGGATCTTCAGCTAGATGAGAGCTAATCATCCCGGAAAGAAGCCGAAGCTCAATGGCAATGATGATTCTTGGGCTTTGGCATAGGAGAGAGAGGGTCAAGGATCTGGACCTCAACCATCGAAGCCACCTCATGCTGCTAGCCGCTTGAACCACTACTCTATATACATTTAGGGGCCATTTCCAGATAGCTAGTGGAACGGGAATGGTACGGAGTCCGTCCGACGTTAGCATATTAGACCCGTTTTGGAAAATGGCAAACTGACAAAATTCGGCACTCAAAGTCTGTAGCGGCACGTTTGGAGAGGGAAAAGTCGTGGACATAGTCTGCATGTATGACGTCGTCAGTCATTGTGCCGTTCAAATCTAGACCTTCGGTTTGCTGATCTACATGTAAAGAAGGCAGGATTCAACGACGCATTGCAAAAAGACCCTAAGCTCAGCGTAACGTCACAGCATCCTTTCCCTCATCCATCCGCTCCCTCTCGCCTAGCGGTAAGCAGCCCATCTTCGGGGTTTCTCGCTGGGGAGCTTTCCAAAGCATGCCTCTTTTGTGTCCGTGTGGGGCCATTGCAGAATAGCGGAGTATTTCGGTACACTTTTGGGGAGCTCGGCGTGGAAGATCCTCGATGGTGGTTTTCGTTGGGGGGAATGAGCTTATCAATCCTTTTCGCTCATAAAAGGAGCTTCTTTCCTTCTCTCTCTTCACTCCTCGTTCGTGCAGAAGATATTCACTGGCTTCTACTTCACTCAACTTTTACCTTACCTAGCCCCTACTACACATCAACCCAGTATGTTCGGCCTAGTCTTACTCGCCATTGGGGCAGTGCCCAATGCCATGGCCTTCCCTTGGGTGGTCGACATGTCTGGCATCAGAGCTGCCTCGGAGATTGAAGTTCAAATTGCCAAACGTCAAAGCACCTGCCCATTCAACCCGAACCACGTGCCGGCTCCACCCATCACGGAGCAATTCCCCTACGCGGGTGCCCAGAATGGACTCCCCAGTACCTTTCCTGGGAACTTCCAAGTGCCAGCCAATGGAGACACTGTCCATGCATTTGTGGCTCCAGGCCCCAATGACATTCGAGGACCCTGTCCTGGTCTGAACACTGCGGCGAACCTCAATGTTCGTCTTCAGAACCCACTAGTTGACTGATCTAACATTCGAAGTTTATTTCACATGATGGCGTCGTCACATTCACCGAATTACTCGACGCTCAGCAGAATATCTACAATGTGGGCTACGATCTTGCGGTCTTCCTAGCAACTCTTGGCGTTGCTCTCGATGGAGATCCAATCACTGAGAAGATGTCGATCGGATGTGATGCCACGAGTCGAACATCAATAACCGGTTCGCTCCTTGGCGCTGAAGGCGGGTTGGAGACTCACAACGTTGGTCCTCCGCACTCCTGGCTTCTGGTGCCCCGATATTTGCACTGACTTGATGTCCAGAAATTCGAAGGAGACGCATCTCTGACGCGCGCCGATTTCTTCTTCGGCGACGACCATACATTCAACGCCACCTATTTCGCCCAGCTGACCGCGCTCGCCTACAACGGGGGCCTCAAGACTGACGTCATCAACAGCTATTCCTACAACCAATCCGTCGTGGCACAGCACCAATTCAATCGCTACCAGGACTCCAAAGCCACGAACCCGAACTTCTTCTTTGGGCCCAAGGCCGTCCTGCTCTACGGCGCTGCGTCCTTCCTCTACGAGCTCTTCCCTTCCCACGGTCCTGATGGGTCGCCTAACTTCCTCAGCCTCGGTGCGTTCTACGGCACCACAAACCCCGACAAAAACGGCGTGGTCGTATTCAACAACACAGAGCACGTCCCCATCAACCCCACCGGTGGACCCGGTTGGTTCAGCCGCACGAACCCCTACAACATCAGCGCCCTTGTTGAACAGGTCATCGACTTGTACACCGCGCACCCCGTTCTCTTCGGCGGCAACGTCGGGGTCGGAAACTTTGACGCACTCAACTTCGGCGCCATCACCAATGGCGTGTTGAGTACAGAAACGCAGGACGTACTTTGCCTGCTCTACCAGTTAGCGACGGATGATGTACCGGACAGCTTGAGCGGAATTTTGACGCTTCCGGACGAGGTCTTGAGTTTTGTTATTAGCAAGCTCAACCCCATCTTCGCGAACAGCGGGTGTTCGCTGGTCACGCCTTTGTAGAGGCTTGGTCATGGCGGCGGCGGTGGAGCTCAGAGATGCGGTGAAGAACGCGTGTGTTGCGACGTATTGCATGCCATGATTTCCATAACGGATTTTTGCGTTAGCGAGATGCCCCATTTAGCCTGGCTAAGTTCTTGTCCTAGCCTAAATAGCGTAGTCAAACCACCATGGAATAACTTGTCTCACACATTTCTAGTCTCTCCAGACTCGATGGAAATCATAAGCTTGTCCAGCTGTCATACGTAGGCGTTCTGGGCATCGATACATTGACTGAACAGCTGATTTCTATGTGGCATCAAGTAGCGTTATGCGAGGTCATTTCAATAGGTGATTACCGATCTCGATGTCGAGTCAGATGGGGCAAATCAGACGGCCGATTCGGTAAAATCCAACCGCGAGTACCACTTCTTGCAATTCCGTCAGCGGGATGGAGATATGGTGAAACCATTATGCCAGTCTGCAGCCGTAATAAGGAGCTGTGAGAAGAGCTTGGTAGTTCGGACAATGCAAGAAAATGTACCCCTACTGTCCAGCAGGTACCGGTGACCTGGGGCTCCATCGATCGTGGTGACCAGAAGGGCTTTGGTGTTGTAGGGCATGCGAATTATTTAGCGAATGATCATGCGAGTCTTTTCCCCGTATCCTCGAGTCAGACCTGGGCAACATCCATGTCCTTGTTCGAAGGAGTCGTTGACACTTTAGCCGTTAATCAAACTATTCTTATGACTTGCGCACTCCAATGTTCTCTCCAGATTTCGAAGATCCGAAGCTCAAGGTGCAGTTAACCTTCGGTGCAGACTCGCAAAGGACAAACTTCGATTCGAATGATCACAATTCACCTCAGCCAGATGATCCCCGATCCATCATACGGTCTAAAGTCCCATCCTGATCTCGCCTCACCTCTTTTTCTTCTGTAGCATTGACGGCCGGAGAATCCACAGATACAACGCTGCGCAAAGCGCGCAGTACCACCCGCAGCTGTAAGATACTCTGCATGGCGAAGCTCATGATGTCCGACATGAGCTGATGTCCAAGACTTTCCTGCTGAGTTGCGAGTATATGTTGTGGGTCAGCGTCCACCTCGTCTCTTCAGGGATATTGACGGTACTTACTTCGATCTGCCTAGTACAGAGCCCGTCCAGGTGTGAGGGTGTTGATACGGGACAGTGGACAGCTGTATTGCCTTGAACGATCGTCTCATCTGCGGAGTCGTGTGTCCACCGATGGGATGCAATGTACGATCGTTAGTCCACTGATATATCGTGTGTTTATCGAAGACAACGGTCAGGCTGATTTCCCTTGCGGATTCTGATACTTGGAGACATGCTTGCTGCCTGACTAGTCATAGAAAACTTGCTACTACGGCGGTTGAGACCTTGCTATATCAGCACTTACCTATCGACCCATACAATGCTTCATTTTTGACTCTGACCACATCAACGCGCAAGGCCTTTTTCTCCGCGGGCCCCATTCCCTCAAGTAGCATTGCTCTAGTCTGCTTAAGGAACACACTCGCATATCTCTAGCACGCAGCAAAGGTCCCTTCTGCCGGATCAGCATAATTCATAGCCATAGCTACGTTCCATATATTCGAGGAAGAACAATGAATCCATGCAGCCACCTAGCCACGGCCACATTCCATGGCCGAGAACATCCATGCTGCAAAGGAAGACCACGAGAACGGCCTCCTATGAGACCCACTAACCCAGTCCCGCTGTGATGTTTTCTAAGACGTTCCTACGTCCCACGCAGCATCACGGTGTCCACGCTTCTGATACTGTGCAAGATCTTCATCTGGCAAAAACCTGCTCACTATCACGCTCCTGCAAATCGCCGCTCCGCTTCCTGATAGCGCTGGTCATGCCATCCTTCTTGCTCGAGGAGCTATTCCGTAGCTAGGTGTTGGACTAGCTACATTCCATCCCAGCCAGTAAGCTGATGTGCGAGTAAACCTTCCTGCAACGCATCGCATCGAAGAGCAAAGCGTGGGTGCCTAGACATTCAGGGCCGCCGAAGCCATCACACAGATCTTCCACGAGTCTTAGCCTGTGGAAACAGAGGGAGTGCGCTCCGTTGTCTGCCAGGTCTGTCCTCAGGACATTGCGACTTGGATTGTGAATCTGCAGCTGGACTCGGGTCCGCCAGGTGAAGATCAACTTCATGAATTTGAACTTGCACATCTTCCATAGTTCCAGCAGAAAATATGTTCCTGAGAAGTCGATGTGCGTGCATGCCCTTCCTTTCAGAAACCCCCCCCCCTCCTTTTCCATCTCGAGGAAACTGTCATGCCGGCGATTTACAAATGAATTCCCTTTCATCGCAGTGATACAACTGTTAGCAATGTTTCCTCTCTTTTCCCGTCCATGCTAGAGAGTAAACTCAGCCATCTCGTACGGAGTTCCTATTCCTCTAACTTGCTCCAGCAAATATCATCTAGATCGCGGAAAAGCGTCGTGTAGGTAGATCAGGGGCAGGCGGATGAGGTTGGCGAAGTGGGGACCGATGTACGGACCTGTCATGGCGTTGTTGTTCAAGGTTTCGGGCAGCAGTGCAGGAGAAATGTAACGATGGAAGTGTAGGGGTGGCCCGGGATTACTACCAATGATGCGAACACTCCAGCTGGGAAGGCGGCGAACCCAATTGACGGCCGTGCATTGGACGCAAGGACGGGAGTTGGAGAAACCGGAGTGCTAGAATGCCCACACGACATTTCTCTCGCTGGTGATGACTAGCCAAATTTCTAGAAGCGAGCATATGAATTTCTTCTTCCAGTCTGAGCCCAGGACTGACGGGCCAAAAGTCGGTTTCTCAAGGTGCAGTAGAATCAATTGCTAACACGTCTAATGGCGCCTCAGTAGGCACTTATGACGATGACTTGAAGAATTCCATGATCCTAGCGACCCTGTGTATATAGCAACGGTCATAAGGTTAAGTGGCGGGGAGGAAGACAAACGGCTTCTATCTAGTGCCTCGACGAAGGGTCCGAGCGCAAAGTCCAGAGCCTTCGCCGCGGCATTTCTCAAGCGACAGGGAGGTAGGAAGAGCCACCTTCCTCAAGCGGCATGTGTGTGTTGTGCAACACCATGTATACGAAATCCGACCTCCTCCGAGAGCCTTAGGCAAAAACGCCACGTTAGCAGCTCCGCAAAGGCAAAGGTTGGCGATTTTAGTGCTGCGGTGTCGGATGTCGCTCGCTCCCTAGTTCGTCGCTTGTTGTGCCAGCCACGCACCTGTCTCGTTCCTGCATGGCACGATCGTCGCCTATTACCGATTGGCGTTGAGCTCAGGCGTGAAAGTATCGGCGGCGCCCAGTGTTGATGATCACACAGCATGGTGAGTATAGGCTATGGACTACAACATATCAGCTCTCTTATAGCGGATGGGGAAAGTAAAGTGACTAGCTATATGAAAAACGATCATGACTGACGAACGTGGAATATTCATGGAAAAACCACATGCATCAAAGAGACCAGACTCGCTGACACCAAGTCCTGCCACTAAGTCCTGCCACTGAAGCCACTCATTCACATTGTCGCTTCCAGAGGCTATAGGTAGTTCTGTTGGCCTCCTTCGTGGCGCGACTGCCTTTCTTGGAGGACTAACATTGTACTCGTACTTTGAATTTACGTCACTGCCTTCTACCAGATCTTCGCTATTGTTACATTGTCCTGACACTGATCCTGTGAAGTTTCGAAATCTCCGTCTCCGTGACTGAGAGTCGTCTCTCGCACACACGTTGCCCTCGGCCGCGGACGTGAGAGCAGGGTTGTCCAGGCAGCCGAAAGTTGGCAGTTCTTGGACATGGCCCGTGATAGGTATCCAAATGCAAAGTGCTTATGACAGCGATGCCGTTGGGCGAGCATGCTTGTAGGGCTTCTCATACGATAACGCTGCCCTTCCAGCCTGGCCATTGCAAAAATCGCAGTATAGATGTTTGGCTGAACGCCCAACAGTCAACGTCCTACTGCCAATCCCCGTACGGCACTGCTGGCACCTTCAAGTTGTAGAGGCAAGGCATGTTGTAGAGGTCCATGGAAAGCAGACTCGATACAAATCTGGGGAGCGGGAGCCGTACGAAGGCGGAGTTTGGATCGTAGGAGAAGGAGAGAGGAATGGTCATGAGGCACACTGTGAGGCATTGATTGTCAAATAGTGTACTCAGCAGGCGGACTGAATACTCACAATCATCTTAGGGGGCTCAGTCCCTGCAATGCTGAACCAGATGAACATTGAGTCCAAGAGATCGTGATGTTTTGACTTGGTCTATCACATCTTGAGTAGAGACACGGCTGGTGAGAAAGACCTTTGTGGCTCGAGTCTTGAGGAAAAATGACGGGTTTGAGGTCGACGCACCCGATGGTTGGCAGGAGGAGATGTCTACGGAGTACAATGAGAAGCATTGAACGAAGCGTGTGTTCTCCGTAACGCTCGAACCCTTTAACGCTTCGTCATAGCTTCGCTTCGGCTACTCTACTAGCGCCCTTGCAAAGCCTTAACCCGAACTCGCATCTTCAGACCAACTCGTGAATAGATGCCTCGCCTCCAAGCGTATCATGGGATCGTGAATACTCTGCTTCCAGCTTTCCAGGTCCGACTCTCGCGACTGAGCCATTCCTGCGTACTCGTAGTTGCTCAACCAATAGCTCTTGCAGCTTGGCAGGTAGGTTCTGAGATGTTGCATGTATGTAGCTCGGTCGCTGGTACCGATCTGCTTTCTTTCTCACCGATGCCTTGGGGACCTGAGATGCATCATGCTAGTTCATAGAGAGTAATACAGGACGTTGTACTATCGGTTTCTCGATAAGCAAGTTGATCGTATGATCTTTGAGCGAACGACTTTGAGCTGAGCATCTGAGATAGGCTAGCTGGCATCATATGTTCTATCGCTAGAAGAGCACTGTCTAGCACAAGCACTCAGGGCCGTTTACTACGGGCACCCCACTCTGCCATTTGCTCCGCAAAGACCTGATATGCTTGTCGTACCTCCCACAGACTTCCAAGTTCCTGACCATCATCCGACACCACATTGACTACTTTCCAAGCCTCCAATGGCCTTGCATGGTGTTTCATTTGGAACTCCGTATCCATCCCGCTTATGATGTCTCTGGGACCTTTGCAATCATACAGGATACTATCAGGTTCACGGCCGGTTGATGCAATGCGTAGATCCAGACGACCTTTCTTCAAACTTTGCAGCACCTAGGAGGTACGAGAAGTCAGCATCATGACCAGGACCCACTCGAGCGAAGGCATACCTTTCCAACCTTGACGACTGGACCCCGGCCCGGGTAATATGTCACGCATAGCTTATCACCCACTTTGATTGCTCCATGTCTGACCATCATTTGAAGCCTGTGCTTGCTTCGCGATCCTTTTAGACACTCTTCGCTAATGCCATATTTGTTCATCCAGTCTCGATCGTAAGGTTGGCCATTGGCGGAGGACAAGATCTCATCGGACAATGTTTCCAGGTTATAGGCATGTGTCCTAGCTATGCTTGGTGGAGGAGAAGAGGAGGCTTTCAGGTCTGATTGATGAAGCTCCTCAGAAGCGTGCTGGGATGCCTCCAATACCATGGCTTGGTTGTTAGTTGCCCTGGCTTGGGTAACCGTAGGTTGAAATAAGACGGAATGTGTTTGAGAGACTTCTTGTAGGATATTTTCTAGGAGCGTTACGCCGTAGTCAGGATTGATTCGACACGAAACAATTTTCCGGCTGTCGTCAACAAACATAAAGTTATCCCCTGGAGCAACCGTTCGAGCAGCTATCTTAATGGTGTTCATCGTCCAGGGTTCGTGGTCTGGTAGGAAGCTGACATGAAGGTCTGTGACGGGTGACGAACTCTTGGGTAGTGCCATTGCCCCGAGGAGCGCCTTACCGTAGATTTTGCTAACTCTGCATGACAGGATTCTGCTGTTATCATCAACGACCAGTAGATTCTCTATGGTAGCATCGTCCCAGGAGCTTGCTCCTTTATCCATGTTCACGGCAAGCGACCGATACTGTAAAGGTAGCTAGCATGTAGTTGGCTTGTAATGTAGATAAAGGTAGGTGGGATTGTTCATCCTAGATTCGAGCTGCATCCAGTGTTAGTAGCTACAGATGCAGCATGCGAAGCTTATGTTAGCGGATGTCTTAGTAGTGAAGCAATGAAGTTGCAACTTGCGTATTGTCCGGGAGAGTAAGGCGAAGCGCGCTAAGGGACCCTTACCCTAGAATGTCATCTTCTGTGATCAAGGTACTAGCAGAGATTCTAGAGTCGACTTTGATACTTTTTGACTGAGATTGCTGGTAAATTTCCGAGTCAACATCTAGAAGTGTTGTAGTCTGTCCGAGGTGTTGAATATCGCTAGTGTGAGGAGAAAGTGTAAGAAGAAAGTGAAGACCTTTGTAGTACATCGTCTAAGAATGCTCCTAATCTCCGTGATCGATCGCTAGTAAATCAAAACGAAGGGCAATAGGAGGAGTGACATCTCATTCTCTAGATTTATGTTTTTGAGTTGCCGCAAGACCGCTGTCATGGTCTATGTAAGAATGATCTGAGAGGATTTTGCTCTTTCACCAGTCTACTAAGGTCATACCGCACGACCGACGAGCAGGATAGTAGCCCCGCGCGCGCTTCTCATCTGTCACCTCTGTGGGTATCCAGAATGTGGATAGAAGAGAAACCATCTCTATCCATACTGATCTAAAAAATCAAGGACCCCAGACAGCACGGAACCCAAAAACAGGAGAGAGGTCGCAAGGCTTCCCCAATACCAATTCAAGACCAGATGTATTCCTGATCTGTGGCAGGACTGCTAAACTTGCCAGCGGCAGGCGTAGGTGATGACTCATGAAACTCGGCCAATAATCAAATCACGCGCCAGCGACGCCTTCTTCCATCCCTGTTTTCTCCTATTCATATTAGAGCAAGGACCCACGACAGCGGATCTTACCTCACGACGAGTATTATAAATCAATGCCTACCAATTCCTTGACCATATTCCCCGGCTCGTGCTCTTTCTTACCAACCTTAGACCACAGCGAGTCTGCTACCTTCGTCGGCGGAACGCCTGCAATTGAGCTACTGGAGGAGAATTTTTGTAGCTGAAGGACCTATTCTTTTGCATCAAATGACGTATGGAACGTCCGTGATACGTAACACTGTCGTGTCGAGTTGTACAGACTCCTGATTTCTCAAAGCATCACCTCTGTCCCATTCTGACCTGAGGTGAAAACTTTGCTGCAGCACTGAACCTCCATCAAACTACCAGAAGGTTGGAGAGGATGCCTGATCCTCCTCCTCGCTGTCTTTTCCAAGGCGACATGGGTATGCAGCGAAGGATTCCCGATGACAGAAAACAAATCATGAGGGTCGTCACTGTACAAGTGTGTAAGTAGGCCAAGGAGGACGAAAGGTCTGAACTTACAGTTCAGGAAAATACCAAGGTCAAAGAGTCGAGACGCCGCGGTGTGAGTCAGTAATGTCGAGGCGTGGTTCATGTCATTTGGACTTCTGTCCGTGGAAAAACGAATCTCCCGGTTTGTGGAAACTTCAGAGGTCGCCCATCCTTTCGATGTAGATTGGTTTTGCCACGCTAGAGCGGAAAGAGTCGGCAAACGTGGAAACGGTCTCCCAAGGCGAAGTGTCCGTACGCATGGTGATGTGGGCCGCGAAGCTATGCTTGCATACGCTGCAGCTCAAGATCCTACATTTTGACGTTAGTGAGCCACGACGTAGCGTCTTCAAAAAGTTATAGATATGTCTTACCACTGGCAGCAAGAGGCTCTTGTAAGACGAGTCGATAGCAGCCGAGACAAACACTCCAAAGTCGCCGAGGCAGATGAACAGTAAAGGCTTCTTTGATATCCCGGCCCAAACGCATCGCTTGTGTACGCATGGTCTATACTGCTGTGTGGTGCCTGGTATCTGGCTCGACAAATCCAAAACATCCTAAGGGCCAAAGCTGCTTCAGACATAGTCTCCAGAGTCCATTGTTTATCTGTCATGGCCGCATGCGTCTTTCTTTCGCCTCACTGGCATGAGACTGGTCGAATCAATCAGGTCGTTATACCTGCAGGTAACATTCAGATCCTTGCGCAGATTAGAGGAACTGTGCGCTGAGACGAATTTCATAGCCTCTCTCCAATCGTCAGATCCTACAAAGGAGGAGGCTCTAAGGGAAAGCACCTTGAGGTCCTTAAATACATGGGTCTTCCAACCCAATGGACCCCGCGGTGAACAGTACATTGGTTCTGTCGATCTTACAGAATGTGTCATAGTAACGCAAATATCCTCCCAAATCAAAAATGCTCAACGCAAAGTGGACCAACCGTACAGCACGATCTAGGCGACATCTCCGCCGAGACTCAGGGCTTGGGTATGGCAGAACGAGAAGAGGTGAGCCATAACAACATCAGCATGCCATCAAGAGACCTCACCATTGATAGTCCGTCGACCGCAAGCTTCGTCTCTTTTCTCCTCTCCACGGTCATCTTCGAAGTTGATGTCATCGTATTGGTGCACTTTTTTGGTAGGAGGCTTTCCATTTACGCAACGCTTCATTCCGACAAGAACATAGCCCGACGAACAAGCACCGAGATCAAAACAACCCAGGTCTTTCTGTCGGACGCCGCATGTTCCAACTCCTGTCAGCAATTAGCACTTGTGCTCGCCATCTCCTGTCTTCTCCTCCGCTTCTCTGCCGTCCTTCCCATCGTTGTGGTCAACGATCTTCGTGTCGTCTCGAGCAGCATCACACTCATCCTCTCATTGCAATCGCCCATCAATCTAGGCAAGCGGACTGGTTTGCGAACGCTGCGACTCGAAAATGTGTGCGAAGACTCCGCCACAACCATTGGAACACTTGACTCCTGCAGGTATCACCGCACTTCTTATTATCAGCGACAGTGTGGGGAGGGTAAGGAGTCTATGAGACGACCTGAGCAGCTTCGTGGACCACTACCGTAGACATTGAAAGTGTTGGGATTCTTGGAATAGTGCTTTCGCTAGCCCCTAGCCGAGTGGTCGTCGCCTCCTTTGTTTTCCGAGCGCTCCGTCTTTACAATACTGCAAGCACTGGAATATTAGAAGGGCGTAGTCGTGCATAGTACCGATCAATGAAACTGCGGCGGCGTCTGATACGCCTTCGCTTCTTGCCACCTCCTTGCTAAGGTTGTCTTACCTATTAGAAATAGTCAAATTGCCTCCTCGGTGGCCATACGGACGGACTGGTTGAGAACATTCTGAGACTCTGGGAAGGGGCTTACTCCTTTTGATAGGCCGAGGAAGCGCCGTGTTCGTAAAAGGCCTTGAAAGATTTGTCAGATTAGGGTTTGTAAGCGCTGATTAAATTCAATTTGATGCTTTGTACGGAGTAATGACTGGTTAGGGAATGAGTTGAAGACTATTTGGCGTCAGGGAGGTGAATTACTCAGCTGAAAGGAAATCAGCCGGAGATATCGCTGGTATCGCAAGGCTGCGCACCACAGTGTCGTATTCGATACTCCGATCCACAATCGGTGTGGATCGGATTGAAGAGCATCGGAAGGTCGGCAGTACGTGTCAGCGCTTCTATTCGCCGGTCGACCCCTCAACATGACTTCTAGGAGTCATTGATTGTGATCTGCATCGCCTTTTATGTAATCGAATCAAAGCCATTTCCTCGCGGTCGATTTCGCGAAGATGTCATCTGCAGAGACGATTTTGGTCTTCAGACCCTCCACATATACCGAGGCTTGCAGGATTGATGCAAAGAGAGTTGTAGTGGGTATCAAAGACGAAATTGGATTGTCCCATGACAGCACAGCTGACTACGTCCAGGTGACTTTGTTTGGCCTCACGGGCGAGCTCTCAGTGCCACTCTAGCATCGAAGCAGATCTAAGTCCCCCACCGTGAGAGTCAAAATTAGTCATTCCACCTGACTTGCCACAACACGCTTACTCAATCGCTACGGTCCACCTCAATTATTGTTTGGTACCATCATTTCTCGATAATGGACCTACTCAGGGTTGCATTGCCGCCTCATTCATGATGAGTAATCCTCGAAACCAATGGGGTCCCAGGGAGCTGTCATTTCTGGCCCCGGTTTCCTTGATCCAGGCCCGTAGAACACCCGGTTGGTGGAGAAAACGGTGTACATACATATACACAACCTGGGTCTTCGGCGATTGGGAGCAGATTGGTACTTAAATTAGCTATGCGTATCTTCGATCAAGTTGGCTCTGCTGCAGGACCAAATCACATCCAAGAGGGAGACTTGATACCCTGATGTGTGGGCGTTCGTACTTACCTACTCACATCACTTAATCTTTACACGGAATGGGTTCTAGAGACTTTGTGAGCTAAATTCTCGAGATGTCAAGCCCCCACACGGCAGTGAGGCTGTCCAGATGGTTAGCCAAAAGGGGGGGTACGGCAATCGGCAGTCAAAGTCTTGTAACCCGTGGTAGGTAGCTCATTGGTGTCAACTAGTAGCCCCAAGCCTAATTGCGGGAAGGTAACCTGGACAGAAAGCCTTCTAGATATTCTACAGGGTGGAAGGGGGCCAAAGCTCCAGGCTTGAAGCGTCGTAAATTCGGGGGCGCTTAGCCACCAAGCCTGTACTTGGGATCGCCCGGTCCAGGTTGCCGGGTCCCGGACCCTATTTGGGGAACATTGTCTAAGCAACCTCTCGGGCGGGCCCGGGGAGGCTGATCCGAACCATGGGTGCCATCGTGTGTCGTGGGTTGGACTTGGGATAATGAGTACCTACCTAGGTAGCTGCTTAGCGCTGGCGGCCACCGAGATTCAACCGAGATCGAATGAATGATGCCAATTGACAGAAATCCAAGATGCTTGACCGACCGTATGAGAATAGTGCACTGTGACTACTGCCTGAAGTGATCGAGGATGGGTTGCACCCTCCCGTCATTACGTTCATCTGTTACGCCATGGCAACATCGCAGCAAGTCCGAGGAAAAGCAATTGGTAAGATGGCATGCGTACTAGATGTTTCGTATGCAAGCCGATGCAAGCCCACATGCGCGTTTAGGCCCCTTACTTTGCTATCCTTTTGACCTGCAGAATGCGATCATCCAAGCCCCCATCTTGGTGCCCAATCAACCCCCGTCTCACTCACACTTTCGACATAAGTTCGGCGAACCCTTTCTTTTGTCCGTAGTTGAAGAAATCTCATGATCTCTTCCAAATTTCCGTCCTTTGCATGCGACATTCTTTCTCCATGACCCGGGAATGGCCACCGAACCCGACGATTATCAGTCTATCAGCGACAACTGCCCAGGGTACATGGTCTTGATCGCGGAAGGGATCATCTGTACTCGCTGCGCTGGAGAGAAACGCCACAAGCCAAATGAATGCCCGAAACCCTCAACAGCGACGGATCTAGCCAGAGATACCGTCCGGGACGCAGACCCTACCGAAACCGAAAACGCAGACTCTGGGATGGATTCCCTCTCTGATACAGACAGTATATCATCGGAGTCAACAGCTGGCTCTGAGGACTCAGAGATGAGAGTTGTGAATGCGCATCAGTCCGACCAAGGTGGGAGCCACCCGCAGAACACCCATCTACCCAAGCGCGGTTTCGCACGTCTCGATGGCAGTTACAAAAGTACAGAGCCTGACCGCGTCAGCCCTTTTCCACCAGATCATCGAGCTGTCCAGCATTCCGGCCAGATCCACAGGATCTTCGTCGAGGCCGACAGTCAAGCCTCCGCTACAGCTACCCAAGAGACCGGACCGCAGTCTCGCCGTGAATGCAATTTCACCTGTGGTCCCAATTCATTAACATCGGCCGAAACTTCTTCCTTCGTTATGTCTGGTACCACAACTTCCACCGAGCTTCTTTCCGTCGATGGACAATCCGCGATAGAACAACGAGACGATCAATCACGACACCGGAGCCACCCACAACGCTTGAACCGACATGTCAATGCTTACGAAGCAACTGGGGATCGCTTCCCGTCAAAGAGTCTTGCCGTTGCCACGGGGAAGTTTGAATACAGCAGTACGACATGCCCCAGCTCCTTCGGATTCGGACGACTCCCTTCAGAAGCCATGGGCTAAGCAGAAAGATGAGCATACAGCGGCACTGAGCATTTCGGTATGTATCCGATGGTAGTCTTACCCACGCTCCAAACGTCGCTACTTTGTCGAGTCTAGCTCTGATCTGAAACTGTGCAGGATCGCAGGATGATATGCAGGCAGCCATCGCATAGGTTTTGGACTCTATTAGGAGATGCACTTGTCCCAGCATTTACGCGAGCATCGCAAGATGTATCATTGCCTTGGGTGGATAGCGATCATCGACTTATCTTTTCTTGCCCTGGGCGGATAGCGAGCGTCCAAATATGATTCGTTGACCAGGATGGATAGCGCTCGTTACTCGATTAAGTACATCGTGTTACTCTGATTTTAGGGCTCTGTTAGTAGCTCAATTCGTGATATCCTCGCACGCCTAGCACTTCAGAGTCGTTGTGATCATAGAACATGCCGCTTCTTTTCGCATCGGGCCCACGTTGCCGGCGAGTTTCAACACTTGGAACGGCTCCACATCATTGACCCCGTTGTCTCATCTGCTTCGATCCTCTCCCCGGACCCATCAAGCCGGAATTCGTGGGCTCAATATGCAGCGAATGCATTTTACCAGTCCATGTCCCGAAACTGGCTCAGTCTTTCGAGGGGATTCTGATCCGTCAAGCGAAGCGTGCAGTGAGAGTGACGGAGTTGGAACTGTATCTGGACTAAAAAGCGCACCCACAACTATCATGCCTAGCAAACCGCACGCCTCATACTTTACCAAAGTCCTTCCCAAGTCTTCTAAGTCTACAATCGAGCTTTTGAATACTTTGTAATGCCGCTGCTTAACAGCCCCCGATCTCGCGGGCCACGCTGTGTTTCCTACAGTTGTTGCGCATACTGCCTCTAACACGAGATCGAGCATTGAGTCGTTCAATCGACCGTCTGGCCAGTAGCTATTGCGTACTCGAAAACAACCGAGCGACACTCGACATTATCATCTGCCGATGATGCTCTGACTCAGTAGAGACGGAGTCGCTGCCCGTATGTTTGAAGGACCATTTTAATGGCCGAGTAGGGCGAAGGGACTACTTGGACTTGAGGCGGAGCCCAGGCATGAGTGATGCCACTCATAGAACTGAATTTTTGGCATTCCAAATTATGCAAGCTGCAGGTTCGGCAGACGCGCAGGGCGGAGATGCCGATGGCAAACCCTGGTTCCCGGCGTATCATAGGGCTGCATATTTCGAGATTCCTCCTGTTCATCCTTCCAGAGATCACGGCATGTAGCAGAATTAATATTGTGCTGTCCTATTAGTAGGAAATCCATATGATTGCAGAGAGGGAGCCACGCATATCCAACAACTACTCGGTAGGTAGGTACGTCACTCCATATCCTACTAATCGCCGCTTCCACTCTCGGCCTATTCCAAATGCATGGGTCCCAAAGTTCTGCCGCAGAATAGTAGCTGCTTTCGATGCATGTCAAATGGACCGGACATGGTCCGCTAGAAGGCGGAAGCTAGAGAGGAACAGCGCATCTGACGTGCCTAGGGGTGCCTTGGACTAAGAAAATGAATACCTATCCAGCCTCGCAATTGACTGACACCCGCACGGCTAGTGCGAGAGTAGAGAGAACGTTCTGGGCCTCAGTATTTGGTAGGTAGCTTATTCAATTTTGGAGGCGCACAGTTTTTCGACGATGTTACGGAGTAGAGAGACGATATCTGGCATCGATAATTGCGCCGAACGAACTCAGCCTCGCTCTTGTCTGTTTCTCTTGTCCTTCTAGCAGCCTCGCGCCCCACTTCGGATCCTGATACGCTGCATCTCTCCCCTTGCCAATTGTTCCTTCCTTTTTTCTTCGGCTTTCAACGATCGCTCACGTTTTTACAACGGAATTGATACGGAGTACCGGACAGAGTAAATGCCTTCTTTTCCTAACAGGAGAGCAATACGGTCTCTTCCGTTCCAGGACTTCGCCATTGGGGTAGACCACTATGTGCTTTTAGGTCTTGAGGGTCGAGGGTCGAGGGCCGAACTACCTACTAATAACAACAAGGTCCTAGTAAAGCAATGGGGGAAAGTGTGATTGATAGCCGACGCGGCGCACCGGATAAAGGGCCGAATAAAGGTCCCGTCGGGTGAGTTTACCGGTATTCGTTGTACACGCGACGTGCTATGTAAATTCGATACCACCGCCCCTCACTGGCGGTATGTAGCCCAAATCTTTTGCAACTTCAAAGCCCTTCCTTGCAATTTGGTTCTAGAGCGACAGACACATTGTTCAGGCTTGAGGCTCAAGGTCAAAGCGATGAGAGGTGATTGGCCTTTGACCGCCTAACGTCGCCGTTCCCGTCTCCTACGATTATTATAACGTCGCGAGAGCCTCCCCGCCAGCTATAAATGGTGACCCCTAAACGACGTTTGTTAATAGCAGGCCTTCCAGAGCTGTTAGATCGAACCCTTTGCGATCAAATCCTGTGGAACGCACTTGGTCTCGAACGCGAGTAAAATGTCGGAGAGTTTAAAGAGCTGCGTTGCGTGCTGGTGGCTACTGACAGCGTTGAGTAGTAGCGAGCAGACCGATTGACCATGAGTTGGTTTACTTGTCGGTGAAAGATCGAAGTACGAAATAAAGATAGACGCCGGTCCATGTGCTTACCATGAACCACGTCGTTTGAATGGGCTGATGCTTGTAGACGCTCGTATGAAAAGAGTGTGAGATATCGCGCTTTTTTCGCGTGATCGATTGCTGTCTCGAAATTGGCCCGTCTGACATGTGACCTGCCCTTTTACTTGCTACAGTACAGCTCATCGCTTTGTCTCGTGTATGCCATTTGTGCTTGTGTACCTGCTCACCCAAATTGCGATAATCGCTCGATTGTATGCGCTGTCTCCTGTGTTGGCTTTTCGTTGTTTGTCTCTGCTACTGCTTTTGCGTGTTGAGTTCCATGTCTGTCTAGCAAATAACGCTAATACATTCAAGACAAATGTTTCCCTTGCGAAATCTGTTCTCTTTAGTATACCATTAGATTCTCAGATCTGTCCAGAGCTCTCAATTCATACTTTCGAGCGGTGACGTTGCCCAAGTGAACAGCCCCAGATAGTAGAAGCTAGATAGCGCTCCTGAAAGCGGTGACAGCGAAGATCGAGCAATGGAAAACCCCTTGGCTCATATTCAGACCATTGACCTAAAAGATGGCCGTTTCGCCATTCGCCCTGACTGTGGATAACAAAATCGGTATGACGTCCACCTAAGGGTCAGTACTCCCAGACGATTTTCGACAGACCAAAACGACTCCTACAGGATCTCCGCCCCCACAAAGAGAGCTCACCATTTCTGAGGGAAAGAAGTTGATGCAGGTAATCCGATGTGCACTAAAGACTTCAACATTTAAAGACATAATATTCGAAATTGCCACAGATATTGGTCAGATACTGATATCCTGCAAGGAGCTTGATGATGGTCAAAAGTAAACGGGTCAATTCAAATTTTAGGCAGAGAACAAGATTGACAAAGTGGTACCTAGTCCACGAAAGAACTCCACTCGATTTCGGAAGACCCTTACAGACAACAGTCGAATCCAGGTCTCCAACCTCTTCGACTACATGAGCAACAGTAGGAGAACGGTAGGGGCATATGAAAATGTACTGCCCATTGTTTAGGCTCTCGAAATCATCCTTAGCTATTATGGAAAGCTCTCCCTGTCGATTGCAAAGCCGAAGGAGGGCAAATGCTTTTCCATTGAGCAAATAGATCGGGAGAAGTTCCAGCTCGAAGGTCCGCCGGGTTACCCGGGTTATCTGCAAGGCGTTCGTGGCTTCTTTGCCAGTGTTCGAACTACAACGCCACACGCATTGGTCAACTGTAACGCTTGTTGTGGCGCTATCCGCAAACCCGGGCCTCTTGAAGATCTTTTTGAAATATTTATTTCCAGACAATATGCCTCTAGGGCCGCTGAAGAGGCTTGGGAAAGCCATTCAAGGCCTTCGAGTCGTATACACTCACTTGACGGACGACAAAGGCCAATCGATCCGGTCGTCTCGGACTGTCATAGGCTTGCACATCCACATGACGTTCCCAAAGAAGTCGAATTCTATCGCAAGAAGGAGGAGAGGACCTTCAACGTCGCTGTCTACTGGGCGGAACAAAGTAATTCCTCGTATCTAGAATCAACTTTTACCCTGTCATCAACGTAGGTAACAAAGACGATCCAACTTCCTTGCCGCCTTCACAAGTGTGCAATCTCGTCCCGGGCTAGGTTGTCAGAAGAAGGCTCGCCCTTATCCAGACTGTTGACATGATCAAATATGCCATACGTAAGCCTGAGACCAGAAATTCAGTCAACACGGATGCGTTCAAAGTGATTGGCTTCAGGAATAATCTCACACTAGTCAGTGGTCCTTGCATTCGGCCGAATTCTGTTCACAGAAATGGTAAAGGCTAACTCCATCATGATGGTCGTCGGTATAGACGTTACACACCTGTCTCTAGGTTCAACCAAAGAACAGCACCGAGTGTGGCAGCCGTGGTGGCCAGTGTTGATATCGAGGTACTTCTTTCCTACTTCCACCGTTCCGAGCTGCAGGACAAAGCTGATATGGGCGACAATCAGCTCGTAAAAATAAGCTTTTAACATTGTTTTTGGTGAGATATTATATATTTTAATATTAATACAAAGGCCAGTAGATCTCCGGGTCGACACGGCTGGTAAGAAATGGTCGAGCTGCCAGAACCGATGCTCGAGATATGGCAAAAGAGACACAGAAAGTCATTGTCGGACAATCTTCTGATCTATCGTGATGGCGTCTCAGAAAGTCAGTATAAGATAGTACGCGAACCAGAACTGGGACAAGTGCGAGCTATCTGTGGGATCATGTATAGAGGCCGAAAACCTCCTAGGATCACTCTCATCATCGTCGGCAGACGCCAGCACACCCAATTCTTCAAACGAACTGCGCACTGTCCCTCCACGGATCCCGAATTTGGCACATAAGTACAACTCAAGATCGAAGAAGCCTTTGAATCGTTAGCTGTGTTCTATAGGCAAGCACACACTCTGTGAGCAGAATATATCTAATAGCAACGACCATCTAGGGTCATCGACACCAATGACACCGAAGCCCGCAACTGGGACTTCTTTCTGCAGTCGCACCACGCACTTCGAGGCACCGCCCGTCCTGCTCATTACTTCTTCTTTCTCAACGAAATCTTCACGAAAGGTTTCGTCAATCCGAACGAGACCCGAATGTCAGGATCTCGGATTCTCTGCATCAGTTGCCCTACGACATAAGTCATCTATTTGGACGATCCACTGGACCGGTAAGTATACCACCGTCTGTACAGTATGCGGATCTCGCGTGTAAGAGAAGTCGCTGCTACGGGAATTTCGACGACGATATCCTAGACACAAGCTCGACAACGGGAGATGACAAAGGCAAACCTTAAGGTAGTCGAGGTGAGGCACAACTGGTACACAAGGGCCACTTGTCCGGAAGCCAGGCGTCAAAGAAGCCGGGACCAAGCATGCCGGAACCAAGCGAGCAGGGACAAGGCAAATAAAAAAAAGCACACAAGGTAACCCAGGATCAAGTAAGTCCACCATGAATAGACAGGGGCCTAGCTCCATGGCACGGGGTAAAATGGAAGATATGCTGAAAGATCCACTGCGACCGACAGAGGCGAAGATGCGAGATCTAATGGCTAAACTGTCAGAAAGAGACAGGGCAAGGATATTCGACCAGAAATCGGCCGATGCCAGCCCAAAAGCAGTCCAGGAAGGGTCATCGAAGGCCGAACGCAAAAATTCCGAGGCCAAACCTTAAGCCAAATCTGAAGCCAGGTCTGAAGCCAAAAGCTGGAGGGAAGTCTAGAGAAAAGATCGAACAGTCGAAAGCAGAAAGAAAGAAGCCAGCCAGGAACCCAGGCAGAAGCGCAAAAGCCGAAAGACATGGACAAGATGAAAATCAATATCGAGCCGAGGGAAAAAGTTGTTCTCCATCTGAGACGGCTTTGTGGTAAGGTCTCTCTGGGTCATGCGTGCAAATCAATGATGTTGTTGATGGGGAGAAGAATATGACAGGTTGGCGATTCGACGGTGGGGTTTCATAGTGCAGATAGAGGTTAAAACACGAATGAGGGGAGACTTCTCAGCATATCTACATGTAGAGCGGGATCAATGCTCAATGCGAAAGGTATTTGACCTTCACGTTCTGGACAAATTTCATCCCTAATGTCTAATTCTCTACTTTTTACGGAGTACAAGACAACTCGACTAGCGTGTGGTCCCTTTTTCAGTGCTGATTCCTGCGCTTATACGTTCATCACGTGCTCTTCCGGCTTCATGGATTTGCTTTTCATTTGTGTGCTTAAGAGATTCGGCAAGCTCTGTGCCGCCGAAGGCGGCATCCACCTTCCTTGTCTGATCGTCTTCGCCGTCAATTTCGGCTCAGCTAGCGGCTCACCGACCGAGATAATGCCAAGACCTTTACTCCGTAGAGGACCGTTCCGTTGTTATCAAACCTGCTTAATTATCTCAATAAAAAAAAATGAGACCTAAGTGACAAACGATGATTGGGGATGATTTTCGGACAGGTTCTACTTATTGGTCTTCGGGGATCATATCCTGAGCATCCTGGCAGCCGGCGCAGCAGTCATTCAAAATGCGCAGGAAAGATGAAACGCAGTGTGCATGGCTCAGCCACCAGATAATAAACCCTGTATTTCAATCCTCATAGAATTCTCCCTCAATTTCGTCTTCTTGGTCTATGCCACCTATGTTTCACTCAGTACAGTTCAGTCTCCTTTACCCACGTTCCACTAGTCAAAGTTGAAGGCAATCGACGACGATTGACGAACTCCTACCATTGTTTCTGATGTCTGCAGTTACCCTCATACAAGGGAGCATCTTAGCTACATGGGCCTTGGGGTTCATTACCGTCTGCCTACGATTCTTTGCTCGGCGAATCTCAAAGGCAGGTTTCTGGTATGATGACTGGCTTATAGTACCTGCTACTGTGAGCAATCCCTAGACAATCAATATCGTCACCTACCTCAATAGCCTCAGAGGATAACTAAAGCTCATATACGTGCTAGCTCTTCGCTACGGCGCTATGCTCTATTTCCGTTATCGTGAGTAAGTCATTCAAACGGCACTGAAAGCCGCACTACGGATAGCTTGAGATTACCAACAAATACCACGCAGCAAAGCAAGCGTTAAGTCAAAACTTTGAGTCGTTGTCACCCACGGAACTTGAATTCTTTAAGAAGGCGGTGTATATCACTGAGATCTGCTGGGTGGTTGTTACTTGGATTGTTAAATATTCCATCCTAGCTTTCTACTGGCGTCTTTTCAGCGCCAACGGTCAATCAACCCGCAAAACCATCTGGGCTTTTGCGGCGTTTGTGACGTGCTGGGGGACTGCCGTGGTAGGTTCTCTTATCTTGGTGTTGGGCTCTGGAGTTTGGTCACAACATTATTCGCGGAACTTTTATAACATAAGTCCAGGTATTCCTCACAATCTTTCAATGTGTTCATATCGGTTTCGCCTGGGAGCTTCCTGTGAGAAGCTTGTGTCATGGCGTGCCCTACTATTCGCTCATTCTCGGCTCATCCATACCACATGTCGTTGCCGATATGGCGCTTCTGGGCTTTCCGGTGCCGCTCATCTGGAACATTCATATGCACAAGTCACAGAAAATCATGCTGACTGCCATATTTGCTCTGGGCAGCTTGTAAGTTGTTTTTTTCTTCGTGTCTTCTGCACGACTACGCTGCTAGTGAGGAAATCAATATTGGGTACTCTCGCTGACGAATATTCTGAATTCAGCGTCACAATTGTGTCAATCGTCCGCTTGACATACATAGTGAACACATATCTAATCCTACATTCTCAAAGCATTGCGTCTTCCAGCGCTCAGAAGGATTACTCCTATGACGCCATCTGGTCATGTGTCGAGCCCAACATGTCGATTGTCTGTGGTTAGTGCACGACAACTTTCTCTACTTGTTCTTATAGCAAGACAGCTCGGCTCACACGAGAATCTTTGCCTCACTACTAGCATGCCTCCCTTCTCTCCGGCCCATATTACCATTCATCTCCGAGAAGCTCAAACTACTACGCAAGCGCAAGAGTACCCATAAAAGAGGCTCCAAATTACTCATGGATATGCTACCGGCACGCAGAAGAGCATCATCACCGGTGTTACCACTATCGACAAGACAGAGCTGGGATGATGGGCCGCATCCCATGCTAGATTCGTCGACCTTTGTGGAAGCCGAAGCAAGGAATCCACGGGTTCCAGAAATCGACGCCGAAGCGCCGGGCCCAAATATCCTGGAGATCGAGACAGTTGAGGCTATACTGGAGATGTACTCTCCGAGATCGATAACCGAACTGGAGGGAAATACCAACTATGTGGCGGAGCTATGATATCTATGGACGTACAGATCTCTGAGAGGGTGAACGAGAGACGGCTTTATGGCTAGGTGCGGAACGAGAGAACGGCATTCTGACTCATGACTCATGGAAAAGGATATGGCCTGGCGGAATTTAAGATGTCTCTTTCCTTTGCGACCTCACCACCACCATCTCTTTATCTGAGATATTGAATTTTTGTGCCTGTTTGAACACCTTACGACTAATCCTCTCCGGCTCTGAAGCAGGTGCATAATTACAAAAATCAGCTTGATTTGTTCTATCAAGGATCCGGGTTATTTCCATATTTTACGACTTTTTTCTACGGAGTTCCCCTAGGGCAAAAAGTCAAGCAGTATCTACACAATTCATGAGCAAGAGACTATAAGCGCCTATGGCTTTCAGTTGATCAGCACCTTACGTATTCAGCCCAATTATCTCCAGTACCTTGCCCACCTCCACTGCGGCTGTGTTGCACTTCACTGGCAGCAGATGCTGGAACACTCATCTTATGATCAAAGTTCCAACAACTGAGTGTACCATCTCAGGAACGAACAACGCTGTCGCCTGGCAATCACTGTACCCATGCAGCGCCAGTCGAGGCTACGCGTTGGTCTCTTTCGCTTTAATCCAGTGACCGAGAGGTGACCTATGTGCTACATCCGTACCCAAGGCGAGACTTTCATTCAGAAGATCTCGAATACCCAAAAATCGCTCTTGCCCTCAACACGTTTCTGTAAATTTCCCATACACCACGTATAACCCCACCCCCAACATTCGAGAATTGTCCCAAGACGCCAGCCATTAACCAGCAACCAAAACAGCGGTCGCCCCACCTCCTCGACCAGAATCGAAAATTCGAAATCCCCCCTTCATCCCCTCTTGCCTCTCAAGATGACCTATTCAGAGCCCCTGCATTACGCGATCCAGAGCCAGGTTACGCTTCCTAAACACATCAATCTCGGTATAAGCTTTTCTCGAACGGTCGACCCTCAAGAACAGTGCCTCTACATCATCATGCTGCTGGAGGGAAACCGCTTCGCAAAACGATCTAATCCATTGTATCTCCCGAATTCGAGAGACTTTGCGTTTCACATACGCGTCGATGAGCTTGCGTCAAAGCAAAGCAGAGAAAAGGGCAAGTGTTGCATTGCTGACTTTGGTAGCCAGGATCAGGAGGAAATGTCTGATTACTCGCACATATCGTCAACTATGGAATTAAGATGGCCAGGGTGAGGATCAGCGACGTGACTCCGCAGGACGGTGGGCTGTCAGCGAGAGTGACGATTGGATTGAGAATCGTACGGCGGATAGTGGAGGGGCTGGAAAGTGGTCGAGGAAGGAGAAGAGTAGCAGAAGTAGTAAGTAGAAGGTGACTCGCTTTTTTGTATCTCTACACACATGACATATATCCACAAGCACGACGCATATGCACGAGAAGATGGACGATACTGATAGTCGTTTGTCCACAAGACTGGCATCACAGCATCATGAGGAAGCGCGACCGGGACGGGGTACAAGACATGTCCATAGGTGTAATATGAAGCCCACGACACAGCCTTGCCCGCCAATCAACATCATGCTGGCGTGAGGACGCTTCGAAGACAAGGGTTCTAAGCCTCGAGATGCCTAGGATCGAAGACAATAGGGCGTGGGCATCGCATTGAATCACGAAGAGTAGGAACTAGAGTTCGCTCCGACACTAACGTTGCCAGTCGTCGCCGTACCCGTCGCGTTACCGCCACCGGCTCCATCCGCTGCCAGCAGTTCCCGATCTCGATGAATAGGCACCCTGGACGGGTACTGAGTACATCCGGCTCGGAAGTCTTGGCAACGTATCCGCATCAGCATTCCCGTTGATAATTGTTCAGCGGATCGCAGAGCCATCACTTACTCGAGGCATAATACGCATAGCTTGCCGAATTCTTCAAGGCCAGATCAGGCGGTAGTGCCAGGCAGGCATTTTCATCGCTCACGCCCCCACCTTGCGCTACTGTTCCGGGCAACGTCTGCCGGATATATATATCCGCCAGTGCCTGCACCAGGAATCCATACTGCGAGTCATTAATGTGGCTGCGGGGAATCAGTCTCGTGCTGGCGTGGTTCACGACGCCGCAATCGGCGGGCAACGGAAGCGGTTTTCGGCTGAAGAACAAGGGACAAAGGAACACGATTGGCGTCTCCGGAGGTTGGATGACGACCGTGTCCTCGGAGTCGTGGCATAGCTTCCAGAACGCGCGAATGTTTGGGTCGAGCGCATTGACGCAGGCCATTATTGGCCGACGGGACCCGTAGCGAGCGGTCGTCACGTTCTTGCCTTCAGTGATGGCTTTGAGCACGGCGGTCACCGAACCGGGGTCCGCGGAGCGAAAGAAGGCTCTGTAGGCTGAGCCGCCTGTGGCTCGGATGGCGGTTTGCAGGGAAAGATACGTGAAGTCCAATGCGTTTTTGACGTCTTGGGCTTCCGAGGCGCAGGAGTAGATGCGATAGTTTCCGCTGGAGACCCAGTCGTCCACGGCGCCGATGGAAAAGGCGCCGGCTTGCTGTTGGACTTGCGGACGGGCGCTGGCTAGGATAACAAGGGCGAGGAAGACTGATGTTTTGAGAAAGGAAGTAGCCATGGTGAGTAAGCACATGGATTCGCTGGTCAATGGCGTTGAAGAGTGCGTCTCCTGTAAGTGTAGATACAAGGTGCGTTGTAAGAAGAGCAAGAGGCCCGTCGGTCTCCGTGTTGAAATAACTCAATTTGCGCATGGCGGATGGAAGAACGTCCCACATGATCGTGGCAGGCCGACTTGCGAATTGCGATGTTTCCGCTCTTACGATCGCGAGTGGGCCTGCCACGAGCAGAAGATTCTACGCTTTGGCCACTGCGCAAAATGTTTGGTTCACGCGCCGGTATATTTGAAGCATCTTGTTCTCCTGTCACAGTCGACGCAATGCAAACCGTCATCTGCCAGCTACCTAGGTAGGTGGATCGCGGGTCGCTGGTGACCTTCAGCGCCCACTTGGCAACGGCGTCGGTTGGAAATATGAATGAAAAGCCAGGTAACGAGAGATGAGATTGAAGCGTCCAAGATAGCAAGCGCACGCGCCTCTTGCCAAATCTCTGGCAGACTCATGGGCCAGACGGAGGTAGTTTGTGAAGGTCTGCTCGCAGTGGTCTGAATGAGTGTGAGTGATCACCATCTGTGTCCGTCCACCTTTCAACCTTGCCATAGAGTGATGCTTGAGGCTAGGCCTTTTCTCCCGATTCACTTCATCATTTCACGACGCGCGCCCACCGCGCTTGAATCAAGTACTATGCGGATAAATGGCAACTACCCTGCGACAATCCTTCTATCGCGACAACATCGTTGTTCGGGTCCATTGGTTCCTCCACCCAGAAGCGACTTCTCTTCCTACCTCCAATCGTCTGAGCAGTACCATTTGAGCGGTCAAGCGGGCTGAGTATTGATGGTGCGAGGTAAGATTTAAGATTTGTGTGAGAGATTAAGACGAGTAAGTGTTGTGTCATATGCAGGTAGACCTTGTACGCTTTCCACTTTCCACGACGATTTGAAGACTACCAGACGCAGCAAAGCAAAACGTTGGTCCCTCTAATCGTTGCCCTCGTTCCCGTCTGGGCTGAGTCTGCAGTATGCCGGGAGAGTTGCTCACAAAGACCTCAGGTGAATGCAATGCGGAGCAGAGACCCGACTCTCGAATAGAGGCTTTCTTTTTCCTCGAGACCCGCTTGATACCCAATTCTTTGCTCCGAGACACGCCACACCGCCAGAGGCTGATACCTTTTGGGACTCCTGTTCAATTTTGCGTCGGGTTTCGGGCGCTATTTGGAATAGGATTGCTTAGACGGGAAATTTCCGATCGAAGGACCTCTATAACACAATCTCTCATGGACCTCGCGACCAAATGTCGCATTTCCGGTCGGACCCAGTGGCATCTGGAGGATTTGAGATTACTGGATTGACTGCAAAGGTGCAGTAGCTACCTTTGAATCGAGCGAACGCTCGGGTGGATGGATCTCCACATCTTGAAGACATCATCGTCAGGGCTGAACCTGGCAAATGGCAATCAAGATCCGACAAGCTAATTTCGATCCTGACTGCGAAGCCGTGTCCGTGTGGTCGTGTAGACACACAATCTACCCTACCAATACATGGACTATACCGGCGTGATATGCCGCTTGAATAGGAAATCAAATCTACGATTACTAAAGGAGGAGGTACTATTGTAACCAGAAGATACGACAGCGACAGTGAGACCCTGAGCAAGCCTACCTTACCTATTATTGAATGTAGGCTTGCCAATGCTGACTAATCTACTAATCTACTAATCTCTAGATCTAGCGCTAGAGAGTGTATACACTTCACGCTTGCATCAGGGGCTTGAAGAATTATGGGCCCAGACTCACGAGGCCACGTGGAGCGGGCTGAGCAGCACGTGGACATGAGGGGCTTGCAAACTCAATATAAGCCACTACGGACCCACTGATGATGCGGGATCGTGATTGGAAGTTTGGAAGAGCGTCTGGTCGATTGGGATCAGAAATCCCAGCGACGACATGGGACATCCGGATGTGTCCCAGCATCCCCATTTCCGGGGCTTCCCATTGGGACACTTCAAGTCATTGCTGCGCGGACCCGGCTCGAATGGTAGGTCGGTAATTGTGGTAAGGACTAAGGAATGGAAACGATGATGGTGAAAGACCCACTTAATCATCTTGCCCTGATTACTAAAGTGGCCCAAAACACCGCCAAGACAGCCCCAAATACTTGGGTCTCTGGGCGGGGCTCGCTACCGGCAACTCTCTCGACGTGAGTCCAATCATGTTGGAGAATGCTCCGCGGAGAGCGACTCATATCCCGGATCTCGCAAGCTTGACCAAGCTTGACCCATTCTCTGAATCCGCTGACACATAAATGATAGTCAAAAAGTCAGCTCCCCTCACGCTGAATCTCACAAAGTCGTTCCATATACCCTCAATGCGATGACAATGCTTTCTCCTCTCCTAGACAACATCATTGACGACAGCGACTATGCTCAATAAGTCGCGCGCGCACATTCCACGATCCAGCAATCCGGACACCGACAAATACTCTCTCATTTCCGAACCCAAGTCCCGCACAGGGACCGCCTTTTCCCACTCCTCGTCATTCAAACCCTTCAAATCCCCAGCCATGCGGAACAAAGCCCGCCTGCACCTTGCCCTCTACGCCCTCCCCAAATATCCCGATGCATATCACTATGCCCTCCTCGTGCGCCCGAAAGACATAGCCGCCACCCTCGCCCTCTCGGGGGTCCTCACAGCATACAAGCACCACGTCAAAACCACCATCCGCACCAACGCAGATGGCGTGGTATCCCACCCGCTGATCTACGAGGCCTACCACATCCGCGATCTGGCCGACGAGCCGCTTCTCCTCGCGAGCATTGCCGTGGGCAAACTGTCCATGTCGCAAGACCGCGTGGGCGAAATCTTGCGCCGCGTGCCCGTCTACCAGGACGATGGCTCGCTGGGCAAAGGAGCCAAGTTCAATGACATGGAGTGGGTGCGCCTGGCGATTCAGGCGTTGAGAGAGGCCGATGCCGTTTCCGACGATGGGATCACGTGGGAGACCATGTTTGAGGAGTCGATGAATTATATGAGGAGGAAACAGGCCGAGGGGAGATGGGAAGTGGGTTGGAAGGGAGGGAATCCCGAGGCGGTGGCCACGTTCGACTTGCTGACGGGCAGAGACGTTCTCTTTTGAAGTATGCTTTCCCCAACCGCGTTTCCTGCCGCCGGAGAAGCTCGTCTTGCCTACTTACACTCCTTTTAGACTGTCAGCTTGTCGAAGATGTCTGTCTGGGTCTTTGATATTGACCTGTCCGTGACGGCACTAACTACTCGATGACGACCTTGGAAGCCCACCGAGCTTGTGAAGTTCGGCTTGGAGTAGAAGGGCTTTTTCGAGCTAGATGCCGTCGTTCCTCGGAGGCATGATGCTGGTCTTCGCCTCTCAGTCCGTCGTAGCAGTTCTCCCCCGCCCTCAGACATCAAACCAATCAATGTACAGCTTTAAACGGTCAGCTCACCCTCACCGAGAACAGAATGCGGGGGTTTCTTTGGGTTGGGGGGGGGGTAAGGGGGGGTGAGGAAACCGGCCATTGGGCTAAGAGGTGCAGGACTCCAGGCTAGAAACACAATACCCGCACCACAAGAAGACCCAACTCAGCCGAGGAATGCCTCCAGCAACGAGTGTCGCCATTAAATCATCTTATGTAGCCCCGGTCCCCCTTCCTACAATTTTTATCCTTTTCCTTTATTGGAACGAAATGGGAATGCTGGCGTCAGAGAATCTATTACTAGAAAATCAGCAATGGACCACGTGTATCTAATGAAAATGATAACATCCCAGAGGCGACTGAACGCTTCACACCGTAGCCCTCAGGCGTTTCTCTAATCGAGTCCAAGCCAATTACAAATCGAATAATCTACCGCAGAAATGTGATCATCGACTATGTTCGGAAATAGCGCTCGTGGTTCATTTCACAGAGTGTGGCGGTGTCTACCAGCGCTGTATACACGTAGGCGAGGGACGCAAAGGTGTGAGGACATCTGATAGCTGGTAGCAGCTTACAAAAGTGCTCCTTCGCCCAACAACCCAAAAACGGGTGCAAGTACGCGGACGTTACGCTTCTCTATCGATCGTTTTGTTCAACGGGTCGGAGAATCCATCTCTACCATCAGTATGCGCGCCTTCCGCACTCTAGCCTCCAACTCTGATGTCCGACGAACAGGACTCTCAGTCACGCTACGTACGATTCTCCGCCAGTTTTGAAATTTCCTACCATATCCGCGAAAGACGATCGAGGTGCATTGAACGATTATACATACGTTTCCGGACTATGCTCAGCATGCGGATCAAGACTAACGACAAGGTCGTCGGCGCATGGCCGGGAGAGGTGTATTCGTTAATCGGTTTCTACGTTTTGGATATCGGCTGAACACTCGTGGACACTTTACCCAGCCGACTCCAACCAGAATGAAACCCCGAGAACCCCTTACGCCTCCGCTGACCCTCTCCTCCAAGCCTCCTCATCTACCCTCCATAACTTCCTCCACTCCTCTCCCACATCCCACAAATCCACACTCCCATCAGAGAATCCCACATTCCCATCCCAGTCCTGTGGCCGCAAAGCATCATCTCAACAACAGCCCTACGGACCGGAATCAGCAGCCGCCTCGAACACTTACAGGTCAGGGAGGACAACGACAGTGCCAATCCCAAGCCCGATCGGAAGCAGTCTCTTTTCAAAGCAAGGACAACATCCCCCACCGCTGTTGCAACTCGAATGAAAGTCTCTCTTGCCTCCACCCGCTCACCCATCTACTCCCAGACTCCGCTCATGAAGCGCACCGCATTCTCCATCAAATCCGCATGAGAGAAATGGGTTGCATCAGCACCGTGACGATCAACCGATACGTGAGGCACGAGTTTGTTGCGGACAGTTCGATTATGCCGTGCCTGGACGAGGGGGATAAGTAAAAGATAGCCCCTCGATGCACTCCCCAATTGGCGACAGCGACATCTCCCATAGTAGCCGCGAACGATGCAGATGGTCTGGTATCAGCGGAGATCATTCTAGTCTTCGACTTGCGCGTGTCGAAGTCTCTAGGCTAAGGTGTCATGTTCTTGATGCTACTGTTGTAGACTTGTAGTCTCCATCGGACTCGGCGCAGGCGTACTTTTGGACATCCGCCACGTACTATTGTTGAACATTGAGCGGGATTTACTTGACGGAGGTTCACAGTTGTTGAAAACTTCCATGTTTTCCTAGATACGCAATGACCAATTCAGAAGTTGGCAGCAAAGATATCATCATCGAGATCTGCCAAAATGTTTCTTCTTGACAGCCGATCAGCCCTATAGTTCTTGGCATACGAAAAGCTGGACCTCCGAGGGCGAAGACGATCTCTCAGCTGCACCTGCACACAGTCAAACCAACTCTACCACAAGACATTTTGTCTACCAGAGATTGGACCATCATGGGGAACTATATCGTAATCTCTGCCACACCCAGCGTCGAGGACTATAGATCTCTCCGCGCCTTCACTGGCCTCACCCCAAAGACCGTACAAGCTGCGACTGTCGGCCTCGCGAACACTCTCTTTGCTGTCCAGATCGCCCAATCCTCCTCCCCTGCTACTACCGTCGGAATGGGCCGTATAATAGGCGATGGCGGCTGTTTTTTCCAAGTTGTCGACATCGCTGTTCTTCCGGCCCATCAGGGTAAGGGTCTCGGAAAACTGATCATGAAAGAGCTCAAAGACTGGATGAATCGGAATGTACCAGAGAGCGGCACTGTACTTTTATTTGCGGACGGGCGGGCGAACGAGCTGTATAAGCAGTTTGGGTTTGTGGAGACGGCAGGTTTAACGCCCTCCAGTGTGGGAATGGCTTGTCGTTATTGAGGAAGCGGGAAGGATACTATGTGTAGAGAGACAGTGGCGGAAGCTTTAGTCTCAGTGATTGGAAATATCTCTGCACCACTAACCCGAAATGAGCCTTTACTGTTTTGTGGCATAGCAATTGTTTTCTTACACGTGGGCTTCCTCACGTTACAGGTAAAAATAGTTGCACCAGCGGATGCAGTGACTACACTGAGGTCTCGGTCAGCATGGATGCAAAGTTCACTCAGCGGAGTTGTTTGGCTTGTGGTTTTCAAGAGGCACTCGACGCGTCCATCGCCCTTTCTGTTGCCATCTATCATTCTTCTTTTGCATGAGTCGAGCGCTTGTTCTCATCATACGGTTTGCGACTAGTACGCAGCCGGCGTCGCCACATCATGCAGCCGTCTTGTCATCCCGCTCATCGAGATCTTTGTATCTCTTTGTCGCAACAAGATTGGACATGGCACCTCTGAGGGAATGATACATCGTGGGGGTTATCGCGCTTGTCGGAGCATAAGAATGGGGGATATACCTCTAAAGATAGGTCGCCGCCACCTTTCTCCGAGCCTTGCCGGATGTTTTCGGCATTCAGTTGCGCAAAAGTTGTTGAGAGAAGTATCAATTGGTTGCGCCACGAAGAACTCTGAGAGACAGAGATAAGGCAGCTCACAGCACGTGACGCCTCAGCCTGAAATGATTGATTCTGAAGGCCCCCACGCTTATACCGCGCTTCAAAGTACCATGCATCGTCGATCATCCGCATTTCGCAAACATCCATCATTGACGCGCCAATTCGTGGAACCAAAAACCCACATAATTCTGCATACTCCTCTTGAAACACCATGGATGGCCGGGTCATTAAGGTGGACCACCCTGTATACCGCCAGTATAGCTTATCTCCATGCTTATATATGGACCAATAGGCTGTGAAACCAATACACACCTTTGGGCCGTCCCAGATGATGACCGATACCCGGACTCTTCGATAACGAATGACTACGGACATTTGCAGACGAATGAGAGCATAAACAATGGTTTCCATGTGGAACCACCAGCTACACCGCAGTTCAAGTGCCTAAAAACAGCTGATTATCAACAATCGTGATCCACTTCGAGTGTATCATGTGTGTATCCTCCGTTGCTGCCCCTGTGATGCGTCTTATGTAAGTTTTCTGTTGATATACTGCCGTGCTTGCTCCCATATATCCCTAGGTGGAGGGCATTCGCATTGCTGGATTCCGCTCCTCAAGTAGCTCTTGCCATGCTTCAACACTATGTTTCAATCCTCATACTTGGCTGCTTGGCTTTACACGTCGTCGCTGTATCTGGGCTTGTCGCGCTATCTAGGGAGCCTACTGACCTTTCTCTCAAAGACTCATCGCCCCGACTCAAAAGAGTGCCCGCCACCATCCAACAACAGGGCAACATCAACACTGTATCAACCCCAGGACAGCAAACCCAAGCCACCACCAGCACCGCTGGCAAAGGGAATGGTACAGACCCCGATCCTGGAGTCATAATAAATCCTGCTGCGACACCAGCATCTAATGAAGTGAATTGTACGGACCTAACAACAGGGCGAGACAATAAGTGCTGGAGCGAACTAAAGCTTACCCAGTGGGTGGAAAATTGGGTTGACACCAATGCCTGCTACACAGACGAAGCGTTTGCATCTTGCTTTTTGAGAAAAGAAGGCTTCCCTGGGCTGGACTGCACCGGAATCAAGATCGACACATGTACATCTCCCCAAGGCGACAATGTTCTGAAAGAGCCGGAGGTCTTTTATGTTGCGTACAATATCTACGGTAAGTAGCTTCGTCCCTTGAAGTTCAACTTTGTGGGTTATATTGACATGTACCCAGCGGTCAATCAGTTCTTCTTGTCATGGTGGACTGCCATTGGCGATGCGGCAAGCATGGCATCTGACAACGTAGGCCAAATCGTCCAATTGTTAGATCCTCTCAGCACTACGGACACTGTTCTAGACGATGTGCTTATTACCCTGACGGGTGTCTTTGCTCTCGTACCCGGTCTTGGATATATTGCGGACAGCGTTGAGGGTTTTACAGAAGGATGGACCGCTTTTGCGCAGGTGAGACACCTTTGATGTTTATCTCTTCCTTGTCGAGGTGGCTTTTTGAGTCGCGAGACACATTGCTAGAGCAAAGTACCCATGCGACTCCGAAGAGAAGTTTTTAGACTCAATTTTCCAATCTACTGATGTAAATGCTGACTTCACAACTGGCTAGATCTTGGAGAATGCCCTCTTTGTGATACCTCAAATCGGGCGGTGGATCTTCCCTATCGATTCAGCAACGTCGCAGGTGATACAAATAGCCGATCTGTCTGCACAGATGGGCAGCGTCATTCAGATGGTGCAGAACAATCTGAACAAGACCCTGGTTGATGTGATGCAAAACACGACCATGTTCCTCGCCTTTGCAAGCCAAGGCAATTTTTCCTCGTCGGCGCCATCTCTCCCCGACCAAACCAACTACCTTCTCTACGCCTTCAACACCTATATAATATCCCAAGCCCTCACCGGCAACAACGTGTACGGCGTCATCGGTCTGAACAGCAATCCCCAGTCCCTCTCATTCAACGGCACCAAAACGAACTCCGCCTACGACTTCTCGGCCTGTCAAGGGTACAACGAGCAAAACGTCTGCGACGCGTGGTGGTTCAGCGGACGATACAACTCCGCTTTCGGCCTCGATGACTTCAGCCACATGGACCGCAACTACGGGGACGTGCTATCGACGCTCTTCTCCAACTACACGACCGGCGAACTCCTCTTCGACGGCGCTTACGCGTGCAATGCCAACGGGAACTACGGACAACCCGTCAACGTGACGGTCAACTCCGCAGGCGTCAATACGGGCTGTCTCTCGCAGCTCAGGATCCTGACGTGGGACATGAGCTGCGACAACCCTCTGCATCACACGAACACGGGGTGCGAGTTCCTAGAGGTGCCAAGGCAGGACATGTTCTTTGGCAATTGCAATTCGCATTCTGCATACAGCGTGATGGACCCGCCAGTCTACTGTGTGCCCTATAGCTATCTGGGACCACTAGTCACGCAGAATGACATACAGCTGAAGCGGAAGTAGCGCCGGCCTGTTCTTGCTTTTGTCAGAGATCCCATAGAGCATAGAACCTTGGCTCCCGCGAGCACACACTAGAAAATCCAGTCGTACGAATGTCCCACATCATCTCTTCTAGCGTGGGGGGACGGATCAAGCAGCATCAGATTCATCTCTTTCGCCTACTTGCTCGCTCCCAGCTACTGCAAAAAATGCCGCAATACCGTTCCCTCTGGGGCGAAAAGGCCCGAATATCCTCAGCAGCGCGTATCGCCAGGCCGCCATTTCGCCATCTTACAAGCGCTGCAGCCAATCGCGGACATCCCGCGAGACAGCCATCACGGCTCCCCTGCTCCCCCTCGACGCCACGACGAGCCGTGTCAGCGCGAGCATCGCAATTGTGATAAGTATTCGGAGATTGCCGACCGAGCATGGCCGCGACGTATATGCTCGGGGCGAGCTCATGGCTACAGCTCGTCCTCTTCTTCCCTTTCGAATTCGGGAGGGTCGCTTGTACTGACTACCGGCTGGCGCTCGTAGTTCAATGGCTGAAGCCCACTATCTCCTTCAACGCTTGCAAGATGACAAAGTCCCGGCCGTCTCGCAGCAAAGATCCCAAATACTCCGCAGTGGCGTTTCGGTTTCAGGTGTCGACGCTGCTCCTGGGCTTGATCGGACAGGACGAATGCATGGTTCCAGATGTTCGACGCATCATGATATCTGGGGCCTCATGCTATGACCTTCCCAGCGAAAAGGTGTGGCGCATCCGAAAAGTTGATCGGACGCAATCACAATCTCAACATGGCGGCAAGGGAAGCTTAGCGCACCTTCGCCAGCATATGTGTTTCACATAATTAGTCCGAGGAACGCGTTTGACGAACAAGGTCTATCCGGGTTTCAGTTTGAGTAATGGGTAGATTAGATAAAGTGTCCTATCTCACCTGGCTCGCTTGGGCACGTCCGATCCCATAATACTCAAATTGTCAGTCCGACAAGACGGCTATTGAATTCGATGTTGGCAGAATCGCGTGAACCCTTCATGGAATTTCTGACGGTATCATGACAAGCTATCGAAAACTACTACATTGGGTATACTACTACCATCAGTACATGCTAAAGAGAAGAATGAATAGAGGCGGAGCTCCACCACCCTATGCGCATTCGTACTCGACTCAATTTTCCTCATCGTTACTAGAGAAGCTAGAACCGTCATTCCAAAAGTCCCGAGCCTCAGGCCCGCCGTAACCAGAAGACTCGTTTTCCCCACCCTCACTGTATTCGACGACGCTTCCATTCTCATCGTCATCGCAACAGCGAGATCGGTCCTCGTCACCGCGTAGCCGTTTCCCACTCGCGCTTTGCAAATGCCTGTTGATAGCTCCGTGATGGATCTGGAGCCTGATCTAGGAGTCTGCAAGTAAGCGGATTTTCAGCATCTTGACAAAAACGAATAATAGTAAATAATGTATATATCGTCCATGAATAGTACAGATCATCTATGGACAATATGTGTTGCCCATGGATGGCATATATCACTTATGCAAGTTTAGTCCATGAGATGAATACTACACTCCCATGAGTAACATAGTCATCCATAGATAATCGTATTATCCATAGATAGAAAATTAAACCACAGATAACCATAGTCCACTAATTACATGCAACACTCTGATAATTGAGTTTCGCCTTTACCACTTTACTCCAAGTCTTATCTGACCTCCTATAGAAGAACAACACTTTACAATTAGCTGATACAACTCTAGAACTATAAGCATAAGTATAACCAGGTATCTGGTTCGCCTAATAAGCGCCCAGCAGTTGCGCTACACTAGCCCAACGCCAACTCATATACTGTAATTAGTGAAATTCTATCCTATAGAATATCAATGACTGTGGCACGCTCGCCGCTGAACCAGCTAAGCTCGCGAAACACCCTCTGCTGCCACTCTTCTAGACTTTCGTCATCTTTGCGACGATTTGTCTCGTCGGTCTTGTACTCGAAAGTTCCCACTCTGGCGTAAGTATCTTCGGTGACATAGCGCACCACAAAGCCTCTGCACGACCAATCATGTTCTCCGCATTTGGTGGACAACTCGACGAGCATGACATTATTGGCATCTCTCTCCTCGTCTGTCGTGTCCAACGCATCGTACGATACCTTGACTGCAAATTTGGTAAGATTGCGCTTCACCATGAACCCTTTTGCAACAACTTGCAGTCCGAATGCGTTGTCTTCCACGAAGATTAACATAGCCATTAGACTTCGGGTTTTGAGTGTTAGGCGGCCAGATCCCTCCAGTAGCGCCCCATAAGGGTTGGCAGGATTGACGAGCTCAATGTCGACCGCTACGATTGGCGGCTCATCTTCGTCAGAAACAGAATCAAGCGGGAAGCGTACAGGCCCATTGATGGACGTCCAAGACCATGACGGACCTTGCCAGGTCTGCGGGCGAGGACGCAATCCGCCCGCTGGTTTCCAAAAGAGAGCTTTTGCAAAGGTAGACCGCCATATTCCTGCGCAATATTGATCGCCGAAAACTCGACCATATCGTTCTGCGATTCCGGAGATTGCGAGAATCCTATCCGCGGACATGGTAAGGAGCCTATGGGTGAAGACCTCGACAAGCCTCATCCAGTGACGCATACCTTCTTCAAAGTCTATGATAGGCATCTGACGCTGGGTGCTTTGAAGAGCATCGAAGTCTGCCTGAAGAACCGCGATGTCCTCAAGGTTGTCTTGCCTGTATTTGTTTTCCTCGGGTTTAAGTCTCCACCCATCAGTCACGCCTCGGGGGTTATGTTGACATATGAAGCGAAGCTGACGAGTGCCGAATTCGATGGTTCTAGGAGAGAGAAGCTTTTCCTGTATCGCCCAAGCGCGCAAGTCAAGAGGCTCTGGCCCAATTGTAGCCTTGATTAGCGTGATGGAACCAAGGCCAACAGGGTTTTTGCACCGAAACGGCAGCTCGAACGCTGCGCCAGGAAAATCTGTTGCAGTCCTCTCTTCCAAGAACCCTACTTGCACAGCGGCTGCCCGCGATGCCGCTATGGTCAGCGTCGAGTTTCTGTATATGTGTGGCATCTGAGCAATCTCGCCTGCCTTGTCATCGGCATCATCTTGCTTAATGCAAATTGAGTCGACCCAGAGGAAACGGATACCCAGCTTTTGGCAAACGGTCACCGCGTCTTTGATCGTTTGAGGCAATTTGTCCCATGGTATGTCAACCATCCATTCGTTAAGCCACTTCTGCGTCAACTTGAGTGGTTGGTCGCCACCCCAACAGTAGCTCAGAGCAACATATGGCTCAGTCACAAAGCCCTTAGATTCCCGCATTTTCAGCCTATACTGGTCTGCCTGGCTAGAAATTTCCACCAGTCTCGTTGGCATATAGTTGTCTGTGGGCTTTGGACAGTTGGCGTGAGTCCTTTTGCCTCGTCTCTCCTCATGTAGACATCCATTTAGCCAAGCCGAAACTTTCTTGAAAGTCTCATCAGATCTACCTTCCCTCTCAATCGGCCTCGTAGAAATCACTCTCGATGCAGGGTTGCCTACATTGCATGTTAACATGCTCTCCATCAGACGCTGTTGCAACACCGCAGGTCTTAGCACAAACGCTATAGGGTCTAGGATAGTAGGAAAGCTCACGCACCGAGTCGTGCATAATAGCTAAAGCCGGTCCTTGTTCGGTACTCTATATGCTTTGCACTTGGGTCCCACAGTCCGAAGAATTTGATGACCAAGTTATCGTTATAAAAGCATGCCAGCCTCAAACTGTATAGTTGGTCGTTCTGGTCTCCTGTGCAATAGCCACGGAGTGTGTTGGCTGGATTCGGTGTTGGCAGCCAGTCGTCCAACCGAAGTTGTAGTTGCAGGAAAGTCTCAAACATTTCTCGATTCTCATCCCCTTGAAAACGTGGGCTTGAGGACACGTGATCCGCGAATACGGAGCGATGGATCCACTCTTCATTATCTAGAAGCCATATGCAAAAGGAGCAACCTTCCGCGGCAGCCGCTAAAACGTCAGTGACTGTATAATCGAAGCGTTCGTAAAGCCTCTCCTGCGCGTTTCCGATATCCTCGCGATAGAATGGTCCTTCCTGGTTTACGACAAAATTCTGACAGTGGCGGCAAGAATGCGGCTCCAGTACAATAGGAGCCATGACTAGATGAGTATTTGTTTGGAAGTGACTGCAAGGAATTTACATTGAATGTAGTCCTCAAGCAAGCGCAGCGCAGCGAAAAGGAAAAAGGACGAACCGTAACGGCGTCTTAGGCTAAGCAAAATGCTACTAGGTACAATGACAATAATTCCTAAGAACTCGAGGGAGTCCGCGCAGGCAATATTTTTGAGCAAGGCATGCGCTGCGCTCAGGCCCCTAGACTCGGAGGCACAGCTGGGTCACGAGGTGAGCACCAAAAGATCGAAACAGGCCGGAATTGGTTTGCAGGCCAAAAATGGATGCAAAGTCAGCCACAGGCAGCGGTCCACATTTCATATTGCCTCAGACCTGCCAATACCGCTAAGCCCCTTCGGTTTAGCTTGCCAGCTGCGCAGCTCTCTGGAGGCTGAGGTTCCGTAGTAAGCAGAAGACCCTCACCTAAAGGGGCTTAGCGATTCTAGCATGTCTGAGGGTTGCGAGTCTGAGTAAATAAGTAGGAAGTAGGCAAACATTTCACATCGGAAGGCTGCCGCCTAGCGAGGACAGGGCAGCAGGGAACCCGTGCCCTAAGAAAGTATTCCGGAAGCGCAATGATGGAGCTTCAAGAGACAAGGACTTCTGATGAGCGAAGTCGCATATGAGAGGCTACCTACGTAGGTATCCAGGTTCCAAAATAACCGCCGTCTAAGTGTGATGAGCCTTAGATCGCCCAGACCGATCGTACCGCCTCACCCTATATTGTTATGAGACGGGCACTCGTACAGACGGTCGGCCCAGAAGCCGAGACCTGCTTCCAATTGTTTCCAATTCGTGCTCAGCTTTGGGTACAATGTCCCTCGTGGCCCCACCATTGGCATCTGGGTCTTTTTCGTTTTTGTGAGTTAGTGCTGTGATAGGTACGGTGCGAGCATCTGCGATTTCTGTTACTTCTCAATATGCGACAATCAGGAGGTAATCATCTCATCCAGCCTGAGCATCAGCCGTCTCGAAGTCTCGTTCTTTATAAAACACTCCAATTATGTTGTACCAGAGCTGGATTCCGCCCCCAAGCGGGAAGACCGGCCGCCGGCCACGACCCCACCTCGGGGTCGGCAAAAAGAATTGCACTAGGGCCCGCGAAAATTGTAAGACGTATTCTACCAATGCTTATAACTCAACAATGAGAGCCGTTTTCATAAACCTTTTGGTTTATGAATTACTCCGCTGGGCTAGCTGTAGAACTTCTCGACCGAGATAAAGCGCGCAGGGTGAATCGTTGAAGGACTATTCGACTTCGAATTCCCGTCACCGTGCAATTTATGTTGCCGACCCCGAGCCCACGTCTCACCGATTGCGTGCTGCCTTCGGCCTAGCTGTTGTTTCGAATGCACGGAACCAGTTGCGGCGTCCGTGACGCCATCGATTTTCGATGCGACCCAATCATCGTTGTCATCTCTCCTGTACCGGAGCTCTAGCCTCGAACCACGCTGCGTTTCACCATCTTGTTCTTAATTCGGAATGCACCAAGATTATAATCCGTCTCCTCGTTGACTTTCTATAGGAGGGTGGGAAAATGGAACAAGAGGTTGTGTCGCTCGGGGCCGGAAGGCCTCATTGTCTCCCATCATCTTTGCAAGTGAGTATCAAGATGCATTGTGCGCAATGCTGATCTATAAAGAATTCGTCATGTATGATCGTTTGTGGAGTTCCTGCTGGCCTATTGTCCTTCTACTAGCAGGCTTTTCAGCCAGTCAGAATATCTCAACATTCTGTAATCGAATATTTCACTCGACCATGGTGGCCAATGATATGCTGTATGTTGACGGCGGGGAATTGCGAACGGTTGTGCCTTGAACATACTCGTATTCTTATGTCAAGCTGGCTGACAGTTCTCAGGTCAAGAATGGCAATGTATCGGTGCTTATACCAAGCACCGTCGATACGATCGATCTTTCTCAGCCCTTCAGCAATGCCAATACATCAGCATGGGTCCATATCTCTAAGAATGGAACCAATCAGAACTCCAGTCCACCGACCATGAATGATGGAACGATATTCGCCGACAACTCCAGCCTCTGGCTCTACGGTGGCGGCATCAGCGTAGCGTATCCCGCAGTCGGCGCTCCAACTGAATTACCCCCGGACGGCGTATGGCAGTATGACCTAGGCAGCTGCCAGTGGAGCATGGCAGCCGTTACCGGGGTTCCTGTCAACCGATCTGTCATTGGAATGAGTGCGCAAAGCTCTTCCAGTCCCGTAGCGTACTACTTGGGTGGTGTCAAAGTGCCCGCGAGCGACCCTTACGTACGTGTTTTCGGAGTCCATATTTCCTCTTTTGATCGAGATTCTGAGTCTTGAGACATGTCTTAGGAGTCTCTACCCTCGGAACATGTTTCAGGGCTCTACATACACCCCTCAGATAGGCAATACTGACTGCGAATTTGTAATCCAGTTCTGGACCCTCCCCGGTGCCACACCGTACATGGATCAAGGTCTTTTGTCATTCGAAGAAGGATCCTTGACCTTCTCGAACTATTCCACCTCAGGGCTCAACGAATACGGTACCGCAGCTGCCGGCTTCATGGCTTTCATTGAGTCGATTGGCTCGCACGGAGTACTTGTCGCTTTCGGCGGGATTTCCAATATTCCTGGTCAACCAATGAATGTAACAGATGATTACGATTCGTCCGTTCAATGGAATCTATCCACTGTTTCGCTGTATGACATCGGCGGTCAAGCATGGTACCAGCAGACCACCACGGGAGACGTTCCACGCTGGCGATACAGCGGGTGTGCCATCGTAGTCAGCGCTCCCGACCAAAGCAGCCATTCAATCTACGTCTTCGGCGGCTGGGGAAACACGTTTGGAGGATCGGACGGCGATGTATACGTTCTGTCGATCCCATCTTTCCGATGGATTCGAGTCAATCAAGAGAGTACCCAACGGTCAATGCATCATTGCTCACTCATTGGAAGCAACACAATGCTAGTCGTAGGCGGCATCACGCCAAGTTACAACAACCCTCGGCCCGATGATCCTTCCGGATGCGACACAACGTCGATGTTTGCGCAGGGGTTAGGCATGTTCTCTTTGAATGACCATTCTTGGTCCACCAGCTACGACCCTGTATCGGGCACAGCTCCTTATCAGATACACCCGAACATCTCAGCAGTCATCGGTGGCAATGCGACCGGTAGTGCCAGCGTCATGGCACCGGCAGGCGGCTTTTCGCAAAAATCTCTAGGAGTACTTCTGACAGGCAACCAGAACGTTGAGACCATGGAAACCAGCACAAATTCTACGCCCAGTACCACTACAACGCCAGAACGCAAGAAAGCGCTCAGTGTCGGTTCGATAGCGGGCATAATTGGCTCCTGTGTTTTCGCACTCCTCCTCGGCCTGGTCCTGAGTCTAGTGATTTGCATACGGCGGCGCCAGAATTCAGCGCATCACGAAGCGGCGGAAATAAGCGGGCAGACAGCGCGCTTTGAGTTGAGCGATGGTAAGGACAAGGTGAGGGTGTTTGAGCTGGGCGCGACGGCGGTGACCGAGAAACCGCTTCCTGCGACCCCGGACGAGAAGGATGTCGAAGAGTTGGAAGGTCACCAGTGGGTGCACGAGATCCTTGGGTACGCTAGATCACCGAAAATATAGGTGCGGCAGGTTAGACTGGATGATCAGTGTGTTCTTCCTCCTTTAAGCAACGAAGTCTCCGCGTATATAATAATAAAGCAGATATTAAGAAACGACGTCTATTGCGGAATTTAGTATTCAAAACGAGACTAGGGAACTCTCCTTATTCAGAACGGTGGTACAATCCGCGATAAGCAACCGTCACAATAGCGTGCCTGATGTCTTCCTGCGTAGGACCCAGAACACAGCAGATTATGCAACTTGCTCGTTGAAGAGGCTTGTGAGCATATCGTGATATCCTACCACCACTACCCCCTTTTCACCTATCATTTATACATGAGTTGATCGATGTCACAATCTACCTCGGATAGCTCCAAGATGAAGACCCGGGGTCTCCTATTCTGTCATCGGACCCCGTCTGTCCGTCGGAAATGGACGCCGTCAAACTTAGCAGCAGCCGATCCATAGAAGGTGATTTGCGTCTCCCATCATTGAAGGAAACCGCGACTCAAAGGCGGTCAGCGGGTAAATCGCGATCGGCTGATCATCGAATCGGGTGGACAGTGGCGACAAGAGCGATGAGTCTCGATGAAGCCAGCCGAGACAGAAGTGTCAAAGCGTCGTCCGTCTCTGGAACTTGTACACCTTCGAAAGTCGTGAGCATCTTTGCCTCTGCATCATATCCCTCGCCCACAGCGAGACCTTTGTGCTTACCTACAAGACTCCAAAACAGCTACCCATCCCCAGCGGCTTATCAAGACAGATCGACGTCCCGTATAATACTCATCTAAGTTCTCGTCGCCCTGCGGGTCGCGCTTCCACCGTCGGTAATGACTACCTGCGCTCCCCCTCCGCTACGCACCGTTCGTAATCAATAGCGCTTGCTTTATCATCTTTGCGCTGTCTCCGTGATATATGCTTGCAGATATACGTGGCAGTGCAAGAATATCAGAGACAAACTTTTTCTTTTTCCACTTTGACGGTAGATGACGCAGCTCTGGACTTGTCCTGAACTTGCCCTAACAATCTCATTACTCTGAAAGCTCTCAGGTCTCTCGGAGCGTATTCATTCCTCTTCGTCGCTACAGCGCTCCGCCTAGCTCCTCCCATTCCGAATCCAGCTCCGAATCTCCAGCTTCAGTCCTAGACTGGGACTCCTTGTCAATCATCAGTATTTCGAATGCATTCACCTCGGTACCTTTCACTTCAACCTCTGTGAACGATCCAAATGCGGACAATGCGTTGTACTTACGTCATGATTACAGTCTCCCGACTATACCAAGCAAGACATTAAGTGTGCAGGGACCTGCTTCCGCTTCGATCTCAACAAAAAGAGCTGTCTTGATGCTTGGAGAAGCATCCCTACCAACAACGAATTCATAACTTACGGCGAGCGGACACAAGGCTCTTTCGAGGCTCCCCTACCAGTCCGTTTCCTGAGCTGCAAGTCGCCACTCCAATCCTCTCCGTCACGGTCCAAGTACTACTTCTGTTCACTGACATCTCGGTCCCAGCCGACGGTCAGTGCGCCATTGATATCGAGCACGGGAAGGATGTCGGTTGAGAAATTCCAAGGAACGCTAAAGTCTCGGCCGCTGCGGAAAAGCTCTTGGACGTGTGTGTGTTACGCGACTTGAGTGCAAAACTTTTACGGTTGGTTGGTGGTGCATTGGTGGGTGTAGGTCAGTACGGAGGTCGGCGTAGAAAGTCCTGGACAGCCCTAGTATCAGCCCTACGTAGCCCTATGTTCGGAAGATGCCCTCCATCAGGGGACTGGGATTGTTGTATTGTAGATTCACAGGTGCTTTCTGATCACATCCGCGCTGTGTCCCGCCGGGACATACTTACCAGGCTTCCCAACAATGTCCGCTTGACTTGGCTCCCACGCTGATGTTGGGCTCTGCATTCCGCAGGGCACTTTTGCAGCTGCAACAGTGATGGCCGGTAACAGTAGGCTGCGTCCGATCTCAGGATTCAAACGTACCCCGCAGCAAGACAGCAGGCTGTTTCTTATCGGTGGCGCAGCAGTTTACCCCGCCTGACGATCATATCAAGGCGCAGGCTTACGCTGATATATGAGCCCGGACTCGAACTTGCCTCATCCCCAATCCCATCTACCTATCGTCTCTCAACGGGTAATGAACTGCGGTCTTTTGCCCCGAGCCAACACCGACGTTGCTCAATTGATTACTACAAAGCAACAATGCCTGCAGCTCCAAAGCATCCTGCAACCCACGGTCCACCAAGCGAGAAGCTGCCCTGCCCCTATCAAGCCGCTGGGGAGGTGACGAGGAGAAACAAGACAAACATCCCGAAGCCGCAGCCTCCTCCAGCGTTCGCAGGAGCGAGGAGAAGCAGCTCTCGTTCCAGCCGCCCTGCTGGAGCCTACAGATCAATAATCTCAGAACCTTCTATCTGCGGGATGTGCGGGAGGGATGCCGATGACGAGTCTGAAAACCATTTTATCAAACATTGGTGTCCGCCACGGCACGTTTAGTAGCTCCGCAAAGCTGTCATACTCAAGATCCGACTCCATAACCAGCCTTCTCGTAACCACCCCAGTCCCTATCAGCGTGTCTTGACCCTTCCTCCAAGCACAGTCCACTTCCACGCACATGCCACGCATATTCCACCCATTGTCGCACACAACTGCCAGCGTTCGCTACACGAACCATCCATGTAGCTAGTCAGTCTTTGTCCCCCATCGGCTATCTAGATAGCCGATGGTCCCTAGGATAGAATTGCCGTCCTCGTATTGCACAAGCAACAGTATAGCGCCAGCGACGGGACCGAGAGAAAACAGAGGCATGGAATATCAAGACGAAAGATCGACGACGAAAGGAAGCCAGAGTCCAACGAGCCCGACACCAGCGAGCGCCACAGCGGCGACCGGACCGCCAACGCAACGGACTCGTTCTCCAACCGGGCATCGACGTGGCGAAAAGCAGAGCGGGGGAAGGAACGGAACTCAGAAGATGCACGAGTGACGGACTCGGAGTTTGAAAGAGGTGTACGTTGTTCAAAATGATCCTAAATGATCGCCGCAGTACCCCGATACGGGGGAACCCAGCGGGGAATGTATCCAGCCCCGCGCTCCGCAAATCCCATCATGCAATCATCACATCGTAAAACAACATAACCCACAACGCCCGCCGTCGCCGCTCCATCCTCAATCGCTCAAAGACAAACCACCTACCCGCTCCCACCCTCCGCAAAACAACCGACACCCCACCCCCCTCAGTGCGAGCACGCGAAAGCGAACAGCTCCTTCTCCACCGGAAACTCCTCCTCCCACACCTCATGCTCATACAGATCCCGCCACGTATCCCCCAGCGCACCCGGCAACCCATACGCCGCCCCCTCATCCCTCAGTATCAACCGCAGCAAATGGCGCTTCAGCCCCGCGGCCTCGTGGTCCACGAACGCGTCCCGCGCGTGCATCATGCCCAGATTGTTGAAGAAGACCATGTCCCCCGGCTCGAGCCGGATCTCGGTCGCGCGCGCCACGGCGGTGTAATGCAGGGCGTCGAGGGCGCGGCGCTGGGTCGGGGTGAGGGGTGGGAGGGAGGCGGGGCGGGGGGCGGACGGGGTACCGGTGATGCGGGCACGGGAGCAGTTGATGAGGACGCGGCCCGGGACGTGGTTGGGGAAGGCGATGGGGCGGGTGTCGAAGGTGCGAGAGGGAGAAGGGCTGCGGAGGCGGCGGTTAGCGTTCGGTGTTTCGTGCTAGCACGACGGGAGTTGTTCTGGGGGCAGTCGGTGTGAGGCGGATGCGGGCAGATGATTCGCACCTGATCATGGTCCAATCGCGGCACAAGGCTTGCGCTAGCTCTGGCTGCGAGGCTGCTAGCTCATTATATACCGCAGTCGAATCGGCAAGGTAGAAGCTCCCCCCGGATTTGCTTCTCGAAAGGGCGAACAAGGATATGATGTCTCCATTGTCGGTATGAAAAGGCTGTACGGGATGTCAGTGGGGCTTGTCCTCCCGCCTCGGAACGATCAACGCCTGATGGCTTACGATGTCCTGATTTCGACTCGGTGGCCCGTGATATCGGCCGGCGGGAGCGTTCCTGTCAATCGGCATGGCGGTGATATGCTCTGACGAATGAGTCAGAGAGAACCATCAGCGTCTCGGCAAAGCGACTGACGAATGACGGCGTTGTGCCCGCCTGTTCGACCTCCCATGCCTCGCTTGCTGCCGACATGGCTCGAGAGTCCCGCGTGGATAATCACATTCTGGAAATCGGAATATCGATAGGGATCTAGTCCGGAGATGATGAAGAACTGCTGTTCGCCGTACACAGTTCCCACTATGGCTCTCAACTTTGTCGTCAAGGCGCTGGTCAACGGGAATGTTGTTCGGTTGATGGCGCTGAGCGGTAGGTTCAGGCCTGTTCACAATTCAAGTCATGTACGTCGTGGGAGAGGTCTAGCCCATACTTAGAAAGTGTCTCACGTTCTTTTCGATCTCGCTGATCTCGTCCGAGGAGAGATGCCAGACGTTTCTCGGCGACTCGCGACCGAAGCCGAGATTGCCGAAGGGGATCTTGGCACTCAGGGTTGGCTTATTTTTATGAGGGGGAAGGGCTTTCGCGCTCTTTTGATCAGCCAAGGACGGAGACCAAATTTTGTTCGCAGTGGCAGGATAGTATCCTGAGGTGTCGTGAAGATCAGTAAGTGCGTGAGGCGCCATGATATCTCGATGGACAATTTTCGTGCTTGCATCGCAGCTCCGAAAGTCAATCGAACGCGGGCTTCAATAAATAGCCAGGTCCCATCATGAGGGCCCGAAGAGCCGCATTCTTGGGAAAGAAGGTATCTTGGTACTCTGGCAAGTGCAAGCGTGTTGGATGGAGGTAACCAGGAGGGGTCCGAATGGGACATGCAAATTTGTTGGCATCTAAACGCTTTGTTGCGATAGGCCCACTGCAGCATACCTCACGCATCATTAGGGCCATGCAGCACCGCAGGGTGGGGAGCGTGGGGTACCGTAGTTGCTTTTTAACACGAGACGCGCAGTAGTAAGTCTAAGCGAGTGTGGTTCTAGAGCAAGGAGCCGTCATGGTAGCGTCCTTTCCCAAAAGCCCCAAATATCCTTTCCATGGGACCTTCCTTGCAAACATAAACATTCTTGCCAATTGGGCACTGCATACAGCATCACCATCATCATCGTCGGCGATTCGCGTTGAGTACGCGGTAGATCCTTGAACAAGCAGTAGCGCATGGCCTTTACTTCCCCCTAAGGCTCAAAGAGAGCCGCAATCCATACCAACGGAGTACCGGCAGAGGCGGTCAAATGCTTGCGAAGATCTTCATCTGTCACGGTCCATTAGCTCGTGCTTGACGCTCGCAGCGAGCCGTCTCACCTCGTGACCGCACAAGCTCTTTCAGATGATCTATAAACCCTAGACTCTCATCATCCACTTCTGCGGCATCTTGATCCGCTCTGCTCCAAACCATGTTGAGTGGGATATGGCCGCGGCATACTGCCCGGAAATGGTCCAAGAGATTTTGGGCGGCCTTTTCCCAAGACTCTAACATTGTTTGCTGGTGGAAAGTCTATAACCAAGATTGATCAATACTTCGACCAAAATCACTGGGTGGACAACTCACAGGCTCTCGATAACGGTCGATTTGCCGAGCCTGATTCTGATAAACAGATTCAAGGTTGAGAAGGAGCACTAGTATGGTGAGATAAATCTTGAACCAATGCTTACGGCCTTGGCCCGCGATCATTCTCCTCAGCCCAGATAAGACCGATTTCTTCAAATCCTTCATTTTCTCCATCAGCAAGAAATCAATCTGAGCATCCAAAAGCGGTGGTATAGGAGTACGGCCGTAGTAAGGGCATTGCGCATCCTCCTCTGGCCGTATACCCAAAGTCTCGTCGCCAAAGATGTTGAAACTCTTGGAAGCAAGTCGAGAAAGGACAGACAATTTCAGGGCACCTTTGATGGTCCAACACTTGATGACCAACATTAGCTGATGTCGCCCAATAATCTTCGGGGCGAGTCGCTCACATTTTCAGCTTGTCGTACGGCTTCTGCCAGGGTCAAAGAGACTATGTCTTCCGCCTGGCCAATTGCAAGCTCGTTCAGCAGTTTGTTATATTCTGCCTTTATCAGTTCATCCAGATTCTTACCCGCCTCCGCACATTGGGTCCTCGTCATAGCGAAATTGGGTAGATGAATGTCGATCTTGTATGACCCCTTGGTCCAACTCTTGACGGAGCGAATTCCCAGTGTATTGGGGAACTCCCGACATCTCACCATAAGCCGAGGTCGCGACTCAGGCGGCACTGATGTACTGGCGGGACCGACGTGGTAGAGTAGCAATGATACGTTACGTCTTGATACCCACTCTCTTATCTCTGGAGGCCCATCGGGAAAGCTGAGTGCACCTACACACCAGTATTAACGGACTTCCCGGCACCCCCTCGAGATGCTTGTTACCTTTTCTGAAAAGGACGGCTGTGCTCAATTTCTGTCTGACACAAGGGGTTTTTTGTATCTTCAGAGATGACAAACCCTTCATACACTTAGGGCAGATTTCCTCAGGGCCACACTGCTTCCGTCAACGCAATCCTTGAAGGTGGGGAGAGCTGTCTCTGACGGGTACTGACCTGTTCATGGTTGACTAGGCAAGGTAGACAGACCCCCATTTTCCTCATTAATCTCGTCTTCTCTATTGCCTCTTTGGTAGGCACTCGCTGGCCTGCTGGGTGACGCGCCTGTCGTGAGACTCTTGGTGTCCTCGTCACCACCGCTGTTGTATCCGGGCTCGTTCTCTGATGTAGCTCTTCACGATTTGGCCTCAAGCGTTGAGCATGTTCCGGGTGAGGTGAAGTGGCCGACTGGCTAATTGGGTTGTCATCAAGATCCATTGGATCCGATGCCTGTTCAGGACCAACTAATCGATCTGGTTTCTCCAGGCTCATTATCTCCTCGAGACACCTCACGTCGCTGGGGGTGACATGAATGATCGACCGGGGATCAGTAATATCCTCTGGAGGACCGAAGGTTTCGAGAAGGGGCGGGTCGATTGCTGAAGGCATCGTCGTCGTTGTGTAAATCCCCGCCATGGAAAGCTGGCTTGGCGTCTGGTTTAATTTCGTCGAAGATGCGGCGTTACTGGTGCCAGCGGAGGCACGAGCAGATACCGAAGGGGGACACAAGCCATCGAACCCACCGTCAGATGAGGCCGCAGAAGTCGAGGAGACAAGTCGAGGATGTCGGCCACCTGAAGCATCAGAGACTGACTGCGGTGTTAAGACTTTGTGGGAGCTGGTATTTTCGCTTGACCGTGAAGGTTCGTATTGAGGGAGTTCATCCGGGTAGTCCGATTCTTGGCTCGTCGAGTGCACGGAAGGCTGTCCGGTGGATGGATCAAAGAGAAAGGTCAGGCCTCGAGTGAACTCATCATCCTCGGCGGGAATGCCGAGGCAGGCACGATCGAAGCTCGGGGACAGCCCCTCGAGTGAGCCCACAGAGCTAGAGTCGGCGGAGTTTGATAGATTCGGAAGCGCTGGAGTCTGCTGGGTTGAGGATGCCATGGCTTAGACGGGCGACGGTCGTATTGCGCCAGTGGTCTGGTGCTTTGCTTATAAGAAAAGATGAACTTGTATCATGTCAGATGTCAGGTAGAATGACAATACATCTTCATATGAGGATAACTTTTGACCTGACAAACTGTCAATAGCACCGGCCAAAAAAGTATGGGATTGTTAGCGTCAAGCTAGCCAGTTAGCCAAGCACAGCCTCGAGCCTGTTCCTTCAGTCAGCCTGATGATGCTGGGCATGACTGATTGTTTCCAAAGCTCAGCTTCAGTGAGGCGCTGTGCAGAATTCAACGCCTCGGCATGCTGGTCAGGCTTCTATAAAGCTTTTTTTGTCCCATGGTTCATGTGAGGCATCTTGCCCTTGGGTACGTATCTAGTCTTGGGTAGCGACTAGCGAATGCTCTGCCTCATCCTCCATTCTCATGCACGGTTCACGCCAGCACTATTCTCGGCTGCGCAATCAGCTGCGAACATGGCGCGTCATTGCTCCATTGTAGACTACGTGCAATCGAGACATATCACTGGGTAGGTAACACCAAGGGAACCTCTGCAGCTAAGGTCGCCTTACGGTAACCCGGGGGAGGATCCCAGTCATCCAAAGTCGGACTCGGTAGGCATTGGATCAACTACATTGCACATTGAGTTAAGGTTGCAGTAATTCAACAGGAACCCGGCGTGAGGTAGGTCAGTTCGCAGCTAGTGTGCAGAAAGATCTCAATCGCACACTTTCCACCACAGGATTCCTTCTCCCGCCACTCAACGGGTATTCGAATCGCATGAAAAGTCAGTCATGGGACCTGGGATCTTGTCTACTCGCCCGGTGGCGAATATCTGGCATAGGGCCTTCCAAGCCATTAAGGGTCGTCGTCCCAGGCGGAAATGCTGAGGGTTACGTTAGCTAGGTAGACTCTCCCGGGCACTGCTGATAGTTCTATACTTTTGTGACCGAGAGGTGCAAACTGTCGACCGGCGACAATAGCAGTGACTGTTAGCTTCGCTCTTTGGTCTATAAGTGAAGGAGATGGCACGTAGAAGAGTAGTATCAGTCCATTCAGTTCATCAGGCACATCAAGAACGAACATATCAGAAAGCTCTATATAGTCTCCCGTTTCTCTCTTCATCCGCGACTCAAAGAGCCAAAAACTCGATTTGAAGACTGCGATGCCCGACAACCGATCCTCGTCGTCGAAGCCAAAGCCATCGACCCCTTACACATCGACGAGTTCCTCGTCAAATGCCCATAAAGAGGGTATGAATGCATCCGACGTCCAGACCAGAAGACGAAACGCTGACCTCTCACTTTCCCACAGTGCCAAAACGTAGTCAGCTTCAGGCCTTCCTCGACACGAAACCGAGAGACGACCCGTGGAGTCCGTACACGATGCACACGTCTGGTTCGAAAAAGGGTAGCTCGTCCAGATTGTGATGACCGCCATCATGACCCAGGCGAGAAAAGCGGAGATCGGCAAGCCGATTATGTGAGCGGGATAAACTGTAGGAATAGTGGAAGTAAGCTAGTTGAGCGTGGAGGCAGGCGACAGGCGTGGCGTGGCGGGGCGGAGCAAAGCATTGGTACCTAAGAGAGGGTTGAGTACGTCGGAATTGGAGTTACAGTCTTGTTTGCCTTGAGAGTTTAGGTAGTTCGCATTATTAAATATGCCGCACTATCCCCATTTGGTGTGTTGAATAAGCAGTGCTTCACTTATCGATGCTTTCGACTGGAGGCTTGGCAATTCTCACCGTGCAAGCATCACCTGCAACCACAATTCGTAATCCTACACCGTATACCACCAATTGCTGCCCAATCACACCACCACCGTGGCCGTTGAAGGCATGAGTCACGATGGTTGGGGTACGCTCGGACTCGTATCGGAATCCTGCCAGTTTACCGGAAAGGGCGATGAAGCTTTCGGCTCTTCTGCGCCCAGTTGAATTGAGTCGGGGCAGATATCCCGTAAGTCTGCCCAGCCGCGGTTGACACTGTGCTGAGTAGTCCACGGGGCTTTCCTAGGGCTGTGCTGCCTGAGATGGCGGCATGTGAATGGCGTAGTGTGTCCATAGAGAGATTCTAACCACTCTCTTCGATTCCCATGTAGTTGTGGAAGCTGTGGAGAACGTCCAATGATTGCGAGACCTCGTTGAGCTCAAATACCTTCCTTGCTTGTCTCTTAAACACAATATTTGTTTACATCCTCTTCCAGATATTTGAATGACGACACAAGCTTGGCGGTCAAGCTGGGAGGTCCAATTGGCTTTGGCACCTTCATTTATTGATACGCTGAATGTCGATGGGCCACTTTGAGACTTCATTTCTCGACGATAAGTGTGGCAACGTTCACGACGGGGACAACGATAAGGATGATCGAGGGACAGTGGGGTCGATTGGCATCAAAATCGGAGGGGGAGACACATATGCAGTCAATCGTTTGGCGTCTGTCGGAAGGAGTGGGGTACCGTCGACATGTTGTCCGCAGAAGAAACACGGCAGCATCTGCTCTGCTTCTCGCATTTCCTCTCGCATCGGCCGATACTGTCGAACAAGGGATCGCGGTGGCCGAGTAGATGGTACCTGGACTTGAATTGAGCGGTACCGACAGGAAATTATTGACGTTGGCGTTGCAACATGCATATGTCAGTCATCGCAACAGCTCAGCTTGACTAGCGATAGGAGCACAGCGTCAACGACAGACTCTTTGGCCAGTCACTTTCTATCAAGAGAGACAAAGAGGGAGGTTTCGACCCCGATCAAGACAGGCTAATCTTGTGTGCCCCCGGTGGGGCGGCCGTCACGACGCAATCGAATTCCAAGAGTATACTCGAGACAGTAGAGCCAATGCTCTCGTCAAGGACCGATACAATCTATACCAGCGATATGACCGCTCAAGCCAAGGGTGCTGCTTCTCATTCACTTGCGGCAGGTCACTGAGAGACGCGACTTTGCTGTGTTTGCGCATGGCGTCGACGGTAATTGGACGAATGACCCTGGCAAGCTTTTGATACGCCGGCCTTTAGGGTATCAGTATTTGCAATTCGGAGGAACAGGAGAAAGACAATACCACAAGAGAGGGCCTCCGACGGCTCTGCAGACGCTTTTACAACACCTGTTCCAAGCCCTGTGGAGCACTTTGAAGCCTAGGCGACGTGTGTTTGTCCGTCCAGTGGTCTGAAAACCCTGCCACATGGCAGTAGGCGTCGGAAAGGTGCCCATTGATAATATCGGATGGTGATGGTTGGACTTTGCAAGTTTGATTCTCTTTGGAACTGGTCGTCGTCGACGAACAGGGGGTTTGGTTCAAGGCCCAGAGAATGGTTTAATCTACGAACAGGGGATCGAGCCTGGGAGATATCTGGCGGGAGAAGTTCGGGCAATCGTTATCACAAAGCACAAGCTAGGTAAAGGATCCCTTTTGCTTCCCTCAATCCAGCCACCCAGGTCCCAGAGTCCCAAGACTTAACCCCCAGTGAGGACCACATTTTGCCTATATGTGGTTAGATTTCTATCCCACCGTAACGCTATCACTATGTGCTTGGCTGCAGCTTCATGTGCATCTTGAAATCATCAGTATGCACACGAAGACGCAGATATTTTCTGTAAGCCAATGGCAGCCCCTGCGATAGCCCCTGTAAAAGCATTACCCCAACACCCTCTCGTGAGTCTCGCTTGCCAAGAAGTGTACCATGGCCCGAAAATGGAAGGCGTACCTATATCAATATTGATCCGACACAAGCCCGGCAGCAGTCTCAATCGCCTATTATCAACCGAGTTAGCCACTGTATCCCAGCCTCCGCGGAAACACCACTCCACTTGAGTGGTTCCAATCACCCATTCCTCCACCTCGAGGCCGTCAGTACGCTCATGGCTCACAAGAGCCCCTCTGTTTGAGCAGTCCTGACAGTGGCATGTTAGAGCAGTTATCCTGACCGGAGGAGGAAATTCTTGTGAGCCACAAGCGTGCTGCCGGCCTCGTGATGGAGGAACAGGTGGCTAAGACCATTACAGTACGTAAAACGGTGTCTTTGCAGAGGCGGGGACCCATTGGCTGACTCAGTTGATAACAGGTAGGTAGAGGTAGGGCGATTGAGCCTGCTGCTGAGCCTGTGTCGAATCAATGTGCGCCTTCCATTTGAGGCCATTTTATACACTTCTGTTGCGAAGCGACGAGAGGGTATCGACAGCATTGGGCACCTAGTAGGTAGGTAGGTAGGTAGGTACCTAGGTAGGTAGGTAAGACGGTAGCACGTAGGTAGCTGCACGAGTGTTACGTGCATCGCGACTACATACCACCTATGTACCTACCTACCTAGGTAGGTAGGTACGAATGACACGGCGCGAGCATGCAACACATTCCTGAAGGCCCACGATCGCGACAATCATGTGGCGCCGTGATCTGCAGAGCACGAACAAAAGAAGCCCAAGACGCTGCGGCGCTATCGAATGCAAGCGCCGCCCCCTACCTAATGCACGCCACTCGAACCATGGAAGGCCTAGATCAAGATCGATGTTGAAAATTTTACCTAAGTATGTGCCTCGGTACCTGTGATTTCGATCCTCTCGCCGAGTTGTCCGACGCAAATGTGTGATAGGTAGGTATGAACATCACAATTATTGTTAACTGATCACGCATCACTAGCCCTTGGGAAGACAGCGTCGTTCCTGTTCATCGCTTTGTTTTCGCGGTCTCCTGTCCTCATCACGGCGGTGGGCTGCCAAATGTCGGACCTGTACGATGGCTAGCGGATGGTGAATCATCATGTTGGCTTTCCTCCCAGACTCCAGATCGTGAATCAAGTGCCATTAATACTTTACCGGTACGTCCCTGGCGAGCCAGGTATCCCCATTCCATCATGCAATGGCATGACTGTCCCGCTGGACTTACCACGCATTCGACAATCCCGTTTTCTTGGTTTTCTTGCATCTTGCAGTGTGGAATGAGGGGTCGATGGAGAAAGCTTGGCACTTGGTAGTGATGACTAATGACTAATGCCAACAAGCTGATTGGAAGCCGAGGGTAGCCGGTAAAGCATGGGAGGATACCCACCTATCGACATTTCATTTGAGAGGCGGGCCTTGGATTCAGAAGGAATCACGATCAAGATCCTGTAGAGTCCTGCTGAAGCTTGATGTTGTCCCTACTTGAGGCTTGCGCAGGGAATTGAGAGGCTTTAGATGAGAATGTGGTGGGTCGAAAGTATTGAGGCACCTTATTAACGTACAGTTGGTAGTAAGAATTAAGAAATTCGTGCCGAGGCATGCCTCTTTGAGTGTCTAGCTCTGTATGGCTAGCCCAGCTGCTGCTACGCCTAAGGTATGGCTGGTCTACCCACTCGATAAGCCCCGGTTACTGCCGGTTGTAGACTCAACATGAACATGAAGCTACTCCGCAATGCTTTCTCTTCAACTCCCTCTGGCTTGCCAAAGGACAATGTCCGCATTGCACATGGTCCTACCTGTGGTTCGTTCCATATGAACCAACATCTCCAATTTCTCTTCTTTGTTCTGGATCGTTCTTTGACGGCGACAACCCTTTTCGTACGACCCGCAGCCGGTAGATCTTGGCAGGCACTCAGGCTTGAGCCGCTCCTTCCTCCATCACGGAAGTATCTGCCTTGCCCTCCTCGATTCTGGGTGTCCTGACGTTGATAATCTTGGCGTCTTCGCGTCCCTGCTTGAAAGCGTCACGGTCCTTCACGCTCCGCTTCCGCAGCTGACCCCTTCTCAACTTCAAGCCCTTTTCCTTGATAACGCTCTCTTCGATCTCTTTGACGTTCTGGCGGAAGACTGTGAGCTGACGCATCGACCTCCATTCTGCTGTCTCCTCAGGCTTGTTTTTCGTGTCTTCGTTCTCAGAAGGAGGCGAAGGATCTACCGGAGGGTCCCTCGTGGTAGGAGTGGGGTCATTTTCTTCGTAAAGCATGAATGACTCCGGCTCGGGTTGGGATCCGGATTCAGGCTTGATGAACTTCTTCAACTCAGTTTCGAAATCTGCTGTGGCGTCTATCGTTTCTCCGGGGCTTTCCTCGTTGAAATCAGGCATTGCCTCGTTATCCGAATCGTCATTAGCACCTCCGGCCGCATCCATGTCGGATTCTGTTGCGTCGTCTCCCGCTTTCTTGATTGTATCCGGCTCCGAGACGGCCTCTTGACTTGGCGATGGCGAAGGGCTACGTATCCTATCAAGTTCAACCTGCCTCTGAATATCCTCAGCTCTGATTCTGGCAGCCAAAGCTTTTTGCTCTGTCTCCATCGCCATGTTCTCCATGGAAACCTTTTCCTCCTCCGCCAAGCGGCATAACCCATCAGCAACACCTAGCGAATAGCTATTTCGCGTAGCTACCGTGGGGTACTTCCCAGCCCAAGTCTGTATCTGATTGTGGACAGGTTCAAAGGCCATTGCAGCGGAGACTGTATGTCTTATAACTCCGTAAAAGGTCCACTCGATGTTATCTGGGAGAACTGTCGAATAGGCGCTGCAGTTGAAGAACTTTCGGATAGCGCAAACGAGGTCGGTCACCCAGCTCTGGTGCTTGACGAGGGCACCTTTCTTGGCAGGCCAGATGTTGACAGTACTCATGCCGCCTCTTTCTGCCCGCGCGGTCTTGTCTTCCTCCTCCATGAGCTCCGCCTGGCTGATGCAATACTGCTTCATGATTTTGTGCGCCATTTTGAACGCTGCCCTTTGCTCATTTCGGTTGGCATTAGCATGATTTGCGCGAGCAAAGCACTTTTTGATGCGCCCGACCACGTCTCTGTTCACGTTCGAAAGCTTTTGGGTTGAGGTTTCATCATTGGCCAGCCAGCCAATCGATGCCTTTTGCCATTTGGGTTTGCGTTCCACAGGCATCCAATCGAGACAAGTTAGATTAGCTCCAGATTGTTTGAAGTGATGTAAGGTGTAGAGGATGGTGGCAGCCTTGGGCACGCTGGAGACCGTGCGCTGAAGAAAGGTGAGGAAGATGCGATGATCGTGTCAAAGCGACTCGTTAGCTCCATGCAGGTTACCCGCAACTAGCCAGATTGAAGCAAACACACTCACATTGTACCATCGCAGGTGGAATCCATGTTTACGATCCGCGAAAGCACACTGAGAGTCACATTTAGGGCGATTGCAACTAAGCTGGTCTGCAGGCAAGCCTGGTAGATGTTGTCATTTGGAGGCATCATACAACCAGTAGCAATGATGGTTGACCTAGCTTTCTACATAGATGCCTCGCTGAATGATAGAAGAGCGGGAATGTGTCATTCCAGCATTTCCTCGCGTAGGTACTCAAAAAAGGATACCAGATGCTCACTGAAGCAGGAGTCAGTAGCTGACAACGAACCTTCCTTGTAGCTGACTCTAGTCAGAACTGGACCGCTGTTGCGATGCTGATTTACCTGCAGCGTCAAAGACCTGAGACTCTTGATCTTGACCAAGTCTGTGACCCACGTGCAAGTTCTGAAATCCCCACGAATCTTCACGTTAATGGTGATAGATAGCTGCTTCACGTTCACATTTCCCGCGATGTACACGCAAGCTTTGCACCAAGCGGCTCGATTGTCTCGCCCGTCGCCCGTATAATTGTCTATGCCAGGGCCGCAACACCAATCAGTCTCGCGATCGTCGTGGAGCTCCATGCAAATTCTACGAACATTATGTCGCGCCTGTTCTGAAAGACTGCTTAGGGACGGCGAGATACCCTTAACGTTGGTCCCAAAATCGAAGGTTCGCAATTCGTAAAGGACGGGAAAAGCTTCACGGTTCATGAGTTGATTTACGGCGAGAATGCCGACGGTTATCTCTTTTGATTCACCCTTGAGAAGATCCACGGATCCAAAATTCGGCCTTGTTGTCCTTGCGGCGAAGTGGGGCGACCGTGATTACTTCGGCACATGCAACTCCGTTACGTACAACACCAGTGAGGGCTTCGCGATACACCTGCAGACGAAGCTCGATTGGCAGGCGTTCGAAGGGGAATGGAGTAGGGTCGGCCTGGAATCGGAGCGTGGATTGCAGAAAAGCCACAGCTAGGCGTACAATACAGATCGGTGTTCCCTATGTGAAGCATGAGATGGTGAGTGCTTCTGGACGTCCTGGAAAACTTACCACCCAGCCCCATCCGCTATCGGCTTCCACAGAAGTTGCGGTAGTCCCCTTTTCTTCTTGCGCATTGGCCTTGACCATCAACACTTTTGGATTTGTGATTTTATTGAGGTAGGTACTGAGCTTTTGCGGCTCTGCATTGGACCGATCAGGTGCTTTCAACCCAGCTTGGTCGACAATCTGCTCTCTGCACTCCACGATGGCTTGAAATGCCGCTTGGTATTTTCTGGGTTTGGTTCGCGTTCTCCGAGCAACAAAATGTGGGCTAGCAGCACAATCCAATAATTGATCTCTGAAGACTTGGTCATGGATAGCTTTGTCTGCCATCATCCGGCTCACCGCACTGTCGTTGAGCACCATCATCTGTGATTGAGACATGGTAGAGGTGATTGTGTGACTTGACGATAGCAGGATTTGAGAAGTTTGGTGGCGAAATGAATCTTTAAGACGGGTGATGGTGTTTATTACAAAAATAACGCTAACCGTTTGCAGAATAGTGGATCCGGCGAGCTACTCCGTACCCACCTATGCATTTGTGTTCATGAGATGATTGAAGCACGTCACGTGCTGATTTGTCGCGTCGGACTCAAAAAACCTCCATAGAGAGTGCATCCATTGCTACTGAACCAACTCTACTAATGAATTGCTTCACGTGTTCATATGGCAGTAACGAACAGAGCTGCTTTTCGTGTAACCAAGCAGCAATCGTTGAAGTTTTGGATCTCAATAGTCGATGGCTCGATAGGTGCACCACAACAGCAGCAGAGAAGCCACGGTCTCATCACTTTCTTCTATAGCTTTCTTTACTTCGTTAACCAATTCGAAAATTTTCATCCTCACTTCATTTCCCCTCAAGTGCCCTCCAGATAACTAGAAAAAGCGGGACCTGTGTTTGGGGTCTTCTCGTCATCTTGGCCGGGTCGCTGCAAAAGCTGCAGCCCTTCACAGTAGATATCATCCTAAACCATGGTTTACTACACCACATGTAACATCAGATTCCTGAGCAGATCTTTAATTATACCGTTACCGGCTCAAAGACAAACTTGCAGTCTGATCCGTTTAGTAGGCTAGCAAATCTGTCCAACCACACAACGCCATTGATTGCTGACTCAGACGCAGAGTTCTTTCCTCATAACCATGCATCGCTATGCGGAAGCAAAGAAAGGAAGCTAAGGATCTGGAATAAGGTGCGATGGAAATCAATGGACGAGTTGCAGCTGCATTGCAAATGGGTACGACGTTGAGCTGAGCTGTGAAGAAGGATATCGAAGAGCTCGCTATGAAATCCCCTGTTACCATCGAGGAACGGGGCAATGTGAAAGGGGAGCGTCAAACGGCACTCAAAGATCCATGCGTAATGAAAAAGAGAAAGGATCAACCACAGGCCTATCATGGAAAGAAAATGGTGCTGGTGGTGGTTTCTGGCTGTCGAATTCTCGCATATTGAATGACAGGTCCAAATCTATGGGACCCACGGCAACAGATCAAACGCTGCAGATTAGGATCTGTATTGTGTTTTCATGGGATTGCTCCATAATGTCTTTGTTGAGTGTCAAGCTCATCGAGCATCATCAACACTGTTACCATGAGGGGTCTTTGTTGAAATTGTTGCTTATTGTGTCTCGTCAAGTCGTCACATCTGCATTCACTTCTCCACTAGCGGCCTCCGATTTGCTCTGATTGCTCCAAAATGTCTTCGCTGGGTATCAAGCTCATCAAGAATCATCAACACTTTTACCCCGAGGGGTCTTTGTTGATATTCTTGCTCATTGTGTCTCGTCGAGTCGTCACATCCGCGTTCACTCCTCCACTAGCGTCTTCCTATTTGCTCTGACTTCTTCCTCGTGAGCACTTTTTTGCTGTATTTATTCCTCCGTACCGTAATAGGCCACGCACACATCAACACTTGGTGCCTTGACACCCAAAACTTACACACTTCTTAAGCAGCATCTCGCACCTCACGAAACATTCCTACTCTCGTTTGCTCAACGTCTTGTCACTTGCTTGAGTGCACCAATCATATCGCCGCCACCTCTTCGAATCTAACGGAGTGAGCCCCCAGCACACTCTCCCGTCTTGAAGCCTTTTAGGGTGTCTTGGTAAGTCATAAACACCCCGATGTTCGTCGTTGTTGAAATTTTGTTTTCTATTTCTAGACAAGAAAAGAAAGCTCACACTTCTCGAATCTTCAGATTAATACCTTATATATACTGATATATATATACTAATCTGTACTTTAGTGGTTGACTCCTTCAAAAAGTTCTACCACTCTTGTCAGTCTCCACGATGTCTGAATCTACATCGAACGGGGTCCTGCATCCCACAAATCCGGGCTTATTGAAGGATTTGAACATACCCAAAGAGAAAGGACAGACACGCACTCTTCCAGATGGAAGTCTTCTGTATCGCGAACCTTTGACCGATACAGAGGGTAAGTACCAACCAATTCAACACCCGCGAGAGGGAGGACTCTTGGCTGACAGGTCTGTAGTGCCGGCTATTCGCCTAGACGATATTAGGCCCAGACTCGTTCACGAAGCATCCAAAAAGAAATCTTACAGTGAGTCTCCCACCCACAGCTTGAAGGACAGTCGTTAACATGCACAGGATTTCCCAAGAAGCGCGGGTACGATTACGCCAACGTGACCGCTTTCCTGAAGAAAGATTACAATTACGGTCCTGAGCGAGAAAATCGACCAGATCGTTTGTTTCAAATCCAAAAGGGCGGTGTAAAGGGCGAAGAACCTAATGGGTACGTTATGGACGAAGGTCGGGTTGTACTTGATGCATTCGATCATGGGCTCCGGAACTTCGGGGATCAGCTCCCTATGTACGTGTCCTCCGAGCTTGAGGGACATGATATAGAAGACTACCTCCGACGGAATTGGCAGATATCCGTCTACGACCTTGTTGGTATGTAATCCTGCGTTTGTGGTTTTGTCCCAAGCTAACGAGTACAATAGCCCGAGCTCCTAATGGTTACTATAAAGGAGGGCCGGAGACAGAGAAGGGCAAGAAGAAGAAGAAGACCGAAAAAGCTAAGGAATGGCACGAGGGCCCCCCTAGAGTCGGTACATTTAGTATGCGAGCGACACGTTTCCGTTTGAGGACTGGCTGTTTGTCTTGGGAGAAGAAAGATGGTACGGCCGCCAAAAACCAGCGGATCCTCGACTTGATACCTGCGCAGTATAAGGATCCAGCCGTCAACTCGACCAAAGGCTGGCGTGACCTCGACAAATCTGAGATCAAAAAAATCGGAGACGGCGCTAAGAGGAAGCCACAGCAAGGTCCGAAAGAAAAGCGAGCTGCTCTCGCTAAGAAAGTTCAGGACGAGACAGACAATCATTTCCCCGGCTTCCCTGAAGATCGAGAGGATATACAACACGGAGAGGAAGACGCTTGGATTTATGCTTCAAATTGGCAAACTCAGAGCGTGCAGTCTGGAAACGGGCCGAAGGACTCCGACGGGTCTATAATGGCACCTCAGATGTACAACACAGACTTTCAAAGCACCACACTCTGGCAACCACCAAGCGCTATGTATGAAACCTCTGTCGACTTCGAGAACGATCCATCCCGACCGAACCTCACACAGCCCCGCCAGCAGTCCGAAGGTTCGCTCAACGCAGACTTCGATGGAGGCACTCATCACCGGGCACAGAAGCGTAAGAGGTTTGATGGCGATGCTGAAGGCCGTGTTAACGAAGGGGGGACTCGTCTCAAGAAGGCGAGGATTGAGTCACAGGAACCGAGAAGCGGGAGACAGCAGCAACGGACGTTAGCTCCCAATCCATATGGGCCCCAAACAACCTCGCCTTCAACAGCATACACAGCGGCTGGCAACCTCAGCATTGGCCAAGAACCTTTTCTCGCGTGGTCTGGCGATTTTGCCGATCTGGTAACGACGACCCAAGAAGATCACAGCACAACTTATAACTCGATCGGTGTGGCAAATGTTGATTCTCTACTGCCGGATACACACGACAGTATGTGGCAGCATGAGTCTAGTAGTCAACTCCCACAGTCTCAGCTCCTTCCATCGACCGAACCGACTAGTAAGCGCAAGCGGACAAACGGCAGCACAACTGAGCATTTCGAGGGACAGCATCCGACAAAGCGGACCAAAGGAGACACGATCGAGACGGCACCGATTGCAGAGACTCAGACCCCAACCGAACCGGCGCCTACATTGGTGGATTCCATCCCCACCACAACATTCGAGATTCCCGCACCCGAATTCTGGCAGTCAGATACGTGGGGAACTCCGCTTGAACCCTCTATAAATATACCCTCGTCTCCCTACGGAGAGCCCTGGAATGCCGAACCAGCGCCCCCATTGGTGGATTTCATCCCCAGCACGACATTCGAGATTCCCACACCCGAAGTCTGGCAGTCGGATACGTGGGGAACCTCGCTTGAACCCTCCACGAACATACCCCCGTCTCCCTACGGAGAGCCCTGGAATGCCGAACCAGCGCCCCCACTGGTGGATTTCATCCCCACCACGACATTCGAGATCCCCACACCCGAATACTGGCAGTCGGATACGTGGGAACCCCCACCCGAACCCTCCACAAACATGCCACCCATCGACGACCAGCAAGGGCTGCTTGACCCCTTTGCGACAGGCCCACCACCAGACCTTGATCTATATACTCAAGCTTACGGCCCCGTCCACTTCGACGCTGACTCACCGTTTGGGCTTTATGATAACCCGTACCCACTTGGAGACATTCACCCACCTGCAGACTTTCCTAGCGGCCAGTGGGAGGCAGGTCAAGCAGCGGACCCGACGGAGTTCGATCCGGGGTGGACGGTCTAGGACCGGGATACATTACGGCGTTTTCGGCGGAGGAGAAGGATGGGATCTCCGCAATTTCTGGGTCCATATCCGACCGTTGAGGGTGCAGGAGATGACGCTTGTTGTTTTATATTGAAATCTCCGACTATTAAAGGCTTTCTTTGTTATGGTTTGGGAAAAATTTCGGCGTTTTTGTCTTCTCTATCGGCTACAAGGTATTTCAAGGAAGTTTCATTGGGTGTTAGGGATCTTTCGAGAGAGAATGGTGCATTCGCGTTATCATTTTTGAGGCTGAGGAGTTTGAAGCTAGGGAAAGGAATTTCAAGTATTTCAATTCCAATGTTTTCCAATCGCGCAATGATCAAACACTTCAAACAGGAGTTCTTCGTATACGTATCATCCTGATATAGAATCCAGATCAGCTTAGCTTGCGGTTTTCAAGAAGGGAAACGCGGCCAAGCTGATGTAAACAGAACTTCGGCCCTCCATCACCTCATCCACATTGCCTCTTTTGAACACATAAAAAAATCCATAGATATCCACCGTTGACAGTGATGACCTGAGAGTTTTCTTGAGATCGAGGACCCTAGCCCCGCAGCGAGACCGCAACTCCTAAACGAACTGTGGGAAGCGCAACTCCTGAACGCACTGCAGGAATTGAAGAACCACATATTGAAGGAAGGAACAATGATCAACGCAGCTTGTGCGACAACATGTTGGAGTTAAATTGTGAGTCAGCACCCGAGAAGCTGATGGCTTATTGCCTGCCGAGGAACCAGCACATACGAAGGCAAACCATTCTCGTCCCTTGTATCTAGGCAGTGTGTGTCAAATAACACATCTCGATCTGGAGTAGGGGTCTTACGATGTCTGAATTCGAGATCAAACGACTGTATTCGGGATATGTCTCGGATGCGAGGTTGTTGGTTTCCGGCTTATATCTCGGGGCTCTGTGGTCCCCATCTCTCATGAAAGGCCCTAGGTCTACATAGATAGAAATCAAGAATTGTTGACACCAATGATCGTTCCAGTGCTTGAACTTCCTCCATTGGAAGAGCCAACACCGATTTGCCACGCAAGTAGCGCGAGAATAGGTAGGTGGTATGGCACCGTTGACACACCAAAAAGCGCAGATCTGCACCGGAGAGATCCTGAGCGGTGAACACCACGGCTAAGATGACTATAAGAACACAAAGGTCGAACCGAGGACTTCCAACAAAGCAAACCACTACCATTAAGGGCGATATGGCATCGTCATCTACATTAGAACAGGCTAACAGACGTTGGTTTGAAGATATGTTTCAGAAGGGCCAGTTGAGCTCGTCTACTACAGGATCTTCAGGGGATGCTAGTAGATCGAGTCCTTTACTGCAAGGACGCGACTTCGATAGCATGAATATGCCTCCGAGTTTGTCGGCCACACTCTCATCCAATTATCCTCACAGACCGACTGCCCAGGTCGGATCCGCAGCGGGTGCTAGAGGACCTCAAACAAAGACTTCAGACGTTGCAGGACTCCCGTCGTACCAGGAGACCAACCCTCGAGGGATGCCCTACTCAAAAAATGCCATGCCCCCAGAGACTCGAGAAGAGCATTCGATTTACCCGATGGGTCCTGATATGCGGAGAATCCCAAGAAATCCCGAATTGTCAGACACGGCTTATGAACCTAAGAGCGGCTTCGAGGAATGGAGCATTCAAGAAAATGCCAAGAAGGACATCAAGAGCTTGGAGGCTAAGAAGTGGAACCAGACGGCTGCTCCTGCAGGACCGGCCGCAACGACCTCAGAAGTAGTCAGACCCGACAGATACGGAACAGAGAGACAGGAAATTGAAGGAGGTCCCAATCCTCGTCGGAAGATCTCCGAGACGCTAGGATTCCCCCACGAGTCGATGGACAGGGACGATGAGGCGGGTCCAGACCTAGAAAGGGACTTCACAATGTTCGAAGGTACGCCTAGGGATTCAAGCATTGTGTCGGGCAAAGAATGGATATTGCAACATGCCGGAACCTATGAACTCATCCAAGCCCCATCACTGTCCGCCTTATCAGAAATGCCGGAATGGGACCCAGATCTCGACACAGACTTCCAGAACGAATCCACGGAGAACCTAGACAAATGGAGCGACTACCGTTTCAGAGTCCCCAAAACCCCCGCCGACATCGCATCCCTCCAGCAAGCCCTCGAGCTAACACGAATGGACTTCTGGCTCCGGAACCCGGCGAAGACCTACCCACCGCACCTCGACAAATACCACACCGAGAGCTACGGGTCCCAGCACCGCCGCCTCCAGCACGCATTCTGCAAACAGTGGCGAGGACATTCCCGCGACCCGCCGCCCGCACTCTACCGCCTGCCGGCGTGGGTGTTCGGGTTCGAAACCCGCTACTGGAAGCCCGCGAATTGGGGCACGGATAGGAAATCAGAAGCCTATGCCCGGGGTCTTGTTGAGATGGCGGACGAGAGATACGGGGAGGGCCTGAGGGGATTGGATTATCGATACTGGAGGGCCACGCTTCATGGGCGGAATGAGGGAGACGGCGTCGAGGTGGCTGCGGATAGTTTCGCATACCCGTCTGGCGGGCCCGCTGCTCGTGTGGGAGAGATGTGAGAGGGTTGTTGTCCTTGTGTTGATAGTGAGGCGCTTAGTGCAGCATGTTGTCGCAGGGTGCCTCTACTATCTTTACTATCTTTTGTTCGGATTCGATGCCAGAGCGCTAGTGAATGTTGTTATTGCGCTCCACAAGCCACATGATCTAAGATCAGCATATACATTTCAGGTATGCAGATTCCAAAGATTACGTACAGACGTGACACAATTTCGATACTTCCGAAGTTCCATCAGTCATTCGAGATGTTTAAAGGGCGCGAGATTCCATTACACCCCAGACGGAAGCACGGAATTTGCTCCAAAACGCGCATAGAGGAAGGAATGAGAGGGGATGCCAGCGGAGCCAGCTCTCCTTTCGATAAGACAGTCGTGTGATATGTGGATTCGGAAAGTCGCTGCTGATCTTCCTAACGTGGAGGTAAACAAAGATTTGTGCCAGCTGGGGTTGGGTGTAGTGCATCTAGCCGCTTCACTGTTCTCTGAAACCCTTCGTTGAAAACAAAGCTCCTTCGCGATACCTCGCTTGACTTGGTTTACAAAGCTAATGCAGGTTCTTTCACAGTTCTCTCTGTCAATGCCTTTGTCAGGATCTTTCATTGTAGTGAATACCCAAAGATAAGTCTTATTCCTTTGTCGCTTTCAACCCCAATGGTATTGTTCGGCAATGTCATATCGTTTCGATAATATAATGCGTCAAAGTCTAGTATTCTCTTCTGCTCTCAAATCCTCTGATCCCTACCACGTTAGCCAGACATCAGTGATACCCACGATTTAAGACGTACCTACCTACGAAGGCTCCCATTTATCAAGTCCCCAAATCCTACCCTAATTAAGCATGAGTGCTTTCTCCGGGCTACCAAATGTCGGGTCTCTCATCCCCAGCATTGACAAGGCTTTCATCAAGTTCGACGAAATCCCCGTTGGTCGCCAAACCTGCGACGTCTGCGGAGACTTCTTTTCCATCACAGGGGATCTGAACGACTGCCCGGTCGGACTCCCATGTCGCCATGTACATTGCTTCAAATGTACCTGGGACTGGCTCCACCGGACCCATTCATGTCCCGAATGCAATACGGAGTACACCGACATCCGACCTATCTGTGTCGCGCTCGAGCACGAAGCCTACCTCTGTCGGTACCAGGGATACCCTCCGTCGACCCGACCCCAGGTAGGATTTCTAACTTCCTCGAAATTACCTGCCGATACCATGCAGGAAGAGAACAGGAACGTGACATTCGTAGATCCCAGAAACTTCGACGTTCGAGGATTATCGGAAAGACACTTTCACCGGGGGATCAATCCAAGGACGGAGGAACTCGAAGGTGCGATGACAGGGATGTACCTGCACCCGGAAAAGAAGGACGGAATCTCTGCCCCTCATCCACACGTCCTTTCGACTGCTGACGCATCAAGGCCGGAACCCGAAGCCAAGATCCCTCAGCAACCGCACATACATCAAAAGAGCCAAATCCAATGGCGACCGCTCCACCACCAACCAACAAACCCGCCACCCCCCCGCAAAGCAACCAACGCAAGAACCCCATCCGAGCCCGACAAGAAACCCCGCGCGAAAGAGACCGACAGCCAGCGCGCAGACCGGCTGAAAAAGCGAAACGCGTACAACCGCGATCGCCTGGCCAAAGAGACGGAAGAGCAGCGCGAACACCGGCTGGAAAAGGCACGGCGGGCCAAGAACGCCCGTCGCGTGCGGGAGATCCAGGAGGAGAACGAAAGGCAGGAGCGGAAGCGGCGGGCCAAGATGGGAGCGGGGGGTGCGAAAGCATAGAGCGGAATCCGTAGAGACCGGCGTCGGACCGCTGGCGAATAGAAACGTGAAGCGAGGCACAATTGGCATCGTCTTGAATATCCCATTGCGCGCACCAAGCACCCATCATGATTCCCACGTGAAGACGTAGTGAACCGGTCCAAGAAGCCAAGACGACTCCGCACCATCACAGACGCTGCCGCAAACACAACCCGACACCACGTCCGGAATCTTCCCCCATCGATCTCGACCCACCCGACAAACGCGATGATCCAGATCCGTGACCAGGACAGGAGGCGACCGAGACGGAATCCACGGACGCCGCGGCGCCGGTCGAGTAGAGCCGAGCGGTCAAACGATGCTTAGACGAGGGACGAATACCGTCTGCGGAGAGGGATGCGTGAAGAGTGATGGACAAGTGAGATGGAGCCGCGGCGGGTTGTAAAAGCACGGATGGAGCATCATTCGCGCGACAGGTGCAAGAGCGGAGAGGTGATGGCTTGATATGTCTTTTGGCTCCGACAATGCGCAGGTGGTCGCCCACCAGCGTGCACTATGTCGATCTAATGGAAACAATGCACGTACAGAAGAAATTATAGTACAGCTCACGTCTTCCCCACGGCCGGCTCCGTCGTCTCCACCCCCTCCATCGCCTCCCCAGCGCTCTTGCTCTTCTCATCCCTCTCCCCTTTTCCCTTCTCCCCCTCCCATTTCTCCGTATTTTCCTGTTCCTTTTTCATGACCTTGAATCGACCACTTCTCGCTTTATCCGCATTCTCTTCCGTTGTCCTCTTCTCCATGCTCTCCGCCGTCTTTGCTTGCTCTTTCTAAAGCAAGTCATCCTTGTCGTCTGAAAAGTCTTTTTTCTCGGTCCAATCTTCCTTTGCTTCGTCTACGTTGTCTTTGTACAGTTCCTGCAGTGCGGGTGTGAACTTTTCGAGATCTATTATGTCGCCTACTTTGACACGCATGTATTCGAATGCGACGCCAACTTTCATGTCGTAGGTCTGTGAGCGAGGGGTGGGATTGATGTTCGAGGCAATCATTTGGGCCAGCGAGTTGATGGAGGATGCTGAGGGTATACCTGGTGCACTGGGGTGTGAGGGTGTCCACGTTCGTGGTTGAGGCTCGATTTGAGCCAGTGACGGTTTCTCATCTGAGCCGTCTATGGTTTTGTCGATCGTGGCTTGGGGGTTGGCTGCACGGGCTGACTCCTCAACGGGATGATCCATACCCGCTGACGGATCGTTGAAATCCTCTGCATCATCCAACTCGAAGCTCCGAGTGTCTAGAACACCCATACTCGGGATATTCTGGTATCGCTGACTGAAATGGGTTAAAATCACCCTCCGGGCTCCCATCGCAAACCCAACTCCGATGGCCTCGCTGATAGTACTATGCTTCTTGGCTATCGCTTCGCTTTGGAGCTCGTCGTCGAAGGTCGCTTCGTGCAAGAGAACTGTCGAGTGCCTTCCAATCTCCGCGAAATTGTCTGAGGGACGACAATCGCCGCTGTAGGAGAACTTGAAGCCAGTAGGAAATGTGAGGGAGACGGCCTGAGCGCCGTAACAATGATCGACAAAACAGCTGACCAGATTGGAGAGGCCAGTGGCTCTGCGAATGGCGGATGGACTGATCAAAACGGGTCAATAGATGCTTCCCTAGAGGAGCAAGGGAGGCTAAAGAAAAAGAGGTGACGGATCTGACATACATCTTGGGGTCTTCCGAGGCGTTGAATCCCACATTGATACCATTCCACTCAAGCCTGCCAACATCGATAGCTCGCTGATTGAGGGGAAACGAGACCAGCGGCACAAGTTGATCATAACCAAAATCTTCGACAGAAGAGTATTCCTTCAACCATCTCATCATGAGCTCATGCCCAACGATAAAAAGGCGCTTACCATCGTTCAGAAGCTTGGCAGGTCCTAGCATCTGCTCCGTCATCGTTGGCCTTCGACGCTTCACCTCGTCCTTGCCGTGGACTTCTTCGTACCAAGCCTTGATGACTGAGGTCAACCCAAGATGATGATCAGCGTGCAGATGGCTGATCCATACAAGCTTGAGATCCTGTAGGACTTCTGCGAGTTGAGGTGCTGTATACATCCGTTTCAGCTGTCCAAGCGTGTTCTCACCACAGTCCATTAAGTACGATCCGCAGCCGGGTACTCGTAAGAGAGTGGCCGAGACATTTCGATGCTGAGACGGCGCGGCTGAGCCAGTACCCAAACATATAATCTCAGCATCGGGACTAGGGAGGTTCTGATTGAGCTTCTCCGCCTGAGCCGCTGGCGAACCAATCTCCCGTCTGGCAGCCTGTGAGAGCTTGAGGACACTCTGGGGGGTTTCTTGCATAACAAGTGCTGTGTTGAGAAAAGGTACCACTGCGTCTTCCTCCAAACTGAATGTGGGTTCAAGATTTAACTTGAGACCCCTGCTAGCGGTTCGACAAGACTCGGACAGCGTTTGGGACAACGTCTCCCCAAAGGCCGGAGGTTTGCCCGACGTTGGTGGTGCATTGCTATGTACTGGTATAACATATCGTGCAGGATCGATCTGGTTGTGGCGGACGGCCATGGCTGCTGCTGAAGTCACGGAAAGGTAATTTGGACATCGATCAGGAGATGAAATAATATGCTGGACTCCTGATTGACTTTCGATGAATTTCATCAGAGTCTCGTCTCGTGCGACATCCGCACCGAGAATCCAGATCACTGCGCAGACGCCGCTCATTACCTTCGCAGACGTCCACTCTGGTCTATGTACAAGGCCATGGACGTATTCACTGGATGGCAGGTCGATCACCGCAACACCAGATCCTTCTTTGCTGGGTTCTAAGACCATGTCGGGTGTGACGGTGACACCATCGCTCGACTGCACCGAGAACCCTGACGTCAGGGCTGCCCATAAAGGCCCTTGCGGAACGTTTCTATCGCGAGCAGCAGCAGGCCTGAATTTCCCTCTCAGTCTATGATTCCGGATAATGTATGACATTGCGGTTGAGGATCGCTTCGTAGGAGGTAGACGATCAATCAAAGCTCCAGGCCAGGCTTGGCGGACCAACACGTTGATATCTGGCACAGGTGCGATGCCATCGGGCGTTGGACCTTCATATCTCGTCAGACCCTTCGTTTCTGGGTCTCGAACGAACAACGCTGCCGGCATCTTGACCTCTCGCAATGGCACTTCCGTCATGTCGCCATGACTCCACGCCGAGGAGAACATTTCTGAGACAGCAAGTTCACGAGTCTGTCGATTCCGTTCTTCCTGGCTCTCTTGCGGCATTGAGTGTACAGACCACATATCTAAGATCTCTTTATTGCTCGGACGTTCCCCGATCGTGAGTTCACCCACGTTCCGCTTCCGGGATGGATCTAGTTTTGGGTCATCATTGACCTCGGAGACGGTCGACGGTTCAATTGGCATCGCCCACACTTGGATCCTATGATCGGACCAGGTGGGCTCCCAATTTCGCTCAGCATTGTCCGCTACTTCTTGTTCCTCACAGTGTTCCAAAACCTCGATCGGCGTGCCTTTTCTGAAAACAAATGACCTCGCAGTTGCAAGCATGTGTGTAAGGTTAGGTCCGCCGTGAAGTCTCACTGTTGGGTCTTTCTCCATCTTTTGAGTTCTTGGCGGAGTAGGCGCATGGATTTTTGATGGAATAGGATCTCGCTTCGCATAGAGCCGCTTCTTCCCTCTTTGTTCGTCTTCCTCTTGTCGCTTTCTCTTGTTTGCGAGCTTCATCTTTGCCATATCCGCCTTAGACTCGGCACTTGCATTTGCGGCATCCGCAATGCTCAATATCATTCCCAGCAAACCTCCGTTCGACTGCCATTCCGTCCTCCCAGTCAGAAATATGTCCTTTGACTTAAATATCCGCGATCCTATCTGCAGACTTGCTCGTTGTAGACCTTCGTGAACATTTCCAATGATATATCGCTTATCGTCAAATTGTAGGAGCAGAGCTGTGCCGGGGGTGTCTGAGGTAGGTGTTGTAATGAATTTGATAGAGGAGTACATTTTCTGGTGCTTTACATCATCTTTTTCAGGACTGGAACCCGGGTCTAGAATTTTCCACCCTCTTTCCGTGGCGCCCTCCAGTAATTCCTTGATCCTTCTTTGGCTGGACAGGCTCGGGAATGCGGACAGTTTTCTTGATATGAGGAGCGCAGGTCGGTCGAGAGAGAAGGTAAGCTTGTGGAGAGAGACAGCATTCCTAGGAGACGCGAGTCCAAGGACATGTCGCATCAGATGGAGAGGAAGATGGGGTTATCTGTTGGGATCTTGTCTACTACTTCCGTCACGAATGGTACCGTCGTGAGTCATTGACGACAATTCCCACTCTCGGTGCTGATTAGGAGAGACGGAGGGACCTCGCACGTCAAGTCAGTCGCTGAGACGCAAGCAGCAGCAGTACACGCAAGAGTCATACCTTGAAAACCTTTTGAGTTGACGCGCTACACGAGACTCATTTTTTTTCTGGTCGGAGAATGGAAGATCGACTTAGTAATCCGGCCCGAAGCCGGCTTTACTCTAAGCCCGTTCAAGTTAGCATCTTCACGGGTAGAAACAGCCGTACGACCAGTACTTCCGTCCTCCTACTCCTAGAAGATGCAAATATCCTCCCACGTTACACGTTCGGAAGAGCGCGTACACGAAATAAATACACAACTAACAAACATGTTGGAAATAAGTACGGTAAAGCTGAAAAGGAAGAACAGGAATCCGTGCTCAACTTTTCCAATCTCAGACCCCTGTCTTGACCAGGAACGCAGTCTAGCAGGAACGCGATGCTCTAGCAGGGAGCGCAATTCTATCACACTCGTGCTCTTGTGCCCATCCTTCTAACACTGACTCCCTCGCTCTTCCTTGATCCTTGCTCCGCATTTCTTCCCCGGATTCTTCTTGCAAGCATGAAGATAAGTACTATGTCTCTCACATCTTCCTCTCTTCTAACCACTCTTCCTCTCTCCGCCCTGAAAACACCTTCCAACATCGCTGTGTAAGATGCATTCCACAACCGTGATAGTCCTTTGCCTTGCATCCCTGTCATTCGGGCAGAACTGCGGACCTGAGTACGGAAACCAAACCTGTGCGCCAGGAAATTGCTGTATGCTGACACGCTCTTGCCTCCAATGCCCATATCCTTTGAAGCCTGCTGACTCCTGTCCCTTGAAAGGCAGCGGACCGGGATGGGTAAGGCGCCCCGGGCTGTCCAAACCGTTCATGAACACCCACCCCAACGCCTAACTTTTCTTCTCCTGCAGTGTGACACAGGCGAGGCATGGTGCGACCCGACAACCTGCCAACCACGATTCTCCGGCCTTGGCTCTAGCTGTGCATCCCTGGCTTCTCCAGCATATCCCGCATCCTCGAATGCGTCCTCTCTCCCTCCCACATCGACCACTACTTCCCCTTACATCTCAACCGTTCCCAACATCGACGTGTGCGGTCACGCTGTAGGCGGCGTCTCCTGTCCGGGCGCCGGTGTGCCTCCGGGTCCTAAAGTGCCAGGATACTACTACCGCTGCTGCAGCTCCGACGGCCACTGCGGCCCCAAAAACAACATCGAAAGCCAAAACCTCTACTGCGGCGCAGACACCTGCCAGGTCGGGTTCGGCGACTGCGCGACCAATCGTACGGCCCCGCCTCTTCCTTCCGGTCCCCCAACAACGGCGCGGATGGGGCAGACGTGCGGACCGATTGTTAATGCCAAGTGTGGAGTCGGGCTGTGCTGCAGTGGGAGCAATTACTGCGGTAGGTCAACCATCCTGTCGCTGCGTGACAGGACAAGAACTCGCCCGGACGCACACACATCACACGAGGCTAACTATGAGTTCACGAGAAAGGCACCACGGTGGATTTCTGTGGCGCGGCAAACTGGTGTCAGCCGCTCTGGGGCATGTGCAATTAGTGACCCACATGCTACCAGGAGACGGTCCAGCCGCTTCCTTGACGTAAACAAAAGACCGATGGTGCTGAATATTTCTCTCCCTCTCACTAGTCATCCACGTACCAAAATCCCTGTATATAACAAACCCACCACCTCACCACCGCCCAAACTCCCCCACCCAGAACCCCAACACATAACCACAAGAAACCATAAGCACAACTAATAAACCACACCCTCCCGAAACGGCCAGAACCATCAGCGATCCACCCCCCATCACCATCCAACCAGCCACCCACAACACCCAAAACACCAACCCCCATCATCATTCCGTCCCCACCGTACGAACCGCGGACAAAAGCCCGAACGGCACCGCGTCCGAAACCGCGACTGGCCGCCGTGGCGCCCATATCGACCGCGAGCGCGGGCACTTCTTGAACCAGTCCACGACTCCTTGCGGGACACAGGAAGCGTATACGCTCGAGCAACACCCGGCTCATTCGACTTGTTATATCGTCATCATCACCATCCTCCTCCATCAAAACCCAGCCGTATCTACCTACCCACCTACCCAATAGCAAAAAACCCATCACCTCACCAACATAACCCGTAAATCAGCCACATCGCTCCACCAGGCGCCCACGGCCCTCCGAAAATCAATAAGTCCGTCCGTCCATCTTCGTCCTTCCTGAAAGTGAACGCTGAAATCCGACGACAGTACTTATGCAGTGGCTATTATTGCGGGAGGGACATTAGTTGCTGTAGATGGGATGGGGGGGGGGGAAGATGGGGGGGGGGGGATGTGTGTGTGCCGAACAGCACAATGAAACCGCGAGCCCGAGATGAGGATTGACCGGAACGAGCTTTGATGGACTACCTATCCTCGCTGCTACACAAGTGCTCAGCCAGTATACAGGCTTTGAGGCCGTAGAAAAGGGAATATGCTGCCCCGCCCTACCAATCGTGAGATCGGCGTATTCGTAAGAGCTCGTGTTCAGTCGTATATCCACGCTATGCAAAGACGAAAAAGCCACGCTATGCGAAAAAAGAATCGCTCCTTCACATGCCCTGATCGCCTATGCCTTAATCCTAGCTAAACACTCAAAGCCTGACCAACGAGCTGCGGTTCTCCTGATACGGGACGACTCGATAGCAATCAGCGTCCGCCGCTGAAATCAGCCTTGTAGGTCTTGACGCCACCCGGTTTCATCAGCTCTCTCAAGGCCATGGTTGCGTACTGGCTAGAGCCGAGTTGTAGCTTCAGGATGACGGCGATCTTGTAGTCGCGATAAGGACCTCCGAGGAGGCTTACGCCACCCTGCTCCTCATCATCGCTTTCCTCGGATGCGCTCTTGATTCTGGTCAGGTTTCCTGTATCATCATTGCCCGGGGCGCCGTTGTTGCCCTGCTTCTTTTTGAAGTCATCATCTTGCTGTGCGGGTCCGCTCTCTTGCTTAGGGTTGGCTAACGGGTCCGCAGCGGTGTCCGGATGAGCGTGATTGTCCTGTTCACGTCTAGGATACCCATTCCTCTGCGGTCGTGATCCCAATCGTAGGCGATCTAAATCTGTCTCCACAAACTGCTCATCCTCGTCCTTATAGGTCTTGATTTCAAACGAGCAGTCCTTGCCCGGGCGAGCGAGGATCTTGCGATAGCTCCCGCTCAGGCTGATATCCTTCCACTGTCTTCTCATGTCATGCGGATCCAGACCACCGCCTCTCTCGCTGGCCATGAACTCCCCGTAGAATTTTCCAATCTCATTTGAAGGGTAAAGTATGTCGTAGCCCGGAGTTGGCAAGACGATATCAAAGATGTTGTACTTCCCACTTTCGGCTTCTTCCTTAGTCAAGGCTCGAGCTCGCTCAAAAATATCATCCGGAATAGTCGCACGATCGTCAGTAGCAGGAAGCACAATGGCCTCGCCATCAGCATCAAAGTCCTCAGCTTTGGCGACGCTTTCAATTTTGTCGGTATGATCGCGGACGAGGACAAGATCACCGTCGATAACAGACGAGCCGAAGCGCTTCCAGCGTTCTGAGGCGACTGTATTCCAGACCAGAGACTGGTAAGCATGGACGTACATGAGGCGCAGATTGCGCGGTATTGTCTGAAGAGCACCCAGGTAATCTTCGTGAAGGTCCGACTTGCCTGTGAGGTGGCGAATGATACTTGATTCGGCTGAATACCTGCGTGGCAGTTCCTGAAGGGCTTGACCTGGTCTGTTCGTAGTCCTGTAGGAATGTAGTGCATTTGCACGAGCTCTATCGTCCATCGAGACCTTGTCAGTATTGCCGGCTATATCGTCCTGGGCGGCCACTAAAGAAGCCGGACTGTAATCGAGAATAGCGTCGACAGCACCCTGGAAATCACCTTGAAGCATCTTGAGACCCACGAATTCGGTACCGACAGAAAAGGTGCCGAAGCGCTGCAGACCGTAGTAGTTGATAAAGCCCTTTTCGCGCAGATTTTGCATTGCTTCATTGATAATTGCCTGGGCTCCTTCGAGAATGATCTTGGGTTCCAGTGGTACCGGATAATGAAAATCGCAATCTCGCAGAGTAATAACGAACTCGTTGCCAGTCAATTCTCCAAGCTGTAGCGGGTGCAGTCGGTACTCAAAGTTCCCAATATTGGCGTTTCTGAGCGTGCGGCCAGCTGAGATCATGGCGTTGACGAGAACACGATCCACACTGACCCGCTGAACGGTGACTGCACGTCGATCCTTGGTTCCGGCGAACTGAAAAGACCTAGGATTCATTCGTACTTGCTTTGACAGCCATGAGATAGCCTCCATGGTGTCCTTGTTCTCCTTGTAAAGAGAGAAATGTAGATACCTGCCGCCGAGATCTTCCCAACTAGGTTTTCCTCTAGCACCACTAAAAGCTTGCGTCCTTGAACGATCATCGTTGCCTCGACCATTGACTCGATCATGGCCTCGGTTGTTTCCTCGGACATTGCTACGATCAGTGTTTCTTGTATTGGTATCCATAGGGGTTCTAGGGTAAAATTTGGGTTTCTCTGCCATTGCTGTGATCAGCATGGCGCCATCATTGTTGGTCGTTGTCTCAAGGCGAGAAATGAAAATTCTTCGGATGTCTTGATGTATGGTAGTGCGTTTCTGTCGGTCGATGACTCCTGACAAGACCATGCCATAGTCCCTTGATTTGCGATGTGGCGAATTGACAATACGAGTGTACAAGGCGAGTATCTCTTCAACGATATCGGAGCTGAAGTAGGATAGCAGAGTGTTCTTGTCCTCGGGCTGAAGCTTTACCAAGGTCAGTAAGACATCATGTTGAGTTGCTGGATTACTAACTTGAAAAGTGCTACTGGGCGCAGTGTCAGCAAAAGCCTGCCATGATGCCTGGGTGCTTGCTTCCGGCGTTTGTTCTGAACTCGGCCGCTTCGGTTCGAGCAAACTCCTAGTATCTCCAGGCTTGACGTCCTCCACCTTGGTGACGTCCTCTGGCTGCACTCCGGCCGCTGCATCCTCTTCGGCTTTCCGCTTTCTAATCTCGTCCTCTTTCCCCTTATCGAATTCTACCCAGCCATGACTGGTTTTCCGAATATGGACCTCCTCTTTGCGGCGAAGCGCTTTCTCTTGGTTCGACTCTGGCTTTTTACCATCCAGGTCTTGCATACTGAGAGGAATAGAAGGTGCTGGGGGCGGGACGCGCTTGTGTGGTGAGATCTTCTCTTGATCAAGAGACGCGGGTGCTAGCTCATATTTATCGAAGCCTCGCATGCTCTGGGGTATTGCTTGCGGTGCTTCGGTCATTGAAAGATCTTGTTCATGCCTGGAGGCAGGCTGCTCTGATCTCGAAGTGTCTGCACGTGACAAATACTGGTTCTGGTCATTGGATGTAGTTGTAGGCAGTGGCGCCGTTTGGTCCTGTTCTTTGGCGGCTGGTAGAGCATCTGCTTCAAGTTCTGTAGCATCCGCTGATGATGCCTCGCCAGTATTGTTCAATAGCGCGGTCTTTTTGGGTAGCTTCGGAGGAGCTTTGAGATTGTCCAGGTGGACGACTTCGCCAGAAGGCAGGATTTCATTGACAAGGAAGTCAGTGTATCTGCATGTGTTAATTAGATTGTCAATAAAAGCGATGAAGAAGGCATACCTCTTTTTCAGAGTGCCACTGAAACCAAGCAGATCAGGACTTACAAACTCCGTAATGCCGCAGGCAGCCTCTTTGCTGTAGCAATCATCTAGAGCATGTATAACATTTGTCGCTGCTGGTTGTGATTCCAACGCGTTGTTGGCCTGTCTGCTAAGAAAATCGCCTGGGACTTCTGAGTGAGCGTGCGAGTCCTCCACCAGGGATTCTGGCATAGCAGTTGGTTGTTCAGAGATCTGGGCGGCTTTTGGAGGTTCCAGTGCTGTAGATAATTTCAACGAGGTAGGCGCTTCTGCAGTGTCCGTGGCAGTAGGCTTGCTGGACTGATCGTCTGTAGTAGGTAGGTGATTGTAAGCAACGCCGTCTGGAATTGCTACCGCTTCTGTGACGGTATCTGCCATTGTTGCATGAAATGGCGATTCTTCACGCTTCAGCTTCTTACGAGGTGAGGCCGGCAGCTCTGACTCGTCCATTATGGGTGAAGGAGCACGCTTCATGGGGATAATGTGAACTGCACTTGGACCTCATCCCACAAATTCCAGTGCAAATTCCCGATTCACATGCGGCTCAAGCGAACACCGGGTAACAGATGTGATTTTCTTAGCGTGGAATTCTCGGGTATAAATTTTCCCTCGATCTCACCCTCTTCTTTCCCTCCTCATACTTACCTTGTGAGGAGCTGGGCGATCACGAATGCCTTCGCTCATGATTTGAGCCCTGCATTGCACATCGCGGAGGCAAAAGTCATTGAGTTGCCTTCGGGCACCTCATTCGCGCAATTTTTGATGGTCTTCCTCACCTCAGAGGCCTGCTTTTCATCAATCTCGTCGCTTCATGCGCTGGGTTGGAGAAGAGATAGTGGGATCGTTGGTGGAGTCATGAATCCTGGTGATACTACGACCGTAAACGCACTCGATGTTTGCATGCTCATCTTGTCGAACTCTTACCAAGTTCACTACCTCCAATAGAACGTAGAATTAATGATCCATTTGCCCCCTCGTACTGCTTGCTGCTTGCTTTTCCGTTTAGTTGCTGCGTCTCGCCGCCACCGTCGCAGCCGGTACTCTGCTTTACAGCATGCATACAGCAAGCACTACACGTTCAAGGCATCTACTCACCAAACTTCTGAGCCATTGCATCTCTCCGCTTTACCGTAGCTTCACATCATTTGACCGGGTCTCAGGCATCCTCAGGCATTCTCTACTTTCCTGCATCCTCCCAACGCGTTTCTGATTGCTGCTGAAGCCACGCAATCTTCACTATAGCTCATGCACACCTTCAACGGACGATGCCGATGGACCTCCGTCATCACACGAATCACTACGACCATGGGTCCCGTGGAAAATGATGCCATAGCCTTCAATCTTGCAGAATTTCTCGTCCCAAAAACATCTACCTCTTGCCTCTGTTAGGAGCTTTGGGAAGAACAAGACCGCGAAGCTTGAATTGAAAAGACCATGCCTGCATCAACCCCCGAGAAACCGAAAGATCCACCAGTCCCAAAACCACCCACACGATGCGATGTCCACCCCGGTCCACCGCCAAATTTTCCTTTACCACCGCTGCCTCCGCCCAACCAGGCCAAAAGATAATGGCGAGGTTGACCGCGGAGTCGGCGTTTGCTGAGCAAGAGAGCGCCATGGTAACAACGCGCCTCATTCCAAAGCCCCAAAAGATCTGGGGGATAGGGATCTTTGGCGGAACACAAAGGCGTAAGATTCGTGGCCTAGGGTAGCAAGCTTGGGTCGAGAGACGTCAGGGTAACTGATACTATTGAGCTTGTCTTTTCTGTACCATGGTTTCGCGAGGGTCCGAAAGAGCAGGCTTGAGGCAATTCACTTCCACGATGCCCTACCTTACCTGGCAACGAATCGGCATTAGCAAGCAGCGATACTCCAGATAGCCTACAGCCTACACAATGACACCTGAGCACCGTTACACACATCATCGTGCATCGCACCTTCCTTCCTTATGGGACACTTCCCCACGTTTATCTCCACCGATAATGCTCTCTCACGTTCGCAGCATATTCTCACGACCTGGACGCCCGCAACACGCCTCTCATGATGGAATCTGCTCTACTAAAGAGGGCTTCGATTCGAGAAGAGCTACGTCTGCACTCCCGCTACATTCGTGACACACTGGTCCCTCTCCTAGCCAAGCAGTCCCAATTCACCCACACAGACTCTGTCTGCCTACACTCCATCTTCAGAACCCTCGATGGCATCCCAATGACGCTCGACCTCCTGCGCTACTCCCGTATCGAGAAAGCACTGATGGTAATTGCAGCCACAGGAAATGCTTGCTGGCCAATGGACATACTGGTGCACGCAGAAGAGTTGATTGCCAAATGGGAGGACGAGCTGGGACCATTGAAAAATCTTAGGGCTGATCTCTACGGTCCAGAAGGGAGGATGGAGGGAGTAAGGAAGATATTATGGAAGGATGGACGTGTACCGGACGACGTACGGTAATTTCCAACACACATGCGTTGTCTGAATAACAATATGACAGGAGACAAAATCGGCCTGGTCTGTTGAGGGATCACCGAAGCCATCTCGAGCACACGCCTTCGGCCACCTCGGCTTTGAGGTCGGCGAGTACGTCCTTTCCCTAGTCGTTCTCGCCATGATAGCTTTCTCTGACATCTGGGATAGCTGGTGGCTCAAGCCTGCCGCTGCCTACCGCGATGGCATCATCGACGAGACCTCTCATGGCATCACGGCCAACGCAGACGGTGCTTACGCTATCGTTCTGAGGGGCAGCTGCGAGATAGACCTCGGGGAGAACAGAGATATCAGATACATAGCCGCGGACAACGATCCTGGGGTGTTCAAGCTCACAAAGACGATGCTGCGCGAAGATCCTGAAGAAAAAGTTGTGCGAGTGCTCCGAAGCTGGAAGTTGAAGAGCAAGGTTGCGCCAAAGGCTGGGTTGAGATATGATGGCCTGTACGTTTCTTCTCTCTCCCAGAGCAGTCACACCGGATCTCCGCTAACAGTAGAGATTACCGAAGCTACCGCATTCTCTCCTTCTCCATACACCTCAGTCCACCAAACACCTGGCAAACCGCCTTCACACTCTCCCGCCTCCTCGACCAACCCTCCCTCCTCCCCGCCCTCCACATCCCCACCTCCGACCAACTCGACGACTGGAAAGACTACCAGCGCCTCAAGCTCGTCGATCGCGGCGACGACTTCGCAATGCTGCGGGAGATCCTGGCGCAACCGCAGAGCACGGGTGAAGAGAAAAGACACGGCAGTGAGGACAGTGGATATTTCTCAAGGAGAAATTCGAAGGCCATTAGTACTAGTGGAGGTAGGAAGGGTTCGCTGCTTGGAGAAGAAGAGTTGGGTGAGATGATTGAGCGGGTCGAGAAGGAAGATGAGAAGGATGCCGACGAAGGGGCCGAAGAGGCAGATGACGAGGGTTCGGGCCTGGAAGACCCAAACGAAGAGGAAAACAAGGAAGAAGAGGGCGATAGGAAAGCAAAAGGTCTCAACGAGAAGGTCCAAGCACCCCAGATCAAGAAAGAAGACCTGGCCCATCCCACTGTGACGCCTGAGCATGTCACCCCCCAATCCCGCATCCGTGCCGAGGGGCGGGGAAGCTGACACGCATGCATCCGGGGGGTTCTTGCTGCTAGCGAGCACCCATCATGCTTTACCGTTCTGCAGACAACACCAAACGTTGTGTCTCTGCCCCTCGTCTGTGCCGGCACGCTTGTCCAGAGTCGGAGCTGAAGCACACCATGTTTCCGGCCGCCCAAGCCGTGTGATTGGGTGGCTGAGGTCTGAATCCGCACAATTATTTTCCGTCGCCGTCAAGCTTGTTCAAGCCGTCTTCCAGACCCGGTAGCAGCCTCGAGGTCCGCATCGGAGCTGCAGGAGGGCTCTCCGGCTTCGGGGAAGCTGGGGATTAGCGCGTGCTTTTGAAATATCTAGGTGTCTCACTTCCAAACAATGCGCCGACGGCCGGCAGAAGTAAACCCCGCTTGAACGAATGATACCGTCATACGGCTTCAGCGGCTCATTTGCCCTTTCTAATCTTCATCTCCTCGATCCACCCCGCCGCCCTCGCTTTAAGCAGCACGTAAACCCTAACCACGCCATCCACAACCTCCACCCCCGGACTCCCCAGCGCCTTCCCCAAACTCGCCTTCCTCCCCACCTTGACCAAGCCCCCCCCGTCCGTCTCCATGTAAAACTCCACCGACCCCAGCGCGTACTCGCGCCCCTCGTCCCACGGCAGCGGCAACATGTACCCCAGGTGCTCGGGCACCGTATCCGTCTCCGGGAACGCCTTTACGAAATCCGACCGCGCGTGCAGCGGGTAGAGGAACACGACCGGGAACACCAGCGTGCTCGTCGGCGCCAGCGGGTCCGGCGCCAGGTGCACCGCCGCGTCCTCGACGTCCGGGGCGCCCGCCGTGGTCCGCGAGCGGATCCCGCGCGCGCGCAGCGCGGCGTCCAGCACGGCCTTTTCCGCCCGCGCTCGCTCCTCGCGCTGCCGCACCTCCTGCTCCCGGGCCCGGCGCGACGCCTGCCGGGCGCCGATGGCGGCGGCGACTTTTCCCAGGGCGGCGTTGGCGGCGTCGATGGCGAGGCCGCGGGTGCAGGCGTCCGAGGCCTCGGGGAGCTTGTCGAGGGCGAGGAGGGCGAGGGCGGAGCGGTAGTAGGCTTTTACGTTTTGGGGGTTGAGGCGCAGGGCGGAGGCGCAGTCGAGGGTGGTGGAGCGGTAGTTTTCTGGCGGGGGGGGGGGTCAGTTCGTGGGGGGAGTTCTATAAGGCTGCGGTCGGGGAGGGGGGGGGGCTAGCTAGGAGGAACGTACTCAGTTCCAGGTTGCACAGGGCTCGGTTGACGTAGCACGCTTCCTCGAGCGCCTTCTGCTTCCCGATTTCCGCGTCGTCGTCTGCTTTCCCTCCCGCCTCGTCCGGTGACGGGGGCGAGCGGCCCTTTTTCCCTCGGGCGAGGACCGCGATCCCCTTGCTGTAGTACTCCTTAGCGTCCTTCCACCGCTTCATCCGGACCGCGTCGTTCCCCTGCTCCTTGAACCCCTGGGCCACCTCCGCCGGCGTGCCTTCGTACTGCAGCGCGCGAAGAGCGTCGAGCTCCACGTTGTCGCCGTCTGGCCTGGTCTTAGACACGTGCATGCTCCGCGGGCGAAGTCTGCCCCTGGCCACGTACCTTCGCCTTCGGTGCCGTCGAGGGAGGTCATGAACAGCGGGGTCCGGTTCATCATCTGGACGATCTCGTCGGCGGTGTGGGACCGCACGGATGCCATGTGTGGCGGGAGTGCCGGCGTGGTGCCGCTTTGCTCTAGCCGGCTTGCATCGATGGGGAAGGGGGTGGAGTCCGAGGAAGCTCTTGGGAATGTGTTCGACGCAGTGGGTGGTGCATGGGCCGGCGCTGGGGGAGGGTCGAGGTTGAGCGCCTCGTCAAAGTCGTCTGGGAGCTCGTCGAGTCGACTCATGGTGGTGGTCGTGACAAGCCAAGAGGAAGTCTCGGAGGAGCTGGTTTGAGGGTAGTCTGAGTGTGTTCGATGATAAATCTTTCTGAGCGTGTCAGTCCTATCACTACTTTATCTCGTTCTCGTTTATATTCGAAAGGAAACCAGGCGAGCGAGGACCGGCGGAGATGTGTGCAGGGCCAAGTTGGTGGGGCCGTCGGCACCCGCTTCACCTTGGCGCGGAACGAAGCCGCGGCTCAGCTTGGGTGGTATTCAAGTCATAATAGGTTCGATTCACATTGGCGCTGGTACAATGGTGTTGTCGTCTTTTTCCATGTCTCTGTCTGGGGTGGTTTGGGCGGTTGCATTTGGGGCAGAGCGAGGTTTTGGGTGCTTTACGGTTGGGGTAAAGAGGGGGAAAGGATGGCATGGTACGCTGAAATCTGGATAAGTGCTGTAGGCGGCATTACTGGCGTTGGTAGGGGGAGTCGGCTTTGGTGTTCGCATTAGCACTGCCACAGGCAGAAGCACCTGATCCATCAAGAGCAGTGTTCATCAATCAATTTCATTCTCGTTTTCATCTCCTAATCTGCAAAAGCTACACACATATGTTGTACGCTCCGAATTATCGTCTACCTACAATTGAAACCCTTGTCACGACCTTCTGTCCTCCAGATGGTAAATATGTCAAGAAGAAGCCAAAGCAAGCAAGCACGCGAATCCAGCACTATCACAGGAAACACCAGCAAGATATCACTTCTCAGCTGCATCCGTCGACTCTTCGGCCTCAATCCCAGCAGCGGCGACAGCGTCCTTGGACCCGTTGCTAGGCTCCTGCTTGCCGATTTCGCCAGCGCCGTACCTGTACCGTGCGAGTGTTAGCGTGATTCCACTTTACACACAATTATGGTCACAGTCGGAGTCAGAGTCAGAGCTAGAGTCGCAATCACAATCACAATCACAATCACAATCACAACCACAGACACGACGCGGAGGAATCCAGATTGAACGAGCACATACCAAGAAATGACCGCGATGCCCAACAACGCACTCAAGCAACTAAACACCAACGCCACGACCCCTCTTGCGGTAAAGCCCGCCGGCAGCGGCCCCGGCGGCTCCGGAGCACCGGTCAAGTCTAGGAAATCGACATCGTTGCCGGCCGCGTTGCCGACGGTGGGGAGATTCTGGGCGTGACAGGCGGCGAAATGGTCGGGGGGGATGGAAAGGGTGGATTGGAGGAGGGAGGGGGCTTCGATCATGGTTGCAATGAGGCCGGAGGCGAGGTGCCATTCGATGTGGCAGTGGAAGAACCAAATGCGTAGAAATGGGGGGTTAGTCGAGCGGCTAAGGAGGGTGGAAGGGAGACTTATCAGGGTTATTGGCTCTAAAGCGCAGGACGATGTTCCCCATTGGCCGCACCATAAAGGTGTCCCTCCTCATGGGTACTGCCGCAACAGTCTCGTTTCCGACGTACTGGCCGGCATCTTCGTCGGAGCGTGCAGCGGCTTGGAAAGCGTGGCCGTGGAGATGGAACGGATGTTTGCCTGTGTCATTGTTGTTGAGTATTATCTCTATAATGTCGTTGTGTTGTAGGACGTGAGGATTAGAGTTCCTGCCGTAGATCGTGGCATTGTTGGCGAGGTCGCCAGCGGAGAGAGCAGTGTAGAGTGTTGGTACTTTGGGACGGACGTAGGTAATATCGTTGAAGAATGCGCTAGGAGAGCATGTAAGTTGCGGTACTCGAGGCTGGAAGGGAAGGATGCATACTAGTTGGCTCCGTCCCCTAGATTGTCCATCTTGAGGTCAAGGTTGAAAGAGTAGTCGACTGGGCCGAGTAGCTCTTCACCGTCTGTTGGTACTAGCGTGAAGTCGTCAAACTCATCGAATGTGTCAAGAAGAGTAGGCGTGGGTAAGGGTGCTGTATCATCGTAGACGAGCCAGCCAGTGCTGTTTGGATTGAGGGATGCGGGAACTGTGTCGAACAGACTCTATGTGGCAGTGAGTCTTGAGCCTGGTTTCCGGGTGCTCGATGCTCACCTGATCCATGCTTCCGACGTAGGCATAGTTGGTAGAGGTATCGTTCTTCATCGTGATGAGAACGCTGTATCGCTGTGCTGCAGTGATATAAATCAAGTCTGTTTCGGCAGCCTCTGTGTATATGCCATCAACTTCCACAATCCGCATGGTGTGGCCTTCGAACCAGAAATATTGACCTGCAAAAGCGCCTACGTTGATGATGCGGAACATGTAAGTTTTTCCAGGCTCGACTGGCGTTTTAAGGTTGTAGGTGTCGTTCATTAGGGCAGATTTTGGTATCGGTTCGGCTCCCGTTGGGTTGGTCACACTGATGAAACTCTTCATGAGATTCGGTATCTGGTCGTGATACCAATCCGACACGGTCAACACCCTCTCCTCAGCGTACTGCTCCTTGTAAGGAGAATTGGGATCATTGACAACCAACGGTCCACGAAGACCATCGGGATATTGAGCGGTCTCGTGCGAGTGATACCAGTATGTACCTGGCTGATCAATCTTCAAACTTGTTAGTCTTAGCATACATCATTGTGCTTGAAGGGCTTACCGTGAAGTTGTAAGTGAACGATCCTCCTGGTTGGATGGGGCATTGACTGACGCCGGTAACACCATCCATCTCAGTAGTGCCATTTTGGTAGATGCCGTGGAAGTGCAGACTCGTGGTCTCGTTCCCGAGTTGGTTGAGTACATTGACCACAATGCGGTCTCCCACAGTTGCAGTAATGTAAGGCAAGGGCCATTGGCCGTTGATGCCCATCACCAGTCGATCAAGAAGGCCATCGGGGTTGGCAGTGACCCATGTGACGTTGAAATCGTACGTAACGGTGGCGGCGCGGGCGAGCCAGCAAAAGCAGAGAGCAAGAATGCTAGATGAAGAGAACATGACGCGATGCGGAATTACAAGAGCGAGGGGATCTGATAATCAGAGCTGCTGAAGCAGCAGACGAAGCCGTGTTAATTGCACGCCGACTCGCAACTTTTTCGACCCTTCCAAGCCCAGGGCACAGTTCGCTGTCCTGCTGGTTGTCTGCGAGATCAGTGTTATCAGAAGATCTGATAAGATGACAACTTTCAGTCTGATAACTTTTGATTAGCGCGAATCCTTTCCTTGACTCCGTGCAACCGTTTGATCTCGAGCTTTCGGTCTCGCTCGGCATTGCAGGGGTAGAGGCTCACAAAAGGGTTGGACTGGCCTTCGGACGCTGGGCAAGATGACACTTTGCGGCGAAGAGCGGGCAGTGAGCACTTGCAAGGTTCCAGTGGAAGCGGGGAAGCTCTGGAGTGGTTGGATGATGAACCGGCAGGCTGTTGGTTCTGCAGATTCTGCAAGTCTAGCAGAGTGTCATGTGGATCGGACAAAAGGTGTCTGTGGGGGTACCCAATGGTTGAATGACAACTGGAAATGCAGGCTCCGAAATCTTGGGGTGTTGGCGCCCAATTTCCCTTTGGAGACGCCAAGTCAAGCCAGGCCTGCCGTTGTATTACAAGCTGTCAGACGAACGAGAAGTGGTGTCTCGGCGCACAGATCGACCGACTCCCTTCCTTCGCCGAGGCTCAAACAGACAGAAAGGGTGGTATAGAAAGGGCGTTGAGAAGAGTGGAGATTTTCGTCTACTTCCTCCAGAGGATGAAAGCAGAGTCAACGGAGCGTCTTGTGCTGTGCATCAAAATCACAAGAAAGAGTCAACGAGGCAAGATTCAGGTCGGGTCGGGTAATCTTGCCTCCGCGCTACGCGTAAAGTAAAGTAAAGTAAAGTAAAGTAAGTGGGATGAGAATTCAATAATTCACCGGCCCGGATTCTGCCTCGATTGCGTGAAAGACCGACATCGGAAATCAGCTTTCACTTCTCAAAGCCACACTCGCTTCCATCAACAAGCCAGGAAGTCAGGACGGAAAGGAATGAGGAATGAGGAGTGACCCATCTTCAAACACCGAATCTTGACCGTAAGCTGATTCAGCTCCGAATCTTTGTGGGGAGTGTAATCACGCTAAAAAGCGGATCTGATAAAATTTTTGCTCTTTACCCTTATCAATCTGATCTGATAAAAATCTACCGTAACTTCTCTCGCTCACATATCCGTCCTGGACAGGCCATAAAAGTGCCAGAGTGAAACAAGAGACGGTCCATAGCTGATTCCGAAGACTTTGAATCCATCGATCCGTCGCAATCTTTCGCCATGACGGTCAATGTGTTTGCTGTCCCGAGTAAGCTCACTGCGGTCTTGAGAATGAAGCCAATGCTGACGCTCTTGACTTTATCAAAGTCTTTTTTATATGTTTCCGTGAAACGTTGGAGACTAGCATCATTGTCTCAGTCCTGTTGGCTTTCCTGAAGCAGACACTTGGTCACGACAGTGATCCTGCGACTTACAAGAAGCTCAGGCGCCAGGTGAGTCTTTGCGATGGCCGGGATCCTCATTCAATTGCCTTCATCTCGGCTGATTCGGATGCAGGTATGGCTTGGCACTATCCTGGGTCTGGTCATCTGCATCGTCATCGGTGCTGGCCTGATCGGAGCCTTCTACGGCCTGGGCAAAGACAAGTGGTCCGGCACCGAGGACATCTGGGAGGGGTCTTTCAGCATCTTTGCATCCCTCGTCATATCCATCATGGGTGCTGCCCTTCTCCGCGTGTCCAAACTTCAGGACAAGTGGCGTGTCAAGCTCGCCAAAGCGCTCGAGGTTAAAGACACCACCAAGCAACGTGGTACTCTCCAGGTCCGCTTCAAGCACTGGTGTGAGAAGTACGCACTGTTCATCTTGCCCTTCATCACCGTTCTTCGTGAAGGTCTCGAGGCTGTTGTCTTCATTGGAGGCGTGAGCCTGGGTCTTCCTGCCGTCTCTTTTCCCCTGCCGGTGGTCACCGGCCTCGGGTGTGGTTGCTTGGTCGGATACTTCATCTACAGGTAAGTCGATGCATAGCGGCGGATCCATCATGACATGACTGATTGGATACAGGGGAGGCAACTTTGCCCCAATTCAGACCTTCTTGATCATCTCAACTTGCTTTTTATACCTGGTCGCTGCCGGCCTTTTCTCCAAAGCCGTGTGGGACTTCCAAATGCATAAAGTAAGCCTCAGTATCTGATACGGCATAACAGTAGACCTTGGAACTAATCAATCCAATAGTGGAATACGCTTACTGGAGGAGACGCTGCCGAGACAGGTTCCGGTCCAGGGTCATACGATATTCGCCAAAGCGTCTGGCATATCAATGTTAGTAAAAAGAGCCCAGAAATCATGTCTTTTGATATGTTCACGTAATTGACAAAAAATTAGTGCTGTAACGCCGAGATCAACGGTGGCGGAGGATGGGGAATCTTCAACGCCCTGTTCGGGTGGGAGAACTCCGCGACCTATGGCTCCGTCCTTTCATATAACTTCTACTGGGTTTCTGTCATCATTGCCTTCCTTGTAATGCGATATAACGAGAAGAAAGGTCACTGGCCGTTGATGAAGGCCAAAGCTGCCTCGTCCGAAGAGAAGGTGGGCGACAGCAGCAGTGAGGAGGGAGTCGGCATCACTTATCCCGAGAAGAGCGCTAATGCCGAAGGTATCCTAATGAGAGTGCGAAGTATGGTTCCATCCTGAACGGCGTTTCCCTAACCCTCCAAGGCGTTGCACTGTGCGGCCGGTGTTTGCGCTGAAGATGGTGCTTTTGATGGCCATGTCCTGATTGAAGAGCTCCTTTCTACAGCTCTTTAGGATGAGAGACGCTGTTCAAAGAAACCATGGCCGATTGAATTTGGTAGCTGGCATAGCTGGCAAGAAGCTCGTGCATATTTGTCTGCCTGATTCCTAGCTCGTGGACATACATTACCTGTTTAGCGTAGTTGAAATGCTGCCATGCACATAATTTCATAGTAATCAAAGAAGATAGACCAAGAGATGATCTTATAATACTCTAAGTCGTGGTTGTAGGTGGTGAAAGTTACTTCAAAGGATAAGGAGGGACAAGTTTCAAAAAGGCATGCCAAGGTCAGCAGGAAACGCAGTGATATGATTGGTCAGCCCTACAATCTGGCCAATCGATCTTTCCGCCTCTTCGATCAGCCTGTCTCTCTATAATTTTCAAGTCTCTCTTGTCTTCTCCACCATTTCTTCCCGGTCCGCGTCACTGGTTCGACAGGATGGCGTGGCCATACCCTTGAAGTGACTCCTCCCTCGCTCAGCTATTGTCCCATACTAGCCGAGTGCTCACCACCCATACAGCAAGGCCCAACATCGATTACCTTCAGTCTCTGACATCTTCTCCATGTCAGGAAAGCCACGGAAGTCCCACTATCTAGCCTAATAGTGCCAAATCGCCATCATGCCTCGAGTCAGAAGGGTTGCAACACCGGCCCCAGCGCCCTTCCCCGAAGCGACCCCTTCTACCGTGACCATCTACAATGAAGGCGACATCCTCATACGAATAGAAGCTCCCACCATACATACTGATCACTGCTATCGATGTTCAAGGAGCGTTTTGCGCAGTGTCTCCGAATACTTCAACGTGCTGCTAGATCCTGTCAAATTCAGCGAAGGCATTGCTATCGAGGCGAGGCTTCAAGACCTCACGCGACAATACAATGACTCCGCAACTATACCGGCTTCCGAACTCCCGAAAGTAGTCGTTACAGATGTCGGCGATTTTCCCAAGGACTGCGTCTTAACCGGCACGGTTCTCAGGCTGTTCTTCAAGATTTTGCACGATCCCTCTACGACCTGGCCAGTCCTACGCGCGCAATCTCTCAATCTTATAGCACTGCTTTCTATTGTGGCCGACAGGTTCGCTTGTTTGGAAACGACTGGAAAGTACTTGATACGGCAGGGGTTGGATACCACACTGTTCAAAGACAGAAAGGCCACTGCCCCTTACAAGATCGAGCTCGAGAATCGCCAGAGGTTGCTGGCCGGCTTGCTTTTCGGATTCCCAGACTGGGTACGTCAATGTAGCGCGGCTCTGATTGTCGAGGGGCCAAAACGACAGTCTACCGGTCGAGACAGCAGCGGAGATGAAGAGCGGGAAGGAGACGATGCTTTATGGTGGAGGCTACCCGGTGGGGTTGAAGGTGCGTTTCTGGGTAGCTCAACCTACGACACTGACCCCAGACAGAAGAGCTTGCGTGTCGACGGGACTATATTTTGGACACATTGAGTTCTCTACAAAATCATTTCCTCAATCTCTACAAATCCAGACAGCCTCAGTGCAGGCTCGGCTACAGTTCATCCCCTCAATGCGACTCATACCAATTCGGCGAGATGATAAGGTTTTTCTGTCGCAAAGGAACACTACGCATGGAAAGCGCCTTTGACCCTGCGCCTGAAGAGTTGGAGCCTTACAAGGGCAACCTCAACGATATCATATCCAAGCTCAAGGAGTGTCCTTCGTATCAAATTGACAGCAACCATGCGCACTGCGGACTTCGCACGAGGCTGATGGCTGTCTTGGAAGGGCCACGGCCACCCCGGCCTTCGTTTCAGGCGGGCATATGTCTTCGATGTTGGAAGGAGGATAGGAGCAAGGAGAGCTGGCTCGAGAATCCCTCGGGTGGTACATGGGTCAATTCAGGCGAAAGGTCTTATGGCAGGGGCTGTCGGGACGACCGTGATACCAAGGCGATGTACACGGCAGTGAAGAGGGACTGGACGCCTGTTCATGCAGTCTAGCCCCGTTTATCAGCATGAAGTAATACCGCCGTCGGTCGCTTTCTCAAGGCGTTCAAACGCTTGAAGGCGCACAAGCGCCCATCAGCCTACTAATCAAGCATATAAATTCGAGCCGCTCATGTGGCGTTGCCTTCTCCTGAAACCCTCTGAGCATATGGCATTTTTGATAGCATTGGTACCCTGCACTGCCTTTGAATGCTCAATTCGCCTTCGTGCGTGAGCCGCTGCTATCCGTTAGAGGAGTCAGCGATATTGATATTCCATCTGGAGAATCTTCCGTTTTCGCGCTTACCGGCCGTCTATGTTGTTATCTTACATAAGAGCCTCTTTGTTTCCCTTTAAGATACCTCGCACCCTCGTAAGGCAGCAGAATACTCTGGGTACAGTCCATACCTTAGCGGAAGGCTACGGATCTTGTTCACAGTGAGAAGGCGGTTATTTAATGTTAACGGTGCCAGAACGGTTCCTTGGTTCCAAAACTACAGAAACGATTCTTTGAATATTACGTTTTTTAAAAGTTACCGTATTAAATTTTGTATGGTGATAGGTCAGTTATTACAAGATACGTATTGATCAAAGAGACCGTTGTTACTGATCACAGTTTTATATTGGAGACTGTCAAGACACTTTACCTACTATTGAAATCCGCCAAGCCTGCCAAGCCAAGTACTCGGAAGTACCAGGTACTTAGAAACATCAACGCTATTAAAGATCTGACTGCAAAAATGAGCGATTTAGACAATTTTCTCGCGGGGGTGATATCCTTGGTATATCAGCTGGCAGGGGTGGGCAATGGCCAGGGTGTTGGGTGGGTGCACCTAAGGGTCGGGGTTGATGGACCCTGATCGATTCTGTTTTGCGCTAATTGAAAATTACAGCTGACTAATCACAAGAACCGCTGTCCCATATAGATGTTACTATAATTCTTACGGTAATTTAATAATAAGCTTATCTGGCAGAACCGTCTGGAGGCTCATCAAATCGAAATTAACGTTCTTCATCGAAAACCGCAACGCAACCGTTCCAGAACCGTAATCCAAAACCGTACCCCACCGCTAAGGTAGGATTGGTCAGTGCGTAAAGATGAGACTTGGCACAAGGCGAAAGGCTGCTGCGGCAGCAGTGCCCGCCGGCCCAGCGATTTTGATTGGTGGAGAGCCGAGTTTGCCGACACTGCCCGGTGGCTTGGCTGCTCCCTTCCGTCTCAGCCTTGCGGGCGAAGACAGAAACCAACGATTGATGGCAAACGAGGCTATGTGACAATAACAGTAACCGATGTAACCGATGTGGTGCACAGACATTGCTTTCATCCTGCATAGATTTCGTTATGGGAATTACTTGGCCACGAGGGCTATCTACCAGGCAGATGGTAGTGGGCACTGCTTCAAGGGATGGTGATCTGTGGGTGGCCTGACCTGGACTCATGCACTGTAAACGTTCACTATAAGAAACCATCAATGCCGTGCAGACTTTGTTTGCTATCAAGCTATCAAGGCAAAGAAGACACTTCAATCACCGCTTATACCAGCTGCTCCTTCCCTTCTCATACGCAAACAGCCTCATTGTTTTTGAGCAAGTAAAAGCAGCCACTTCCGCAGTATTAACTTAACACATTTGACAACTGTCCGATTCGTCAACACTAGCCGCCAATCATGCCTTTCCTATATGAAACAACCGCATGCCATCCTGCCTCCTTGTCATCCACAAATCGTTCCTCGCAACACAGCAACATGCCATCCTTCAAATTATTCAGGAAAGGGTCTCGCAACTCTTCGACTCCGGATAGAACTTTCTCAACCATGTCGAAATCGTCAAAGAACTCGATCCCTACGTCGGTGACACAAAGCCCATTTGCTGCAACCACAAATCCAGCTCCTGCCACGCGTCGTCCAGGTAAGTTCCGCGGATGTTCTCGGAGAAGACGTTCACTAAGACTCGACCAGCGCAACCTGCCACAGTAGCAAACCCTTTTGCTTCGAGTAACTCTGAGCCACCACCGTGCTATTCCCCGCCAGCAACCACTGTCGCAGCTTCAACCGACAACCCCTACGCTTTCCTGAGCACTTTTGACACCATTTTCCTTATCGATGATTCTGGCTCTATGGCTGGCCGCTCATGGCGCGAAACCTCCCTCGCCATCGCATCGATCGCGCCGATCTGTACCGCCCACGACAAGGACGGCATTGACATCTACTTCCTCAACGCCCCGGATTCACCAAACTACCAGAACATCACCCGCCCGAACGAGGTCCAGCGTATCTTTGAGACAGTCAAACCTGGAGGCGGAACACCCACCGGTACCAAGCTGAACTCGATCCTGAAGCCTTACCTCAAGGAGTGCGAAGCGAAGAAATCAAACATGGAAGCAGTGAAACCTCTCAACATCATCGTCATCACCGACGGCGTCCCCACCGACGACCCCGAATCCGTCATCGTCTCTTACGCCAAGAAACTCGAGAAACTTGATGCGCCACCGTGGCAAGTCGGCATCCAGTTCTTCCAGGTCGGCGAAGAGACCGGCGCGGCTGAAGCACTGCAAGAACTCGACGATGGGATCGAGTCGATGGGTGGGGGGATCAGGGACATTGTTGACACGGTGCCTTGGAAAAGTCAGAACGGTGGGAACATGGGCTTGAATGCGGACGGGATTTTGAAGGTTGTGTTGGGGGCCGTGAACCGGAGACTGGACCGCAAGAGGGTGTCTCTGGACGGAAGGCCCGCGCAGTGAGGGCGATGAAAAGGGTTTCTCTCGGTTCAGATGGTCGGATTCCACTTCTCTTCTTGCGATAGGGCTTCTGCGGCATGCATTCTAGGAAGCACGACATTTTCCTTTGGTCCTCTGCTCCATTCGGCTTTGAGAAGGGATACACTTAGATACTTTCCTTTGTCGGCCGAGAGCATCGGCGAATAGTTTCAATCAAACATGCAAATGATTCTCCAACCCCGTTCGTTCCCTTCCTGCAGATACTGCAATCGTGCGATGGCGTCCCGATTCTTGGGTTCACTGCCGGAAAGAGAGCGGGTCGTGAGTACACCACCATTCTTTCAATTTCATTGCTTCACATTGCAGAGCAACCAGGGTTTCTTTGAATCATGCGTGTTTGAGAGCTATCGCTTTCTGGTGAAAATTTCCGCGTACGCGGACGAGGCGGAGAAGGATTTTGGAATTTTGGCTGGTCCTACGCGTATGTTTCAGAGATCTCATATCTTAGAGCGAGGACGAAGTGTTGCCACTTCGTCCGATCGACCGAGTCGACCTTCTTCATCCACATCATACCATCGATACAACAGTATAACTATCGCTGAGCCCCGACCGGGTACCCGTCTTCCATGCAACACTATGTCAACTCTAAGACTCATCTAGGGAGGTCCATTCGTGCGGTGGAGACAACCGCTGCAGGTCTTCGGCATGTGGGAGCTCACCTTCCGTTTCGAGCAGGAGGGACCGCATCATGCATGGTGACGGCGATCCACACAACCATCCTGTACCTGTGTAGCGCAGGTAAGTATAAATTATGTGTCTCGTTTGCGCCTTTAATCGAGCGGTCCTTGAAAGCGTTCTGTCATTTGGTTGAGGTCTTTGTTCTTTCGCATGACATTACGACACCTGGAATTGTAAGGCATCCGTCTTCATTGTATTATTTCTCTTGTAAAACTTCTTTCCAACCATGCGTCTGACCATCCCCACCCTCCTCTTCTCCCTCCTTCCCCTCATCGCCGCAAAATCCGCCTCCCAGCCCATCTCTTCCCTCAAATCCGACGTCGCCCCTAACCTGTCCCGTCGACAAATCCTCTCCAAAAGAGATGTTGACCCCTCAACCCTCTACCCCGCCTACAACCTCTCTGTCCCCATCGACCACTTCCACAATGAATCCATGTACGAGCCTCACTCTTCCGGTACCTTCGATCTGCGCTACTTTTTCGACGCCACCTACTACAAAGCAGGCGGCCCAGTGATAGTGCTAGAATCCGGCGAAGACGAAGCCACGGACCGATTGCCCTTTTTGCAAAAGGGCATCGTGCACCAACTTGCCGAAGCGACAGGTGGCATTGCGGTGGTACTCGAGCATCGCTATTACGGGACCAGTTTCCCGACGCCTGATTTGAGCACCGAGAATTTGAGGTTTTTGACCACGCAGCAGGCGCTGGCAGATACGGCATTTTTCGCGAGGAATGTTGTGTTCAAGGGCTTGGAAGATCACAAGCTTACAGCTCCCCATACACCTTATATTGCATATGGGGGCAGTTATGCGGGGGCTTTCGTCGCCTTCTTGAGGAAGACGTATCCGGATACTTATTACGGTGGGTAATCCAAGACAAGCTTGTGGGAAAAGCGATATTGAAGAATTCTAGGGGCAATTTCATCGTCTGGCGTAACCAAGGCAATCTATGACTTCTGGGAGTACTACGAGCCGGTGCGGGAGTATGGACCGCCTGATTGCATTCTGGCTACGCAGAAACTTACGAATATTGTCGACAATATATTGCTTGGGAAAAATAGCACGAAAGGACTGATCAAGGGGCTTAAGACGGCTTTTGGCCTGCAAGATGTTCAGTAGGTTCCCTATTCATTTGATTGGCCCCATGTCATGTTCGCAGCGCAGATCGCGAACCCCACGAATTTGCTATGATAAAAATTGAAAAGAAGACCCTACGCCTGAAAACCTCCCTTGTCAAGTCTCGTTAGAATTGCTCTACTCTCCAGAAACTATTATAGTCTTGGACGTTCGACTAATGGCATATAGATACAATGATGATTTTGCCAATGTTCTCAGCAGTGGGATCGGAGGCTGGCAAGGCCGCAATTGGGATCCTGCAGTCAATGACCCTTCCTTCTCGCAGTACTGCGGCAACATCACATCCAACAGCACCCTTCACCCAATCGAAGCAAACCTGACAAGCACAGTCAAAAAATTAGTGGCAGCCGGCGGTTACGCCTCTCAATCTGCAACCCTCACAACGCAGATGCTCAACTTCATCAGCTACGTCAACATTACCCTGGTCCAGCCTTGCATTGCGGGGGGCGAGACAACGAATGAATGCTATACCACACACAATGCCTCCTTCTACGCTATGGACGATATCACCCAGACCTGGAGGAGCTGGCCGTACCAATACTGCAGCCAATGGGGATTCCTCCAAACAGGCTCCGGTGTCCCCAAGGACCAACTCCCTCTCATTTCGCGTACCATTACCCTCGAATATGAATCCATCATCTGCCGAGACGCTTTCAACATCACCACCCCATCCGACACCGCCATCATCAATGCGTACGGTGGGTATGACATCAGCTATGACCGATTAGCCTTCATCGACGGGGAGGATGATCCATGGAGAGGCGCGACCCCCCACGCGCCCGAAGCAAAGCCCAGGACGAGCACGACTGATGAGCCGTTCATCCTCATCTCGGGGGCTGTGCACCATTGGGACGAAAACGGGTTGTTTCCCAACGAGACGACGACGACCCTGCCGCCGGCCCCGGTAAAGGAGACCCAAACGGATGAGGCCGCTTTTGTCAAAGCGTGGATGGCGGAGTGGAACGCGGGGAAGAGGTAAGTCGTCGAGAAAGGTTTGTTGAAAACCGTAAAGCACTCTAGACGGTGACGTGCCTTTGACGCACTGTCCATCTGCAGCATTGGCATAGTTTTTGGTAGTTCAAAGCAAGACGATATCTCAAATCGACCTTTTCACACAGCACGCTGCAGAGCATCTCCAGATGTCCTCCAGCATTAACCTCCCCACTGCTGTGCCTTTCCCAAATCATGCAAACAGGACCATTGTTTACTCGCTTATTAAGCGAGGTTGTCCAAAGCGGTTCTGGATGGTTCTTCCAGCCACTTCCGATAGACCAAGAAATATGTTTCCCAGGGCCCCTTTTGTATCCCTCCGGTGCCCGGAGTCTTCTCGGAAAGTGCTACCGCTGCGGGAACAGCAAGGAGGAGAATGAGAAGAGAGAGAGAGCTAAGCATTAGCCCATTCACCCTTCCCTGTGGCATTAGGGACTTCGGATGCCCCAAGTCCTAACCGTCTTCGATTGGGAGACCTGATCGCCGAAAGCTGTTTCAGGAATCAGCGATCGAAGAGGGTCCGTCGATTGCAAGAGTCAAGGACCTGACATGACTTTCTCCCCTTTCGACTGATCGTCGCCGTGCTAACCGGAGCAGCTTAGTCCTAGCGATTCCAGCGAGGATATCGTGCTGGGCGAGCCATCCGATGCTGGGCAAGATGACAGTACGGCAACAGTGGACAAAGTATCCGTCGACGCTGTTCTAGTGACTACACGAAGCAGCGGCGGGAAAGTCAGAGTCGCTGGTCTTGCAGCTCTCAAGGTGAAAAGAGAGGAAGGGTAGCACGGACATGTGAGGGTTGACGTCAACCCTGAAGGATCATGGAATTTTCGTGTCCCACTTGTCGTCCGTGGTCAGGATACGGTGGTTGAGGGAAAGCCGACGCTAGGACTTTTCTCAAGAGCGAAGACGGAGACTGGTCAGGAAGCGGCGGTCGTTGACTGCGAGGACACATGGCTGTTCAGAGAAACCATGTCTTCTCGATATATCTCTGGATGGCATGAAGAGTTTACCCCATAACAATATGAGACATCCCACGCAAAGTCAAGAGCCTAATCGTGCCACGCACTTGGCTCGCCAGCTATCGGTAGGTAGTAACGATAATACGCCTTTAGCTATTTAGCTATCATCAATCTGTGAAAAGTTCCCCCTGATACAGGGCAGAAGTTAGCAAGCAGTTGCCTATGACCGTGCGGTACTAAGGCCAACCGCACCAATGCTTGAAACCCTAATTAAGGGAAAAGCCCATGATGACAGTATTTTGGAGATGGATCTTTCCCTAAGTACTTTGTTCACGTGTACCTTAGGTAGGCAGCGTGAAGCAAACGCTGGCGCAAGCAGGATAAGGAGCAATATCTACGGTATTCTGGCTCAGTCGTAACATTACAAACGCGCCCTCGGTGCGGAAATTGATACCAATCCTCTCGGCGGAACGCCCAAGAGCCCTACCTTGCTCGCCAAGCCAAAAAGTTCAATGAGGATCCGCGAAAATCAGACCAGTCTGATATTGACCATCGGTAATGACTTTACAACGAGGCGATTTGATGTAAAATGTTCTACTCCAAAGTTGATCTAATTGATTTTCTCTATAACTTTGTCACCAAGAGTTATTGGATACCTTGTATACTTATTCATTTATTCTGCCCTCAGTTCTGTCCTCATTGAACTTTGGTTTTGGCTTGGCGAGCCTTGATATAAAAATCGGGATCTGCTTAGCCATCCACTACAATTCTCGCCGGGTTTGATGATTTGCACCGCTATGTATCCTCTTCCTTCCTGCTGGCAGGAGATTCTTCGCTCGTTTGGATGTGCTCCGGGTCCATGGTCTTCCAGCCTTCGCAGGAGATCTTCGAATACGACATCTCTATCATGGAACCTGAGAATTCCTTCCACCCTCAATTTCCGGACCAGAATCTACTGAATTATGCACATCGATGGGACGGGCCTGTGCCGTGGACGAATGTCTACTACAAGTGGACCTCGACGTATCCGACAGTCATGGAGTATGCCAGCGTTACGTGAAAAGTATTGGATGGATACGAATAGGATCGAGGAGGAGGGGCAGAATCTCCTCGGGGATATGTGGTTGAAGGTGGAAAGCGACACGGAAGCCTTCTACAAGGATAATCATGGATGAAATCTGTCTTCTCAAGACGAGACCTCTACCCCGAGTGTCAGATGTGTCAATTCACGTTGCAGTCTTGTCGCGCACTTTGCGAATCCATACTCATGCTCGACGAGATCTTGTCTCAGGCTCTACAACGAAAGTGCCTGGTATGGCCAAGGTACGATGAAATCTTTCCGGATGAGCTATCTCACATGACTCGTGTTGACAAGCTTTCAGGACGAGGTATCTGAGCCGCCCTGACACTGGTTCAGATGGCCCAGTGGCGTTCTGCTTCTGTCGTTGTATGTTTGGTACGGCAATGTGTAGGGCTGCACAGGGACCAGATTCTCCGTTATGATCGGGCCGATGGGAGGAGGTGGCGCCGAAGCATACTATACCTTACCTCAGGTCCAATTAGGGTCACCAATCGGAAGGCATGAGTGCAAGAGGCAGGGAGAAGAAAAATGCACAGAGCTCACGTGCCGTGAAATACTCACTTTTCCAAACCAAAATGCTAAGCAGGATCAACAGCTAACTATACTTGTTTAATACTAATGCTACGCCACAGATGACATTGGTGACACATGCATTCCTTCTCAGATGCAAAATATGCACCAAATATGCACCAAATATGCACAAAACATGCATACAGTCGAACCTGTCCATAGCTTAATTCGACATAACGGAATCCTTGACATTACGGAACGATGGTTCGGATTTTATTTAAAACCCATACAAATTACGGAATACCTTGCCATAAGCTTATACGGAATTATTTTCAGAGCCATAACGGAAAATACATACATAAAATGTGTATAATCTACGCATAAGGAGTACATAAAGTGGGCATAATGTATAATTTATGTATTTTATACCTTTGTCAGCCCAAACAAACGGAAATTTTCCCCTGCTCGAGCCTAGCTTCAGCTAGCGTCATTTCGATACAACGGAATCCTCGTTAGAACGGAATGGACTTGCTGATTTTCCCGTTCCGCTATGGGCAAGTTCGACTGTACAGACGTCAAGAGTAAAACCCTGACCGACAAGCCAACACTCTCGGCAGTCGGCCTCGGGCAACTCCGCCTGCACTTTCCTCATCTCGATTGTGGCGACTGGTAAAACTGTGGCTTTCCGAGACCCGGATCCCGTCACAGGATTCACACGGCCTGCCTAGAGCGCCAAGACCCGGCTACTCTTGCCGTCTCGTGACGTGACGTGACGTGACGTACGCGGGGTACGGTCAAGTAAATAAAAACCCCTCCCCACACCACTTTCCTCCCTCTTCTTTCCCTCACAACCATCCATCTTCCACATCCACATCATCAAGCACACTCAAACCACAAATCAACACAAAACTACCTCACTCACCCCAATCAACCAAAATGGACGCTGCATCGTAAGTCCAGGCAGCAATACTTCTACCACCTCCCACTAACTCCGTGACCAGGAACATGGCCAAATCGGCATCCGACACCGCCCAGAGCACTTTCAACTCGGTCTCTGACTCCGTCCAAGGGACAGCAGACCAGGCAAGCAAGGAGGGCAACAAGCGTACGTCGTTCATACCTGTGTGAACCCTTTCCTCCCAGCCTGCTGACATGAAATACAGAGGTTGCAAAGGACTCCGACGCATCAGCAGGCACCCGTGCCTCAGCTGCAAAGGATGCCGTCAGCGACAAGGCTGGTGAGGTCAAGCACTCTGTATGTTCGCCCCTCATCTACAGTCATCATGCAACTGGACTAACTCTCTGCTCTAGACCTAGGTACATGTCTGCGACCCGGATCCGAGGTGGACACTGGTTTGAAGACGGACTCAAGCTGCCGGTGACACTTGTTTGCGGGAAGTGAGGACTGGTGGCGGATATTACGATAGCCCTGGACGTTCGATGAAGAACGAGACATCAAATAGCATTAGCTAGGAAATCGAAGAGTGCTCTACATATATCTACCCCATCGTGCTGCCACCGTGATATCATCTACACTCGTCTGCCTCTGTAGAAGCAACCCGCTTGACAACTATACTGTCCACGAAACCATTTCTAATCACTAACAGGTTAGAACGTGACCGATCGACGCACCGCCACAACAGATTGGGATCCCCATGATGAAAGCTAGGAGAGAACATCATCAGCATCCGTAAAGGCGCACACATGCCACGCAATAACCCAATAGGATGATCCCCGACATCTTCGCACCGGGCTCCGTGCCTCGGGCCTAGAACACAGAAGTGTGCCACCAGATGCCAACGATGCCAACCCACAGGCAGGACGATCGCCCGTCGCCAGCGATTCACGGTCTCAATACTCGTCCAGATCTCCGTGCGCGGTACACGGAGAATGGCGGCTATCACCTCATGAGTTCTGCAGAGCCTCGGGGGCGGTATGACGTCCGTTTGTCGAGCCTGCGACGACTTCCTCGAAAGGAGTGAGGCTTGGAAGAGCTTTCAGCGTATCAGTACCCCCCAAGGAAATGCCAAGGCACCTCCGGTTTCCCTTTCATAAATTTTATGAAGCGTACATGGTCAAGAAGTGCCATGATACCTGCTTCGGAAGCAGCTAGATCCAGCCACAGCCTGGAAAGTTTTCTATCGCAGTGAGAGCAACCGAATGGTAAGGCTGCTGTGAGCGGCGGGATATAGTTACGCGAAGTTGGGATGTGTAGTCTGAGAAGTCAGGAAGCATGACGATTGATGAAGAGCAGTTATGAGCGCGGTAGGAGGACCAGCGGGTATTTTGGCAGCGGCGAACTAGGTAAACTTCAGGCTGGGATGGGGACATTTGTTCAAAGGCGACGGCGTCCGAACAATATAGCACGTCTCACCAGTCTGGAACTTGACAGTGCATACTTGCACGATTCCGATAGAAAGGAACGCAAAATCCTGCGGCCTTTGTTTCTGCGAAATTACGACGTCGAGAATGACCGGCACAAACTTCGTCAACCACGCGTTGCCCCCCTCCACGCCCTCTTCAATGCCCACGCCAATCTCAGGATCCATATCGAAAGCACGCCCTGCCCCCTCCACAATCTCGACACCGGCCTCCACGCCCTCCACTCTCAGCGTCTCTATTTTGCGCTTACTCCGTTGCCACGGGATCATAGCGTCAGGATTTCCATGTGTCAAGAACGTCGAGGTACGGTAGTACGGTAGGCGCCCTTGTTCTCCAGTCATCGAAGGTCCGGCGGCGCGCTCGAATTCGCACGGCCATACTGCCATACTGCAGCTCTGTGAAGGATCGGGTCGCGAGGGACGATTTCTTTATCTCCGGATGCTGTGGCGAGGGAGAATCTCGCGACGAGCCCTATTCCAATTTGACGGACCGAAAGGACAGTGTACCAAGAAGTGTGCCGGATCAACCCCGCGCGGCTCCTCACCTCCCACGATCCTCGCGCCAAAGCCACGCCCCACCCACGACGACGCTCCCAAAGGCAAGCGGCAGTCCCACAACGCCAATCGCGACCTTCCGCGCCAGTGTCCGATGCTCTTCATTCATCGTGTGGCCTTCCCGCCTGATTCCGGCCTTGAGCATCTCGGGCGTCGTGGCGCTGAGTTCCGAGAGCAGGTGACCCATCGACGGTCCCGAGAGGGAGGGTTTGTGCTGCGCGGATCCGAGCGTTGTCTCGTCCGTGACGCTGCGTCGAGCGGATTGGGGAGAGCGGTGGGCGTGTGCGGTTGGGGAGAAGCGTCGGCGCGCCGGGCGGTGGACGGCTTTGGGACTGAGGAGGGGTGATGGATGGCGGTGGGTCAATTGGGACAGCATTTTGCTATCACTTCTTGCTTGGAGATGGTCAGGGAAGGGATAAGGATTCGCGCTCGGTCTGGATAGCCTACGGTACCTAGTTCATCAGGCGTTGTAGGTACTTACTCCACAACATATGGGTGCGAGGTGGGATAGTGTGCCTTGGCATTTTATGCCAAGAGAAACTGTAACTCTAGCCACACTAACGTGACCCAAGTGATCTGTCTACTCTACATACATGTACATGTACCCTAAGTACTGCATAAACTATCATAGGCAGGTAAAGTCCTTCAGTCCACTCAAAAGCGTACCCAGGAATCCCGCAAGTCCTTGAGCGTTATATTAATTGGTGGCGCAGGTGTGATCTCTTTATCAATGGTCTTTGCCCGATTTGCATGCTCCCATTTGGCCTTCAATTGAACTTGACTCTTCAGAGACGGTATCTCAACTGAAACACCAGGGGACTCCTTGGCCAAAGCTTTATTCCATTTGCTGATTTGCTCGCCGGCGGGGATGTAATGCATACCACCGGGACCGTCAAGTTGCCAACAATAGCGAGACCTACCAGCACAGCCAGCTTTTTCACAGGCCCATCGTTTCATGAGATCATAGCCTTTGTACACAAGTTTCTGATCAAGCTTCTTTGCCTTCTTAGCAAGCTTGACTTGCTTGGCGGTTGCGCTACCTGGACGCGGCGTATTCTCTCTCTTTCTTCTTCTTGTTCTTCTTTCTTCCAGACTCGGACGGTGATGATGGCTCTGAGGTAGAAGATGCGCCTGAGGAGTCTTCATCGCAATCTTTATTCTTCTTTTGCTTCTTGAGAGGGCGTTCCTTTGCGGAGGACTTAGATTCAGACGAAGAATCTTCTTTGGGACCAAAAGTATGTGTAATCTGCACAGTGACTCCCTTTCTCTTTTCTTCAATAAGCCATTGCATTGCAAGGTTATTGATTTCCTCTCACTCAGTCATATCACGACATTGACTGTCCATCGACTTGATATTTCCTGATGTTGAGAGTGTGGCAATTGCGCTCTGGAGCACCACTCTATAGTCTTTCTTATTTACCTTCTCGTTGACTGCTTGAATAGCGGCGGTATTGAAGTCGTGAACATCGAATCATTTGGAGGTGGTAGACCGGGCGCGCACCTCCTTCCCTTTCCACAGTACGATGGTACTAACGGTATAGGCCGGTAGCTCAATGGGACGATCAATGGCTTGGAATTGAGCTGTAGGAGGAAGGCGCTTTGGATTTTGAGGCCGGCTTCTTTGCTTTAGGCTTCTTTTTGACAGCCTCAGCCACTACTGCTTTGGCCGCTTGCTCAGATCTATCAGGGACGCGCCTCTTTCGCTGATTTGCATCCATATTTGAGGACAGCGAGGTGTTGTGGGAGTGGTGTGAATAGTAGGGTAGCAAGCACCTCCTGAGCATCAGCGCAAAGCCCGGAAAAAGGAGACACCAAGGAGTCTATACAGATGCGCAATCACAGCTTCATTTCTACCCCATTTGGGGGCATCTGAAGCCTCGGTGGAATGATAAGATGGTAGGCATTCACACGGTACGATTTCCGGGGGGGAATAGCTCCGCTGCAAATTTTTGGGTTTCCCAATGATAAGGAAAACAATGGTACTCGAAAATACGCTCCTGAAATTTCACCACATGCAAATTCTACACTTGACAATTCGTCAATCAAACAGCCAAAGCTCTACGCATGACGACTTACCTCAAGGACTGTCTTCCCTACCTTCGGGACCCTCTAAACAATCATTCCTACATCGTCGATACGAGGAAGAGAGAGCAGGTACATAGCTTACTAATCTATGATAGTCAGGATAACTCCGTAATTACGTGGTATTTACTGTTAGTGGTAATTGTTTGCATAGCCCACCTCCCTACGAAGGACAGATAGTTCTATACTTGCCAAACTTCGGGAACAGCGCGGGCCTGCTCCATATTCGCTCCTCGTTGACAAGTCAAGGAGCTACGTGTGCGGTACTTTCTATTTCTTCAATCAACATGGTAACATACGCTATACGGCCCTGTCCAACACGGGCTGATCAAGTGTAGGTGCGAGAAGTGACCGAAGACGATATCGGGCTCAAGGCTCTTTACGAACCTGACGCTCAGGATGCTGGTTCAGCATCATCAGTGGAGTACGATTCCAAACCCTTCTCTGAAAGCTTCTTCTACTGGCACTGACCGCATGGCTCTAGTATTGTTGCAATTCACGGGATCGGCGCCCACCCCGACGACACCTGGTGCAAAAAAGTGGATACAGAAGGCACTAAGCCACGCTATATAAATTGGCTCAGCGATGTCCACATGTTGCCGGCAGTGGTCCCACAAGCCAGGATCATGCGGTACGGATACAAATCACAGTGGTTTGGCGACAATATAATCAGCCAAAGGGCCGCGACCGTGGCTCGACGTCTCCTCCCGAGCCTCGAACGCAAGAGAAAGGTATAGCCTGTGTCTTTAACAGTGGTTCCTTGCTGCGCTTACCCAGAACTAGGAATGGCCCCGCCGGCCTCTGATCTTCATCGCACATTGTTTTGGAGGACTGGTGATCCTCAAGGTCTGTTCTACTTAGTACTCTGGAAGTGAACAAAGTTGTGTTAACAAAGCGTAGGCTATGGTGATTGCAAGACAGTCCAGCGACAAATGGCCAAACATCTATAGCTCAACAACTGGCATGATATTCTTGGGGACACCTTTTCGTGGTGCTGGTGGATTCAGCCAGGCTGGAATACTTCAGGCAATACAAAGCCAGTATAACGAAGACCAGATCCTAGGATCTAACCTGAACATCCTTGATCAGGGAAACGAGACCTTGAAAGATCTGATGGATGAGTTTTCCGAGACTAGAAAAGAGAAGAATATAGCTCACGTCGCCTGCTTCTTTGAACAGGAGCCCAGCAACGTAGGCGCGATATATAATGGACCACAGCTTAAAGTTAGTGAATAAATATTTTCCTAGAGATGAGGCTGACAAGTCACAGAAGTTTGTGGTGGATGAATCATCAGGGTGCTTGGATCAAAGCAAATCGACGGAGAAATACTCTCTCTCCCGAAATCATTTTAACATGAACAAATTCGGAAAGCTTGAAGAAGAAGATTTTGAAATGTTATGCGAGGTAATCAAAGAGATGGTAGAGCAGGCATCTGCGCTCATGGTAGCGCGCAATCGGAGTACGTAGAGGGCATATCAAGCATGCAGATTGGCTCCTTCCCCCCCAAATCCCAAAAATTATTTCTATTTTATATACTTGTTTAGTAATTTATCCGTGATCATTCAAGGCTAATTGAGTTCACTTTATAGAAGGCGACAGTTTTCGAGTCAAGTTTGACCTTAGTGGGTTACCAGTCACTGGTCATTTCGTCGATCGAGATCTTGAAATGAGAGAGATCGAACGCGATCTCCTCTCGATGAGTGTACCAAATCAAAGAAAGATACATATTCTCCATGGCCTGGGTGGGATTGGAAAAACACAGCTGGCTCTTGCATATACCAGGAAACATCAAGACACCTATAGCGCAATACTGTGGCTAAATGGTAACAGCAAGGATACGCTCTTACAAAGTCTTGCCGCGTTTGTAAAGCGTATACCCACCGGCCGTTCATATTTAGCTGACGGGACTTCCCATGCTCCGGATGTGGAGGCGGAGGCGAGGGCTGTTCTGGAATGGCTTGCTCTTGAAGGAAATTACAAGTGGCTTGTGGTCATTGATAACGTTGATCGAGAATGTCAGTCAGATGACAAGGACCCGCAGGCCTACGATGTGTCATCATTCTTTCCAACCGCTGACCATGGCTCTTTACTTATTACCACTCGCCTTCCTTCTCTAGGAGAACTTGGGCTATCAACGAGAGTGGGAATGCTGACTCTTGACCAATCTCTCGAGCTTCTCTACAGTTGCTCAGGCCTAGTACAATCTTCAAAAGGTACGACATACTTATAAGTCCTCAAAGGTTACAAAATTAACTAGCTCATTAGGTCTAGACAAGCTGGCGACAAGACTAGGCTGTCTTCCCTTAGCTCTTGTTCAAGCTGGTAAATACATGCGCAAGACCGGCACAAGCTGTCCAAAGTACTTGGAACTATATGAAACCTCATGGTTGGAATTATTGAGCAAGGTTCCTCAACTCCGTGGCTACGAAAACGGGTCTATTCCAACAACCTGGATGATCTCCTACGAACGTATCAAGCAAGCCAACCCGTCGGCGGCAAAGTTCCTTCAATTATGGGCATATCTCGATCATCAGGACATGTGGTATGAGCTGCTCTCCTGTGGAAAGGACAATTTTTACGAGTATCCCTGGCTTCAAGATTTGGTTCAGAGCGAAATCAGCTTCCAGGAAGTTATGACGGCGTTACTCGCCTACTCTCTGGTGGAGTCTCATGAGCATGTTGAGAGCTATTCAATTCATCCAGTGGTTCATGATTGGTGCGCGGAGTCAATCAGTCGTGGCCAAGAGGACATCATCATACTGGCTTCTTTCATTATCGGTTCTGCTGTGCCTAGCGATTCAAAATCGGAATACTGGCTTACCCAGCGGCGACTACTTCCCCATGCTGACCGATGTATACGATATCTCCAGAAACTAGTTATTCAAGATGGAGTTGGGTATGTTGAATCTATTTATGCTTTCCACAATCTAGGCATTCTCTATGCTAGTCAAGGCAAGCTGGCTGAGGCGGAGAAGATGTACCAGCGGGCACTGGATGGATATGAGAAAGCATTTGGTCCCGAACATACATCCTCACTTGACACAGTCAATAACTTGGCCAATCTCTATGCTGATCAGGGCAAGTTGGCTGAGGCGGAGAAGATGTACCAGCGGGCACTGGAGGGAAAAGAGAAAGCATGGGGCCTGGAGCATACCTCTACACTTGACACTGTCAACAACTTGGGCAATCTCTATAAGAATCAGGGCAAGTTGGCTGAGGCGGAGAAGATGTACCAGCGGGCACTGGAGGGAAAAGAGAAAGCATGGGGCCTGGAGCATACCTCTACACTTGACACTGTCAACAACTTGGGCATTCTCTATAAGAATCAGGGCAAGTTGGCTGAGGCGGAGAAGATGTACCAGCGGGCACTGGATGGATATGAGAAAGCATTTGGTCCCGAACATACATCCTCACTTGACACTGTCAACAACTTGGGCATTCTCTATAAGAATCAGGGCAAGTTGGCTGAGGCGGAGAAGATGTACCAGCGGGCACTGGAGGGAAAAGAGAAAGCATGGGGCCTGGAGCATACCTCTACCTCTACACTTGACACTGTCAACAACTTGGGCAATCTCTATGCTGATCAGGGCAAGTTGGCTGAGGCGGAGAAGATGTACCAGCGGGCACTGGATGGATATGAGAAAGCATTTGGTCCCGAACATACATCCTCACTTGACACTGTCAACAACTTGGGCATTCTCTATAAGAATCAGGGCAAGCTGGATGAGGCCGAGAAGAAGTATCAGCGGGCACTGGATGGATATGAGAAAGCATTAGGCCCCGAACATACATCCACACTCCGTACGGTCAAGAACTTGGGCATTCTCTACAAGAACCAGGGCAAGCTGGCTGAGGCAAAGAAGATGTACCAGCGAGTAATGAAGAGAAGACAGAAAGCATGAGGCCCTCAGTCTACATCCACACCGTCCACAACCAGATCGTTCTTCACAAAACCCAGCGCGCAATGGCTGAGACGGAAAGGTGTATCGGCAGGCACTGGACGAATAACGGAACCCATAGTCCCTCAGTCACAAACATACGGACGACCATGAACCTCCAGCAAACTCACTCTCTCATCCGCAAACTCCAGTCTTCGGATTCATCACACCCTCGAACTCGAACGCCTCCGCCTCGCGGAGCGCCAAAAAGCGCGACTTTCGAGACCTCTAGCGAGGACACCCGCGCCGAGCAGGCCTCTTCCTCGCTCCTCACAGCGCATAAAATACACGCGTGCGGAATCCGCGCATGAAGCCGTGCCGCCAGCATCTGCTGTCGAGGCCGAAGATCCAGCGGGTCTTTAGCTCTAGTCCGGCATAGACGTATCTGCGCGCAAACATCATCCCGAGGGGAAAAGGCGCGCGGAAACGCTTTGAGCAAGGAGCGAAATAAGAGACGCAAGATGGCCATTCGCACGCAGACCGCGTCCTCGCGACGTCAGATTGCGAGAAATGCTTCCCGTGTGTGGCACGGAGGTCGAGCGATGTCATCCGGAGAAGAGGTCTGATTGCTGATACCAGTTGCGTGCACGCACCCGCTACCGAGAATAAATCCAACATACCACCTTCTCCAAAAACCCGTCCTGGAAGTAAAACAAAAGAAACCCTTATGACTAATCCTAAACTATCCAAACCAGAAAGTAAAGCACCGCTTTTCCCGTTCCCTTCGTATCCGAATCCATAATCGTGAAATCATTGCCGCCGTTTCCACTTCCCTCTCCCCTTTGCGACCCTCCCCTGCGGGCGCTCTGCTCCGCACTCACATGAAGTTCCGATGCTGCACCGTCCCGATGATGGAATTCACCACGACTTCCAGGCCCGGGGTCACGATGGCTTCGTTGCAGGAATAGGTGATGGCCGTGTCGGCCTCTGTGGTGGACGCGTTAGCAAGTTCGAGAACGATATCTGCGATGCCCGTTTCGTGAATACGTCTCGGGTGCGAGAGATGAAGCGGTAGGAAGAGAACGGGAGAGGTGTGGAAAGAAGATGGGAAGAATTGTGTGTGTGCGCGTTTGAGAGAGCGAGAGAGAGAGAGAGGAAACGCAACATACGATAATCCTGAATCCCAATCGTCGCACTAGTCCCATTGTCGCTAATCTGATAGTACCGATACGTGAAAACCCCCGGGCTCAAACTATCATAGAAAACCGTGTAATGATAATAATCTTCGTTCCCGCCGTCCCCGCTGCCGCAGCAGTGGCTCAGGTAGTATTCGAATGTGACGTTTGTGGCCGATTCGACGGCCTGCACGGTGATGTTGTTCTGGGGCCCGTTGCCGTACTGGTAGTAGATACCCTGGGGCTGGCCGGCGTAGATGTAAGTGTCGTCCCAGAAAGGGAAGGCGGAGAAGGGGGGCACGGGGTCGTGGGGGTAGTCCTCGTTGCCGATGGAGGGGAGGCATTCGTTGTCGTATTCGCGGGTGCCGTTGTCGAGGGAGAGGATCTGGAGGAACGGGGGTGGGAGGTTAGCGGGTGTTTTTTGATGTTGGGGAGGGGGAGGGACCGACTCCATTGGTTGAGACCCATACGACTTCGGAGGAGTGGTCGAACATTCGCATTTGGAATGGCAGGGTGAGCTCGTACGCTGCGTCGTCGATGTCTGGTGGTGGGGCGCCGCCTGCGTTGAAGGGACCTAATGGGACGGCTGAGGTTAGGATGAGGGGGGGCACGTTGCTGGGGAAGGTGACGATGCTTGTGGTGATGGTGGCCGTTGCTGTCGTCACATCCGTGACGTCCTTCGTTACTGGAGTTGCGGTGATTGTTGTGGAGTAGTTGCCATTGTTGATGGTGGTGTGCACGGGTATGATGTAAGTTGTGTTCAATGTTGCGTACGGCTGCTTAATGTAGTTTGTATAGATGAAAGTGGTGGTTATAGATGTTGTGACATTGGGGAGGGGCGTCGGCATGACTGCGTTCTGGGAGCATGCTGCGTTGATAATGCTGGGATTAAAAGTCTGCAGGATCACTGGTGTTGTAATGGTTCTCAATCCTGTTGCGTTGCTACTAGCCAAAGTTGCATTGATTCTGGCCGTTCCGTTCATGCTTGTCGTTACGTTTCTTCCGACTGAAGTTGGATAGTTGCCGACTGGCGACGTATCATTCCCAGCTAATGACGTAGGACTGCCCGTTGTTTCTCCGTGGCTAATGATTGAAAGTACATATTTACTGGCTGGTGCAGTACCGCTGCCAGCCAATGTTGTATTGTAAACGGTAGGTGTTGTGCTGGAAATGGCGCCTTCAAGTCGTGGTTGCTGGTCATTGAGAAAATGTGGTTTCCCGGGCATATATCGCAGACCACGCTTTTTGGCGCCAAGTGATGGACCTAGAACCGTAGTACTTTTCACTACTACAACCTCATTTGTGGTAGTGACGGTGTCGGTAAAAGTGGGTGTTGTTATTATTGTAATATTGAAAGAAGGTACCGTTTGAATTGAGGTCGAAGTCAAGGTCGTAGGAATAGTAATAGTATCGTCCGTTGGTCGTGTAGTCATAATAGAAGTAGTTGAAACATTCGAGACGATGGTGACCGTGATTTGAGGAGGGATAGTGTATCCCAGAACCTCGGTGCACCATATGGTGAGCCTGTCTCGGAAAATGATGGAACTGGCTAGCGCAACCGGATTTTTGAAGGTCAACGCTGGCGTAGTGCTGGAATTTGACACCAATGTGGCACTAGTACTTTTCAGGGTAAATGTGGTAAAAGCGATCAGAGAGCCCATAGAGGTGACAGAACTCGAAGGTATGCTTGATGAGGTACTGGGACTAGGCATGATCGATGAAGTACTGGGACTAGGCATTCTTGATGAGGTACTGGGATTGGAAAAGATAGAGGGAGAGCTGCTCAAACTTGTAGAGAGAATCGGAGATGTGTTAGAGACGCTGCTGGAACTTGAAGGGAGAAAGGAAAGAGCGCTAGAAGAGCTGCCGAAACTCGTCGATGGACTATATTGCGGAGATGACGCAATCGATGAGATATTGAGATTCGAGGAAGCGTTGGCTAGGGGTGGTTGTGACTGCGGTTGTAGCTGTGGTTGTAGCTGTGGTTGTAGATGTGGTGGTAGATGTGGTGGTAGACGTGTCAATGGTGGTGGTTCTTTAGGCGGTCCATTGGGGCTGACTGTCGGTACCACCAGGGATGTTTGATTGCCGAACGTAGGCAGGGCTAGAAGAGGCCTTGGCAAGCTTGGACATGAGGCAGCTATCAGGGAAGAAAGTTAATTGTCAGCAAGTACAAAGCAAAACTCTGGTGACCACTGTCTCGTCTCAACTCACGATTCTGAACTCTGAGCTCAGTGGCTGTGCAATTGCCTGGCAAAGGCCCTGAGAACACTCCATAGAGAGCACCAGTCAGATCAGCACAGAATCTGGCTGTACCATCTGAGAAAGCCTCGTTGTTCCAAACCAATTTCTCTTGTGCTTCGTCTATTGCGAATATGTTATCTATAGCTTCCACGAACTCGGACGCCCCAAAACGCATGAAAGGCACTCCCGGCGCAACTGATATTCGATCACCTCCTGCATATAAGAGCCCGCTACCCAGGACGAAGGTTGCCGATTTTTGGCAAAGTGGTTGAAGTTGGCCCGCGGGGTCAAGAAAGCCCAAGCCAGGATCTCCAGGATCGAATGGACTTAAATATGGGCTGACTTGGATGATGAAATCTCGTCCCGAGGGAGGCACACTGGCTCACACGACATTAGCTTAACCTCAAGATATCAGGTAGGCGAGCCTGAGCAATGAAAGATGTACGACCAACTACTTGGAAGCTCAGAGAAGGACCGCTGGAGCTCTGTGGCGCTGGAAACGTACCTTGTCGCCACGCCGCCATATGTTGCTAGGCAAATGGTTGCTTGAGCTTGCGCTGCTTTCAGGTAAGCTAGGAGACATGCTACAACGCTGTATGTAATCATTTTCGGCTCGAGCGACTTCAAGGATGAGGGTAAGTAAAGCAAGCGCACAGTATCGACTCAGAGAGGTAATATCTGGGTTTCGAGAATCTCGCGGCCTCAAATGGTTTGACGCGTCAGACCGCGTAAAGTGGAATTGGTAGTGGGAATGAGCCAGCCATCTTCGCGCGTGTGGTCTCAGATAAGCGAGGAATGGCACAAGAATATGCAATTTCCGGAAGTCAAGCGCATGAAGTTCTACATATGTCGGAGTCTGGAGTCCGTTTTATTCAATTCGATATGGGGTCATTGTTCTTCGGCTGCGGGGTCACCTTCAAAAGCTCAAGCATTCGAACAGCGATGACATCGCCCATGACCTTGTACCCTTCGGACGTGAGATGCAGTCCGTCATCCCAGAGCCTTTTGCGTAAATCTTGGTCGATACCTGTGTAACGAATCGCGTTGTAGAGATCGAAGGAATAACTATCGAGTGCTATGATCAGCCTTTGCGAGCAGGAGAGTAAAAAGCCTCAGAGCATGGCGTGTCAGAGCAGAATATGAAAGCAAAAACCGACATACTATCTCTCTTGCTGGTGGTTCGCAATTTTCTCGTTTAGTGAATTGCGCCTCGAGTTCGCCCTGTCGCTTGAGCCCTCGGCTTCTAATACGTTCAATGCAAGCACGTTTGCTCCAGTGTCAAGTGCTACTTTCCACACTTTTTCTACAAGGGTCAAATTAGCAAACGCACTGTGCAGAAGCAGCCGCGGAGTAGACGGCGAGGAAGTGTTCAAAGCAAAGGGGGGTTGAGGTGGAAAAGTGGAGTGGCAAGTGGAGAGGTTGTGGCAGGGAGGGCTTACTCAGTCCCTCGTAGATTATATCTGGCTGTTGACCCCAACCTAGGTCGTTCGTACCTCCCATGATTATGATCCAATCGTAAGGTGTCTCGGTATTTACGCACTTCGCTTTGATACGCGGGAGGTAGCTCCCTTGAACCTGATCTCCGGAGAGTCCCGCGACATCGATCTCGATGTTTGAAGAAGGCAACGCATGCTGAAGTCCAGCACGCAGGTGGTCAGCATATGGATGAAACTCCCAACCATAGCTCGTGTAGCCAGCTGTTAAGGAGTCGCCGAAGCATAGGATGCGGAGGCTTTTGGGGAGCGTATCGTGCGTCACACCAGACTCCGCCATCGTAGATTCGATATGGGGAACCTGACTTTGATCAAAAATTTGGGAGGAAGAGTGAGATGAAGAACAACAGATGGAATTAGGGAACGAAGAGCAAGCTTCGACGAATGGAGTGGATATGACTCGAAGGTAGTAGACTAGTATTAGTGCCCACTTTTTTGACATCAAAGCAACATCGAGGCCGCCAATCGGCTCTTATGTTCTCAAACTCCTACCTCCATGTAGCCTCCTTTTATTCTCCTTTAGTGAGGCGGCGAGGCAGCAAGGCAATGACCTTCAATGAGGTAGTCGTCGCCCCGAAGAGTTGGCGCGCGGGACGCGCTTTTGGACCCCTGTCAGCCCTATGTGCCTCGCCCCAGTCAGCTCTAGAGTCGACCAGATGGTGTGGGGAGGACAAGGCTGGTCCACTCAGTGTTCGCGTCACATTTCAATCTTGACGAGCTGGATACGAGTATAAGCATATTGTGCCCCCTAGTGTCATAATCGCTCAGGCTGAGACTCAAAGGAAGCCTATACCTCCTCTACTCGACATGTTACACGATATTTCGGTATTATTAGCGGATGATGCAAGGCAGAATTGATGAAGAAGCTCGGAATCGCCCGGTCGCTCGACTGCAGTCTGGAAGCTTAGTTCTTCAGATCGAAAATTATGACTTCCCATAAAGGGATCAACTCCCCGAATGGGACCCAGCCAACACAAGCGAGCTACTCCTTGGTTGAGCCACAGTTTTCTAGCCGCCCACATCTTCGCATGAGACCGCTTGCAAGGCGGAAGGAATGTTAATAGATGGGACTAGCTAACAAAATCCCAGAAGATTGTTGGCTAAGATTGAGGCAAGGCGGCCGCTCATGCTTACTTGCAGGAAGATAGCTAACGATACCTTCATGGAAGCACCTGTCAACTGCTCGATCGCACTACAAGCTAGAAGGACGAAAGCGATGTTGGTGGTTTTACAAATGGTGAAGCGGTTTAATCGTCGGATCCACCGTCCCAAGGTCGAGATTCGCACTTTGGGCTCAAAAGACCTGGCTGACAGGCTTTCAGAGAATCACCGAAAGTGATAGTCCCGCCTCGAAAACTCGTGAAAGGATTCTGCCATTACACGAATTTCCCGAAAGTCCCATGATTGCTTCCTTCATCTTCGCAGGACAAAGCGCAGAGCACTCTTTGCAAACGCGATTATTACAGCAATCTGAAAGTGTCCTACAAAGGCTACCCCAACTCGTAAAATGTGCAGGCCTGACAGTGAGATCGACTATCCCTCTTTTTTCGTCGCTCGGTAGCCTCAGCAGGGCGACCAAGACTGATAAGATCCCGGAAAAGCTCAATTCTGTGAGTACTCTGTCGGTCTCCATAGCGCTCCACCCCAGCAACACTAGACCTCGGCCCTTTTCATTGACATCACGGCTCCATCTGTTTGATAGGATTCTGCCGTTGTCACTAGAGGAAGCCAGCTCGGCCAGCATCTGCGGTCATCACCCTGCAAGTTCACTCCTTGGAACATGGCTACCTTGCCCAGCTTCCCCAATGACGTACTTCTTCATCTCATTGAAGAAACACGGCCAGATAGCAATAGGAGCTTTGCACCATGCTGCAAGAAGGTCTGGATATTGAGTGCAGAGGCTTTAGTGCAGCACCAACGAGACTTAGGCCGCTACGAGATACCTGGACGACAAGCCTGAATGCGACTTCCATGCATACAATTACCTTTCGGAAATCTTGCTCAAGCCTCGTCGTGCTTTCTACGCAAAGCATCTCTTACTTCTCGATCGCGGTCTGACTCTTACCCAACTCGGTAACGCATATTTCACAAAGGAGGCATTGGCCATCATTCATAATCTATGCGACATATTTTTCAAAATCGTTGGGTGCCCGTACATTCGGGATGATGCAATTGGCAAATGAGTGAAATAACTTCATAGTGGTGACATCGACGCGGTCGTCTGTCTATTTCTGACTTTCCTTCCAAACCTCGAGAAGGTAGACATAAGTGACAACAGCAATCAGGACTACGCGGATTTGATCTACGAAATCTCGAAAGCCAATCAGTTATCGCATCGCATCGCATCTTTACAGAGCGTCTGCCTCTGAATACGCTTCATACTGTCGTCATTCATGATGCTTCTGGCATAGCTGCGGTAGGCGAGAGATACCTCCAAGCCATGAATGGTCGGACTTTGAGTCTTCTGCGGAGCCTGGAGAGAATCAAGATCATCGACAGCGCTCAGAGTGACTTTCGAAACAATTACGAATAGGAACTCCCGCGCTGCTCCTATCCCGGAGACCATGCTGTCCCTTATGGAAATGTCCGAGGTTTCAATAAGTGCTTTGCATAGCACGAGGGGAGCCACCTTCGCCAGCGACACTATTGAAGCCTTCCTTAGCTTACCATCCATCAAACTTTTACACGGCTGTCAACTTGGTCCCGATTATCCTAAGGCACTGCAGCATACCCCGCCCCATTCATCGAATGTCGCTGAGCTCGACTTTCACCAGTGTGCAATAAGCGTGACTGCTCTCCCGTAGCTCTTCGCTCATGTCAAATGCCTTATGGAGTTCAGATTCGACATTGCAAAAATCTCGAAGGACCCCCTGGAGCAAGGTTATAGCGCTGATTGACTCATCGCCACCGTGACTAAATATACAGGAAAGACTCTCCAAAGTTCGAAGACACCATGTACAAATTTCCTACTGTTGGGAAGAGCAGCCGCCGAGAGTATGCGTCTGGCTGACAAAGCTCTAGTCATGGATCAAGTCCGCATCGTCTACGCCTTCCTCTTCTTGGGCTAAGACCCACCTTATTGCATCATTCCAAGGTTGGTAGACGTATTACCTCCGATCAAAAGCTTGGAACATGTTGGTCGTAAGGGATAGGCGCTTGTTGCATGTTGAGGAAGTTGTCTCTGAGAACCCTAAACAGGTGATACTGGCCACTGCAGTTGATACTGGTCACTGCAGCCTTTGTGCTGGAGGACCAGGCTTTGGGCTGGAACATTGCCAGTTATTGTCGCGTCTTGAGTGACTAATCCTTCGGATCCTCGTCGCGCGATATGGGTCTATGAGGAGACAAGGTGGGGATGCGATAAATGGCGCGTGAAATAGGTACTTTATACCCACTCACATAGGGCTGAGTCTCTTCCATCAAGCCGCTACTCGAATCTTTAGGTCGTTTTACACTTTCAATGGCGTGAGTAGGTAGCTTTTCTTTTTTTCTTCCTTTTCTTTTATGTAGAGGCATAAACTTCTCCGATCGCTTTCTGCATCTCGCGCTGCATGGAACATTTCATTTTTTGCCATAAAATATCGGAGTAATCCCTTCACCCTCCCATCTCCAACCCATAGCCATGGCACCCCACAGTACCTCCCCCCCACCCCTCAACCCCCACCCCACCCCCCCCTCTTCCACCTTCCACCCCTCCGCCACCCAAAAAAAATCCCCCGAGAACCCCGCCCTCTTCCACCGATCCCTCCTCCACCGCCCCGACACCGTAACCCACGCCTCCGGCACCACCCTCACCCTCTCCTCCAACCGCACCATCATCGATGCCTGCGGCGGCGCCGCGGTCTCCTGCATCGGCCACAACAACGACGAAGTCCTCGCCGCAACGATGCAGCAAATGCGCTCCGTCAGCTACGTGCACACGGGCGCATACACCACCTCCGCCGCCGAAGACCTCGCGCGCGTCATCCTGGACGGGAACCCGCACGGGCTCGAGAAAGCCTTCTTCGTCGGCAGCGGCAGCGAAGCCGTCGACGCGGCCATGAAGCTCGCGCGGCAGTATTTCTTCGAGAGCGGGCACGCGGAGCGGCGGAACTTCGTCGCGCGGCGGCAGAGCTATCACGGCAACACGATCGGCGCCATGTCGCTGTCGAGCAATCTGCCGCGAAAGCTGCCCTACGAGCCGCTCCTGCTGCCAAATGTCTCGCACGTGAGCCCCGCGTACGCGTACCAGTATCAATCACCCGGGGAGTCCGAGGCCGAGTACGTCGCCCGCCTCGTCACCGAACTCGACGACGAATTCCAGCGCCTGGGACCCGAGACTGTGATCGCCTTCGTCGCGGAACCGCAAGTCGGCGCCACGTCCGCGTGCGTGCCCGCGCCCCCCGGCTACTTCCGCGCCGTGAGGGTTCTATGCGACCGGTACGGCATCCTGCTAGTCCTCGACGAGGTGATGTGCGGCATGGGCCGCTCGGGGTCGTACTTTGCTTTCGAGCAAGAGGGCGTCGTGCCGGACATCGTGACTATAGGTAAAGGGCTGGGGGGCGGGTACGCGCCGATCGCGGGGGTGCTGGTGGGCGGGAAGGTGGTGGCGCGGTTGCGGGGGGGGACGGGGATGTTCAATCACGGGCAGACGTATCAGGCGCATCCGTTGAGTTGCGCGAGTGCGCTGGCGGTGCAGAGGATCGTGCGGAGGGATGGTCTGGTGGAGCGGTGCGGGGTCCTGGGTCATTTGCTTGAGAGGGAGCTACGGGAGGCTTTGGGGGGGAGGAGATACGTGGGCGATATCCGGGGCCGGGGTCTCTTCTGGGGCATCGAGTTTGTGCGGGACAGAGAATCGAAGAGGAGCTTTGAGCCCGAGGTTGAATTCGGGTACCGGGTGCAGAGGAAGGCGTTTGATTTGGGGGTTGCGATTTATCCCGGGGCAGGGACTGTGGATGGGATCAGGGGGGATCATGTGCTGCTCGCTCCGGCGTATACTACTACAGAAGCGGAGTTGAGGACGATTGTGCAGGTTGTAAGGGAGGCTTATGATTTTGTAGAGCGGAGTATTGACCAAGGAAATTGATCTAAGGACCGGTGCCACTGTTGGAACTATCTTGGGTGAAGGGGTGTTCTACCCTTTGACTACATGGACCTTGGTGGTTTGTTGCCTGTACGTCCGCCCGTTGGAAATAGCAGGGCGAGTCCTTGAGGTGGATCGAAGAGATCTCCCTATCTTCAGCTCTAAGTACGCTACTGGTGTTATGAGAAGGTTGTTTGGTCAATTTCAATCTTTCGAAAAGAGACTTATGCAATGACGGCCCTCTGGTTATATACAAAGCGGATCGCCAATGTTGCACGTCCATTATCGTCTCAAACCCTCCCTTGACTTTCTCTACGGTCTACCTCACAGGCAAATATACAATTCTCAAGAATCAGTCCTTATGCGGCTTCGGAACCTTACTCTTCGGCACAGTGTCCAACAAGCCCGCAGACTGTACGAAGAACCCATCGCCCGGACCCATCCTCGTATTATACTTCTGCCGCCCGCCGTACTCGAAAAGGAAATTGATCGGGAACCCGTGATCAAAAGGCGCAGCGCCGTCAATCTCATCCATCTCCTCGTCGCTGAGTTCGATGCCCAGAGCCTCGATGTTGCTCTTCAGATGCTCAATCTTGCGCCCACCGACTATCGGGAAGACGTACGGCGACTTGTGCCTCACGTACGCCAACGCGATGCTGGTGATCAGGGTCCCCTTATCCTTCGCAATCTTATCAAGAGCCGCAGAAATCTTCTTCACATTCTCAGACTGCCCCAGCTTGCGGCCGCCCTCTTTCTTCTCGTAGTCCTCGGGGCTCATGAACGCGCCGCGGCCAAGGGCTCCCCACGGAGCCAAAGCCATCCCTTCGGACTCGCACATCGGAATGATGTCACGCTCAAAGTCACGGACCGCAGCGCTCCAGTAGCCTTGGTAGACGCTGAATTGCGTCAGGCCTTGCTGGCGAGCATACTCGTTCGCCTTGCTGACGACCCAGGCAGGCGTATCGCTGATGCCTAGATAAAGGACTTTGCCGGACGCGACAAGGTGGTGCAGGGATTGCATGAGTTCAGGGATCGAAGTAGTGAAGTCCCACCAATGGATGTACAGTAAATCAATATAGTCTGTCTGAAGTTTTCTCAAGCTAGCCTCCACCGAGATGCGCAAGCTCTTCGAGTGGTTGCCTGAATAATTGGTCTTGATTTTTTTCGGTTCAGATGGGTACACGGTAGTGAACTTGGTAGCAAGAACTATCTGGTCCCGGTTCTGACGCGACTCCATCCACTCGCCAAGCCACTTCTCGCTCTCTTCACCTTGGTAGTTGTTGGCCGTGTCGATGAAGTTCCCGCCATTCTCGAAGAAGTAGTCAAGCATTGCGAATGAATTTTCTTTGCTGCATTCCCCCAAAAGGCCGGACCATGCCTCGCCGAAATTCATCGCACCGAGACAGAGTGGGGATACTCGCACACCTGCTGTGGGAGCAAGGATCCGTTGGTAGCCGAGAAGACTCTGGGGCTTTGAGGGTTCGGAGAAAGCCATCGTGATCAAGGTTCCGCGATTCGCTGGTGGAATGAATTGATGAGGAACTAATTATAGAAGAGGACGTGCTTTTGAGACGTGGTCGACATGCTCTTATATATCCTCGTTGACCGAAAGCCTTGGCGTTGGTACGGAGTAGTGTATCTCCGATAATTCCTATTCCCGGAAAGCTGCTGATAAATCGTTATGTACCATATTGTAGGGCCATGGGTTGTTATTCCATAGTAAGTAGGCGGTCCAGCAGGTCGTCAGCCATAGAAGGAGATAATGCCAGGCTAATGACAGTATTAGACGTAGTTCAGGTGAAAGGGTGGAGGATATGACGTCAACGCTGCTGGTGAAACTTCACCAACGATACTACTCACATGGGTTGTAGGACAAGGAAAGATCCCAGAAGAGCCCAGAGCCTGTCAAGCACAACGTCAAATCGTAGGACCCTTCTGATCACTCCTCACCCTTGGCCAGCCTCCAAATCATTCGTTTCATGACGTCTCTGCTTCTTTTTTCATAGTGAAAAGTCCATGAAATCCGGCCGGTATGTCTTTCAGCCTCTTCTAGCCGTAAGCGGCCCTCAATTCAAGAATTGGCAAGATGCAAGTCGAGCCTGTGCTCTCGAAATGGAATTGGAATTCCTCGTTGGAGATCTTTGGCTGCTAAGGTACAACGAAAATCGTGCATGTGCAACCCAAATCTAGTACCAACATGTCTACAACGCATGGTAGCCTTCAGAGTTCAAGGGCTCGGGCCTCCAAAATCACCCCCCAAACATGTAAGAGTAGCTACAGCTTGCTCTTCGACACAGGGTCTTGTTGCAAACGTACCAAGCCCTGCATAGCTGCGTCAACCAATCTAGCATAGCGAAGCATATGAGCGGCGATTGATACAAGACTTACCTCCTGTACGCAAGTGGCCACCAATCTCCCATCCTTGTTCCAAATCCTCTGTGTTACCAGGCCTCTTCCCTCCCCTGACCACGGTGTCTCCATCTCTGTACACATCCACTCATCGGCCTTGACTTCCCTCGGCCGATGGAAGTAGATTGTGTGATCCAGGCTTACCATCATGCCAATCGAGCGCTTGGGTGTGTCGAATGTATTCTTGGATATTTTTCTGATTTCTGCTTCCGTCTGCCGCTCTGTGGAGAGGCTATCCTGGGCTTGAGGAAACGTCCGGTTGTAGAGAGTATGGTTCTCACGTTTGAGACGATGAGCCCGAGAGACCGTCCCGATGAACCAGCTATCAGACATGTAAGCGAGGGCTGAAAGGTGGGCGTGCTGGCCGCCGGAAGGGGAGATGGAGCCACGGCATTGAACCCAAGCGAGTGGTTTACGGTGGTGCGGGTAGGGTGAATTATCTGAGCGAGAACATTGTCAGCTTCGTGTTCTCGTTTCCTCAACGCCGAGGCCAACCATTGGATATGCCTAGGCTCTTCGAGACGAAAGGACCTTCCGCCTCCACTCCATTAGGCCCACCGTCCTCATCGTCAGCATTTTTTTCTTCTTGCAATATCTGATTCAGCCCTTCTCTTACGCCCGCAGGCATATCCCAGCCGTGATCGAGCGTCGTTTCTCCACCACTACCCTCACGCATGAAGCTCAGTGTTGTCGTAAAGATGCACTTTCCCCTCTGCCTAGCTTGCACCGTCCTTGTGATGAAGCTTTTGCCTTCTCTCACTCGTTCTACATGATATAGGATTGGTATTGTCGAGTCCCCCGCGAGTACGAAGTAGCAATGCATGCTGTGAATAAGGAATACTGCGTTGTCGTTCGCTGGAGAAGGAAAGGGAACGGTATGCTGGGCTGCGGCGAGGCATTGAGCAATGACTGCACCACCATAGACACCGCGAGCGCCTGGTGGGTGCCATAGCTCGCTGGTATCGTCACATCAGCGCACCGCTGGGACGCGGGCACAACAGAGGAGCACCAATAGTCTTACCGAGCATTAGTGAAGATGTCCTAGATAGTATTAAATTACTCCAATTTGGCATAGAGTAATTGTACTACTTACTGGACCAATATCTCTAAGCGTTATGAGCTCAAGGACGTTCTCCATCGCGGACTTTGAAGGGTCCGTGGGAGGCGGCCTTATGAGCGTAGGGCCAGGCATTGTGGGTAGCGGCTTTGCTCTGTAGAGCTCAAGTACAGGGAGAGTCTCTGAGCTGCGAGTCAATGGCTATATAGAAGAGGTTCCGCCATTACGGCATCGAAAATTGCTTCGGCCATCCCGCATTGAAGAAAACATTAGTCGTCGCCGCCCCGTCCGAGTCCGAGGGAGTTGGAAGATGCCGAGGCAAAAGATTAGATAAGAAGATCTGCGCTAGTGCCAAGAGCATGCTAGTGCCCACATCTCCGCTAAGCGAAAATCGAATTGCTCTCAACTACACCCCGAGTCTGAAGCAACACAACAACGTTAGCAACAGTCGCCCAACATGTCTGATACCGCCGAGGTTGAGGTCGAGAACCCAAGCGGGTACATGGTCTTACCCAAAGATGTCACCGAAGAGATTGGCTCCATCAAGCTCTTCAACAAGTGGTCCTACGAGGATGTTGAAGTCCGAGACATCTCATTGACGTGAGTGATACCTCGTACCTAAAGCTTCCAAGGAGAAAATGCAGCGGAAAGTGCATGCTCAGATGGCCGTGTTTCGAATTGCCGGTCCTGGGCGACCAAGCAGTAGGAACACCAGCTGACTAGACCGTGTCCAATAGCGATTACATCCAAATCCGCTCCCCCGTCTACATATCCCACTCCGCTGGCCGCTATGCCGTCAAGCGCTTCCGCAAGGCCAACTGTCCCATTATCGAGCGTCTTACCAACTCACTCATGATGAACGGCCGCAACAACGGCAAGAAGCTAATGGCTGTGCGCATCGTTGCTCACGCTTTTGAAATCGTGAGCCTGCCCTTCTCCCCGCCTCCACAACTCTGAACTGGTTCCCACTACATCTGGACGAATGACACTAATAATTGCCCTCTCTCAGATCCACATAATGACTGACCAAAACCCCATCCAAATCGCCGTTGACGCCATCGTCAACTGCGGCCCTCGCGAAGACTCCACCCGTATCGGCTCAGCCGGTACCGTCCGCCGCCAAGCAGTCGATGTTTCTCCCTTGCGCCGCGTCAACCAAGCCATCGCCCTCCTTACCATCGGTGCCCGTGAGGCAGCTTTCCGGAACGTCAAGAGCGTGGCTGAGTGTCTGGCTGAGGAGCTGATCAATGCGGCGAAGGGAAGCAGCAACAGCTATGCGATTAAGAAGAAGGATGAATTAGAGCGGGTAGCGAAGAGTAATCGGTAAAGACCATTAGATGCAAGGAGGGTGCTGGAAGGGGGGATTGCCGGTGTCCACCTTTACTGGTACAAAAACTATCAATTGTCAATACTACGATGCAAAAGAATGTTACGCTGCTTTCAAGTGACCAATGCCAATCGGCTTCACGGTCATGTTATCAGCTACTAGCCTGATATGTCCATCAATTTCTGCATCTATCTTCTATTGCGTCGTTCCAAGACTTTCCGTACAAGAGGATCTACACTGAACCTCCACTGTTAACAGTCCTGAGGAGCACCGCAGTGAGGAGCCTCTGCTTCATTCTTTACAATGCTCTCATCGTCACGGCAAGCCCAGCGAAACATGCCCAGTAAACTTCCCATGGGTCGTTTCCATTGTCATCCACGAACTCAACAGACGCATTTAATTGGAGAGACAACCGCCTGCTTCACTAGTCAGATAAAGAACAGCCCTAGCAATCCCGAGCTGAGCAGCGTCGGAACATGGTGCAGCACGACCATTAGAAGCATCTTGCAAACGTTGCTAACCCGTGCCCCAGCGGATCGACGTCTACTATCCGAACGATAACACAGATAGAAATTCCCAGTCCGCGATTTGAGCTCAGAGTTTAGAAGAACCGCTGCACAATGTGCGAGACAAGAGAGCGCAGGTGTGCTCGAAGACAATCGGTGAATCAGGAGAGCGCGTTGGGAGTCCCGTGGTCTTTGTTACTGCGCACTTCAGGCGAGTCGGGGTACCTTACCTCCAAGCTATCGACCGCTCCAGGCAATGTCAGTGAATCCTGATTTCAATACACGGTCTAGGAAACCTGGCGCGGGTCTTGTGTTGCCACTAACAAAGAGTGGAACGATGCTACATCTTGGAAGCCACGCTCCTTAACTAAAACAGATAAAGTGCCATCACGAGGCTACTCAGCATTGTCAAACTCGCGGTGCGGATGAATCGAATCGAAGACAAAGGGTTCATGACCGGGATGTGCCATTGCTGCTTTGCGTCACTGCGTTGATCTAGCTTCACAGGACCTCCTCTGAATCCCTGTTTTGGTGTTGCTTCATCGAAAGCGTTATGCCTCTCAGACTATGTGATTTCACTGCCGTAATCCTAAAATCCATGAATACCTTACAGGCACCACAACTTTTGACTTGAACGGCTAGACTCTGGGAACCATGTCCAATATTAAAAGTGATGTCGCTCCCTCGCCATTTTCTTTAAAGATTCTCCTCTGCATGAAGCATCCCAGTGACTTAATAGCACATATATTCGTACAGCCACATACATACTTTTGTCTAATCAGATACAGAGCGATCGCGTTGCGCTCATCTTGGATTTCGGAATAGATTTGCTAGACTGTCTCTACCTTTATGTTGCTATCGTCTATGCCTCCCAAACAAAAGAGTACGAAATCCAACTGTCGTAAACTATCATTTCCAACCCTGCGTCAGCCGTCGACTCGTAGTATTATACAATGCACTCATAGTAGACGATGACCGTAGCTCACGACCACAACCACCTTTCCCATCCATTCTCAAGAATGAAGAACCAAGTCCAGCTGCTACGGAATTGCGGCATCGTGATGACTTCAGTCGTCATTGTATAATATGTCACTGCACATTCATACAACAGCTCCAAACCACTAACCCTTCCCGATCAAGCCCCCGAAAAGAAACTCAAGATCACTCTCCAGCTAGCCGCGAACCCACAGAGTGATGCAACACAATCACACTCCACAATGCGACGCAGTAGCTCCCAAATCATTTCTACCCCATCCCTTACCGCGCCTCTAAAGGGAGCATAAAACCCACCCAGAATAAAGTGCCAGCAACACTGTTCTATTCGCCAATTCACGCCGTCGTAAAACTCAACCATGGAGAAAAACGAATAACGTCAAAAGCACATGAATCACTACCGCCACTTCCCTACTCACTGCTCCCAAATGAATGCACCATGCAGCCAAGGTGAAGTTTAAAAGTCACTGTAGTAGCAATGTCCTCCGGCAATCCAAAAAGTGACACAGGGGCGTCAAGCCAGGATATGAATACCCGTCAGCGTGTCTAGTGCCTTCCATGCATGTTCTATCCCTTGTCGGTCACGTTTGCTCCATGAGCCATTCACGTAGCTAGCCACTCTTCGTTCTCCATTGGCTATAGATAGCCGATGGCCCTTAGGAGAGAATCACTATGCTTCCTATCCTTCACCACTGCACCTGCTGATGATACCCCCATCCAGCAGCCGCAAAGCCTCACTGCAGAACAACTTTCTGTCACTACTCATATAGTTTGTCTTAGCCGCGATATTCATTGCCCAGTGTTCCATATAGTTAAGCACGCTCCTATAGATTAACGCCATCACTTGCGTGCACTTTGTGATGGCAGGCTTACAATGTCACGTCTTGTTTGTGCCGCCACTTGCACGATTCCGTCACTGGTCATGCTAACGTCACGGCTGGGTTGTGTGTCAAGCAACCATCACTATACATATATATCCAACACAGACAGCAAATGAATGTCTGCTTCCGGCATGGACTGGGCATGGGTATATAATCTCCTTCTGCCACGGCCCTCTCTTCTGCACACTTTCTTCAAGTAGAGCTCTCATTAGCTGGCGCTGTTCCCAACGACATCATCGGTTACTTGACATCTGCAGATTGAATCTTGGGCAAGCATTTGTGTCCCGTTACGATCCGCAGGTCCCAACTCGCCAAGTCAGGACTTCTACCAAGTCACGATTCTTACAGAATCGAGACGTCGAACCATGTCTGGACCAGGGCCTTCTACACAGGCTGCCCGCTCACTCCGAGCTGCACGATGGGCGTCGGGTAGGTTTTGCCCCTGGGAGGATTTGACTACGTAAACGGTGACCGTAGGCTGACTGCGTTTTCTTAAACAGGGGAAGCAGTGAGGAGCGCTTCAGAGAGCCAGAGCACCCGGTTCCCTCAGAGGAGACCGGCAGACGAGGGCTCCGAAAGCGAAGAGGAGAGCAGCGAGAGTGAAGATGATGGCGAAGACGACGGCGGAGAGAAGCCGCCTGTCTATCACCATGAGATTTGGAAGAAGTTGTTGAGAAAGGCGAGCATGGGTGGACTCCTCAGATATGGTTTGTTGTTGTGGATCTCTGCCAAAGATCGAGCTGACCAGATCACAGTCAACCAGCAGCCAGAGACGGGCAACGATCCCTTGGACATCACCGCGGTAGAGAGTACCCAGATAACATGGGACATTGGCGACCGGCGGTTTTGGCCAAGACATCTCACCCTGTGGAATCGTCCAGCCCCTTGGAAGAACCCAACGTATGAAGTTGGGATCATGAAGTACAAGGGGCATGTCGTTCTCGACTTCGCAGGGAACCCGATCCGAGATTTCCGAATCCCTCTGACTGTCTCTTCCAAGGTCGAAGGACTGAGAATGGAGGCATGGATGAGATGCGACGATCGTCTCACCTTGGGTGACATCATGGCACGATTGTGGACAAAAGATGCGCCTGGCGTGGGAAAGGTCCCAATGTATGACAGGCGAGCTTTGTCGAAGCGAGCGTGCAACGCTCGAATAAAAGCCGGACTGGTCAGCTGGATGCTGAGGAGAGGCAGAGACGCGCAAACTGCCTTTATGGATAATCTCCGAACACCAGCGCAGAGAGCTCAAAATCTTATTACGGACAAAGATCTGACCAAACATCAAAAGGGCAACTACGAGATGCTCGGTCTGAACGAGAACAAGAGAAGCTCAGCTCCTACTCGTGAAAATCGTATTAACAAGATCAAGAGGGCAGCTGGAACGGACGATACGGGCGTTACGATTGCAGGACCGAGTCCGGTCGGTGCAGAAGACAGCGAGAATGACAGCTTCACCGACGACCAAGATGTCGACGAAGCCGTTCAAGAACCTCGCGTCCGGGACCATGTCTCTGGGGATGATGCCGACGACGAAGGCAGCGTATCCAGCAGCCTCATAGACCCCCTCGACTCCCGCCACGATCAGCCAATCGATCCACAAGAGGAAGCCGCTCTGCGACGGGCGCTTGAGAACACAGTGGAGGTGTTCCAAGACCTGACAGGACAAGAGCCAGTGCTGACGAACCCGGCCGACAATTACTTCTCCCAGTGGTCCATGCTGCAAGAGCAATTCAGAATCCAGAGGGCGGCTAACGGCAACGTGGTTGAGGCACCGAGGCTGGTGGCAAGGGACAGATGGACGGGCGGTATATACCAGTACTATCTTGCCGAGGAGATAGGAGTGGCAGACGAGGACGAGGATGAGGACGAGATCGACTAAGCACAGGAGGAAGGTGCTTCAGACGTTATCGGCGCTTCGCCACACGCGACGGGTGGGTCAAGAACTGTAGGGCGTTTCCCAACTCATATAGCCCCTTTTTACATATTCCACCGGCAGGAAGAGGTAGCAGGTTTCGCAAAGGCAGGAATAGTACCGCAAACATATACATTCCACTGTGATAGAGACTCTCACTAAGCTCGCACTTATGTTGTACCTCGCGAAGTGCATAGAACGATTAAAGGAGCTGGAACCGCTGCTCAGCCAAATGCATGACACAAGAGCGAAGGAAAATCACGACCAAGATCTTGCAGTGTAGCATTCTGCTGTCCATAGAATTCCGTGATCGTCGGGCGACTTGAGTTTGCTCCAGCATGTCATAGGCGTCAAAGCTCGTTCGGGCGCTCTCGACCCTGGGTCGTGGATAGATATCTCGTAGGCGGTACTCACAACGCTCTGACAGCCTCCAGCTGAGTTCATGGTGGTTGGATCCTTCTGAAATGTATAATCCTGTCCGCTTCTACAAGCTACGATCGTTTTTCACCGCTTGCCCTCACCCAACACCCCCATAACGCCCTCGACCGCAGCCCTCACAGCCGCCATCTCCTCTTCAATGATCGAGCTCCCGAACGCAGCACTACAGCCCACATAAGCAGGCTTTCCCGTTCTTCTGGCCAGTATCTTAGCTACTCTTGTTGCGAAGTCAATGCTTCCAGGAACTGCATAGAGAGGTGTGCTGAGGGGATCGGAGGGTTGTAACCGCTAGCGTGCCAGCCTGCGTCAGCCATCGTGTTGATTTAGGACAGGGGCCGGAAGTAGGCAAGGGGTGAAGGTACGTTGGGCATTGAATAGACGAACGAGCCGAGGGCACTGAGGGAGGAACTGGAGGATGGGTCTGTGGTGGACAGGAAGACCATAGTGGATGTTTCGAGGGGTGTGATCTGTACGTGGAGGGTTGTGTGCGGCGAGAGAGGAAGAGGAACGGAGAGTTGCTGGGGGTGGAGCGTAGGCGATGCGGAGGTCGCGGCGGCTGCTGTGGGCTCTGGCGGTGAATGCGCCAGGGACGGGGCATCTGAAGAGGCAGACATGATAAGAGGCATGTCAACGGGCAGATGCAGTATGCCCAAGCCCAAGTCTTGCGATTATGTACTCGAATTGTGTCATTGATTCTGTTCTGTAAAGATTACCAGATCATGTTGTTGCGCCTGGGCCATCGAGGCCATCAACCTTCAGCCCTACGACTTACGTGCTTGACGCTCTAAAGAGTGTAATCTTTTACCTTCACGATCTTCAGATTTTCTTTGGCTATTTCTTTTTCTTTCTCCATTCGTCATCGAAAGTCGGATGGTAAGTCAGACATAAGGAATCTGACTTGAAGATGGCTCAAGAGTCTGAAGTACCAAGTCCATTTTCGGTCCCTGATGAGCGACGCGTTCTTTTCGCTGCTCTCGACTCCTTCCGGTATGTATATAGAGTGATGTACAGGATCTGAGTACCTGTTACTTTTATATTTTTTACATGCATTGATGGCTTTCTCGTGTACTTATCGTATAATCATATTAGATTCTCAGTTTTTCAGTGGCATTTTATTCTACTTTTGCCATTTTACTTTAGAGTCACCCTACCTTCTGCCCAGCTTATCCATGTAACACAGCCAATATCGGAAGACAGCCCACTACAACGTGACGCACCGCCGCCGTCAGAACTTCTACGCACTACCCACCTCCCAATGGCAAATGCTCGCAGCCCCACCTTTCAACCTCCTCTCAATCTTCGACCAGGTGGACGACGCCATTGATGCGAACGCCGAAATCGCTTGCGAAATGATAAATAGAGCCCTTTTGTCCTTCGGCATTGATGACCTCGAATCGACTCCCGGCCTCGGAACGCCCGAACCCTCTAGCTCTGGGAGCTCTGACGACGAGGCTCAGAGGTCGATCGACTGGCGGAACACAGCCAAGCCTTCAGACATTGACAAAGCGCGCTCCACGATCCGACAACTGTACCGCGACTGGTCGCACGAAGGCTCCGCCGAAAGGAATGCTTGCTACGAGCCTGTGATCCTAGACGTCGTCAAAGCTTTCTGGCATTCTCCTTCCAAACACGATGTAAAGATCTTGGTCCCGGGCGCAGGTCTCGGACGTCTAGTTTTTGAACTTTGTCGAAGAGGATATACAGTCGAGGGAAATGAAGTTTCCTATCATCAACTGATTGCCTCGAACTGGGTGCTAAATCATACAATCGCGGGCCAGCAATCCAACTTGTACCCATTCGCGCTCGACTTCTCCAACGTGGTCAGTAGGGAACATCAGTTAAAGAACGTAAAGGTGCCAGATGTGCATCCTGGAAGTGTACTCGGAGACGTTCTCGGGCATTCGACCGCGAACGCTGCCGAGAGAATGAGTATGACGGCTGCTGATTTCGTAGTCTTGTATGGAGACGAGGAACACCAGGACATGTTCAATGCCGTAGTCACGGTATACTTCATCGATACGGCTCCGAATCTCATCCGATATGTCGAGACCATACGCAACTGCTTACAAGACGGTGGGTTGTGGATAAATTTGGGACCCTTGCTTTGGCATTATGCGGACCGAGCACCATCGGAAGAGCACCCCTCGAAGAGGGCTGAAGAAGCATGCGAGAAGAGCGGAGTCGAAGAGCCGGGTGCTTTCGAGTTGACAGATGAAGAAGTGTTGAATCTTGTGAAGAACATGGGATTTGATATTGAGAAGCGTGAAATGAGGAGCGATGGGTTGGGGTATATCCAAAATCCAGAGAGCATGTTGCAAAACGCTTATAGAACCTCGCACTGGATTGCGAGGAAGATACCACGGCCTTGATACATATCAAGTTTCCTTGCCACCCATCAGCTATATATTGTCACCGGGTGTACTGTTGTGATTGGTTTTGGACGGTCGGCATGCATTCATGATTTGTGTATTTATCTGCGAAATTCCGTAGCCTTGTCCGCGACTCCAAGCAGCACAATTCTGAAGTTGCGGCAGATCTCAGCGTTTACACTCAAGGCGGAACCTCCAAAGGTTGACGCCTCGCTTCTTTAAGCATTCAAGAGTCATTCGCAAATCGCTACTCTATGATCTACCGGTGATTGTGGGGCAAAAGGTCAACATCTTCCTCGCCGTGTCTCTAGATCTCACATGATGATCCATCATTCATGATGGACACGCCAGTTTCCTCACGGTCATCCTTTTCTTGGCGTTGCTTGACCTACCAACCTTTGAAGAGAAAGTCGAGGAATCCCTCTCGGTCCACCAAGCCCTGAGCGGAGAGACCCCCTGCACAGACCGTCGCTCGTCGATAAGTCTCTCTCACGTTGAGTGCGTCTAGGGCGTCTCTACGAGGGAGTAGGCTTGCTCACACCAAGACTTTTTCTTCTTACAGGACTGTCGCCGACGTGAGGTTGGTAGTCCTTTTCACGGTCGTCACTATCCCAGTAGTTTGGATCTTGCCCTGAGGCCGTGCTTTGCCCATCTACGCGTTTCTGTCCTACTGTGAAGAAGAGAGCCTAGCCGCTATGCAAGGATGGTTGAGATCTGGCATCCATGTGGAGAAGGTTGCACCACTGTAGAAGGTCTAAATGCTGGCGTTGGTCGACGAAAGAATGGCAGGTTACTTCGTGGACGAGTCTTGACATTCGGAGCGTTCTGGACTGGTCCCTGTGTGTAAGAGAGAGTTGCGACGGCCGGCTTGGGTTGTCCGATAGATCCATAATACTGATGATTATTCGTAAAGTGATTGAATGTGTCATGAGTAGTAGAGTCGAAAGTCTGATATGCCTAGCTTCTTCATTGAGAGGTGAGTATGAGTATTTAGATACCACTGGTGGCTGCAGTCCTGCCGTAGCTGTTTTGTTAGTGGATCCAGCTTAGGAATCTAGGAATTGTAGACTCGTAATCCGCCACGATGAAATTTATTTTCGAGATCATTTGTTCGAAATCGGTTGTTGAGAATGCATGCAGACCTTCGGCCTCATGACAGATAAGAGCGGAAAATCAACCCACTTCATCGACGGAACTTCACGATCCAAGTCCGTCCAGACAGTCGCATGTCTGGCGATAGATGTTCTCCCGTTTAAGGATGAAGTAAAGGAGATGTATCAGGACTTTGTGCTTGAATAATCTCATTTCCCCAGGTCTACCAGACACATGGAGGGCAGTCCAAGACTAGATGTCGGTAGTAGTGGATTCCGTCATCAAGATATAGGTAATCATACTCCTAATAAGAGCCTCAATAATCCTGTCTCACAATCACAGTCATAGCCGGGACGATGGGTGACGCGATCCCGCTGCCGACATCCAACAGCTCCGCCTGCTCCGCCTACTGGGGGTTGCTATTAACGGACATTGACGGAATATTAACGGCTTCAAGAGGTGCCAGCCAAGGAAGCACCGCCCTGGCGCCTAGGTAGGTCCTCCCTAAGATCTAAGGGGCTGCCTTAGCCCTTAAGGAAATGGAAGTCATGGGCCGTCAAACTAGATCTAGTGCCCTGTGCAGTTCAATCACCTCCCTTCCCTTGTTCTCGTTCGCTCTAAAAGAGGCAGCTTCAGTCCAAAATCTCATCCCACTTCAGCCTTCTCTCTACAGTACACACTACTTCTACTACTGCGGACTACTAATACAAGTACTGTAATCCTACACTCACAGGATACAAAGTACCTGCCCTACCCATCCCGCCCAGAGCCCCAGATCTCAATCTGACTGTGCTTCCTCTTCATTCGCAACCCCTCTCCCCCGTTTGGCCTCCAAGTATTCTTCGTCATTGTATGGACTTGATGAATTCACGATTCAAAGGTTTTGGCGGCTTTGGTTCCAAGCGCACTCCATCCAGAAACGTTTCTGTCCCTCAACAGCCTAGTACAACGACCCTTGCTCCCTCGGCGCCTACCAACGGCCTGGTCAACCACACACCGCCAGGCAGCACCTCCTCAACCACCAGTCTCCCCATGAATCCCACCCAGAATGGGCTTGGTCGCCCTCCGAGTTATACGTACAATCCCAACGCTCCGAATCCCAGAGCGCAAAGCCCAATGCCCCCACAACAGCAAGTCGCCCATCATCCACCTCCCATCAACACAGGAGCATATCCGCAGGGCCATCCAGCCCTAGGAGGCACTTCACAACCACCAGGATATGGAGGTGGATACGGCCAAGGCCAGAGTATGGGTGCGCCTCAGCCGACTCTCGGGCAGTATGGTGGCGGCCGAGGACAAGCGGTTGAGGTCGAAGGTGCAGGACGAAGCAAGGCGCAACTCATTGTTGGCATCGATTTTGTACGCCATCCTTCCGCGAATGAACCATACGCTCTCATCTGACACTTTCTAGGGCACCACGTTTTCGGGTGTCGCGTTTGCGTTTGCGACTAATACCGAGGCGAAAGAAGACATCATCACAGAGTGGCCTGGTTCAGGCAATCAGACCAAACAAAAGGTATTATCCAACTCCAATCTGTCACCCAGCTTCCGCGCTGACGGATGCAGATACCCACGGTGCTCTACTATGATCAATACCAGAAAGTCGTCGGCTGGGGCCCAGACATAGCCGATGCGCTTGCCCCTACAGGATACCCAAAACCGGGTGTGCAAAAGGTGGAATGGTTCAAGCTACAGCTTATGCTCTCTGGGAACACCTATATCGATCCCATCAACCTCCCACCTCTTCCTCCCGGAAAGTCAGAAATCGATGTTGCGGCAGATTATCTCTTCAAATTACGGCAGGCTATGCGAAACCAATTACAAAAGATCTTGGGCGAAGTCTTCAACCGAGAAGAACGCAACATCCGATATTTTCTTACCGTCCCTGCTATCTGGAACGATGCCGGCAAGGCGGCGACTCGTGCCGCTGCCATACAAGCGGGCTTCCTGCGGGACGAGAATGACAATAGGCTCACTCTGATCACAGAACCAGAGGCAGCTGCGATGTTCTGTTCAAAGACCGGCCTCCTCAACCTGAAGATCAGAGATGCCGTCCTCATCGTCGATTGCGGAGGAGGTACCGTGGACTTGATCGCTTACGAGGTTGAAGAAGAGACGCCGTTCACAGTCGCAGAGTGTACAGCAGGGTCTGGAGACTCGTGCGGATCAACAGCATTAAATCGAAACTTCAGCAACATTCTTCGAGCGAAGATCCGCAAGATGAAACTGCCTGACGGATCGAAGACTGCCGGCAAGGTCTACGCGAAGTGTATTATGGATTTCGAAAATAGGATAAAAGCAGACTTCCGCAACAATGGTCAAAAATGGGCTGTTGATGTTGGAATCGAAGCAGAATTCCCTGACGCCGGCATCGAAGAGGGTTACATGACGTTCACAAACGAAGAGATCCTGCAATGTTTCGAGCCTGTTGTCAACCGCATATTGGAGCTAGTCCGCAACCAGATAATCGCCATTCAAGCCCAGAACAGGATCCTCCAAGTAAGCTCTTCCTGTACATTCCACGCTGCAGCATTGTACTTATCGTGTTTCTTACAGAATGTCCTGGTGGTTGGTGGCTTTGGTGCTTCCGAATACCTCTTCCAACAAATCAAGCTCCACGTTCCCCCACAGTTCCAAGCCAAAGTCGTTCGCCCTATGGATTCCGTCGCTGCCATTGTCAAAGGCGCTGTCACAGCCGGTATCACCGAGCGCGTCATCACCTCCCGTGTAGCTCGTCGCCATTATCTCATGGCGACCCTGCAACCCTTCAAAGAAGGCCATCATCCTGAGCAGTACCGTGTACCAAGCTTGGATGGCAAAGATCGATGCAAGTATACGCGGCAGATCTTTGTGCAGAAGGGACAGAGGGTCAAGAACGGAGAACCAGTGAAGGTCAGCTTCTTCAGACAAGTGGCGCCGGGGGCGACCTTGATGTATGAGGACATTTTGTATGCGTGCGACGAGGACGTTTGTCCGGAATACACTAAGGATCCTCGTGAGTCTTCCCTCCTGTTTGCCCTTACTGGACCCATTGGCTGACTTGCTGGCAGGCATCAAGGAAGTCGTGACCCTAACATCAGACCTCTCGCGCAAGAATTTGGAAAAGGATTTCGAGCGCATGGACACGCCACAGGGAACGTTTTACCGTAAGTTGTCCCTCAATCTGTTCGCCATCTTTCTCGGCCATAGGCATCAATGCTAACGATACACTGCAGGCGTCTACTTTGACATCCTACTCGCCCTTGACGGCTCGGAATTCAACGCCGAACTCGTCTGCCAAGGCGAGGTCATGGGCCGCTGCACTGCTCGCTTCAGGTAGAATATTCGGCACGCGCACAACGAGAACACGGTAATGGCTGCAAGTGAGATCTAGAAAAGCTAGGACAAGGATTACGTCACAGAAGGTCATCAGGAGCATGCTGGAGCTACGGGATCTGGACGATTTGGTTGAAGCACTGTTTGTATATTCCCCAATCCTCGATGATGCCACACACGCGCACTATACTGGCGTCACGGTGCGCGGGTCACGGTCGACTCAGCAGGCGAGGTTCTTCTAGCAATCATGAACTGTTCAAATCCCAGCGAGACTTTCTCATTCTGCCCGTGTGCCTAGATCATCCCATCGAGTCTCTAATTGCTTTTGCATTGCCGACGTTTGCATGTCATTGATCCGTTCCCGACGCCTGTGGAAAATACGTATACCCACGCGGCTTATGACTTCTTCATGACGTCGCACCGCCATCTGTGCCCACCAATCTTTCATACCTTCCCATAGATAACACAGTAGCGTATGAATCCCACGCCGCCACCTAAACCAACGCAGCACTCACCAAGGCTCTACATACCCAATCGATCTCTTTCAGACCGTATCCGTGACCGAAGCGACTCAGGGCCTTTCATCTGATACATCTCGGATACCCACACCTCAATCTCGCCAGCGCCACCCTCATCACTTGACAGCGTCTTGCACATCTACATTAATATCGAGGGATCCGAGACTCGGACGCTCGGCTCGGCGTCCTGAGATAGGTCTCGAATATAGTACTGCAGTCCGCAGCGCAAGTCCACGCCGTTGGCATAGAATAGACTTTTGTACACGATGGCGTCAATGGCGGCTGAGGACTCGATAAGTAGGGAGGGATGGTTTTGATGGGCGGTAGGTAGAATAAACTATTGAGCGCGGAGCGTGATCTGGTCGGCGTACGCTTGCCGTTCTGTCGTTGGGAGGGTCCGTTGGCGGGGGGTTGATTGAGGCGCATTGGGGGGGGATTTGGGCCGATGTGGGCTGGAGGGAGGCCCATCGCGGGCCATCGTCATTGGCGATACGGAGTCTTTGACGGCGCGGCATCTGTGCAGCGGGACGATGGGTCTCGAAGGGTCTTGCGGTCGAGGCTCAGACTGTGTTCACAGGCACCGTCCACCATCGAGCATCTTCCCAACGAAACAAAAATCCTCGCAAAGCTCACCCAGCTCAAACGCTCACCCGGAATAAATCACACCCCCAAACCCCCCACCCCCTCCCCCCCTCCCCTCCTCTCCTCCCACTCCCCCTCCAGCATCCCAAACGACAAATAATCATGCCACCCCCCCCGAAACCACACGCTCTCCCTCAGCGTCCCCTCCAACCGGAACCCCAACCCCTCATACAGCCTCACGGCCCCCTCGTTCCACGAATACCCCTCGACCCCCACCCGGTGCAAGCCCGCGGCCCCGAACGCCCACCCGAGCACCCACCGTATCGCCTCGCTCCCGTACCCCCGTCGCCGATACCCCGCGCCGATATCGACGCTGATGTTGCTGGTGCGGTGGTGCTCGTGGCCCGGGCGCGGGGCCGTGAGGCTGATGGCGCCGATCGGGGTCGGGGGGAATTCGGGGGGGTCGGGGTCGGGGGCGGGGGGGGCGAGGCAGATGATGACGGCGAGGAGGCTTTTGTCCATGAGCTGGTGTTTGTAGCGGGTGCTTTGGGCGCGGGATTGCGGGCGGGGGAGGGTGGGGTTCGAGTTGGCGTAGGCGGGGGCGTCGGATTGGAGGGTGTGGATGAAGGTGGTGTCGGTGTCGTTGTCTTCGATTGCGCGGTAGAGGAGGCGTTGGGAGCGGAAGGGGTCGGTCATGGTGGGGTGGGGGGGATGGTGAGGATGGAGGGATTTGTGATTAAGGGTCTTATACTGGATTCCCGACAGCGTTGGCGGGTCTGAGTACCTTCGATGTCGCTTGCGTTCGAGGTGGTTTACTACTTGGTGAAGCTGGCTTTTTACGTGCTAGTAAAGGAATTAATGCAGTCGAAATCAAAAGTCACGTGATAGACCACACTGTCATACACTAGCGGAGAATCACGTGATGGTCGATTTATGTGTACATTTTACCTAGGTACCTATTTAGGTACATACGGTCGACCTCCCTTCCCTTAGCACCCCGAGACTACACAATTAACCTTCTGTCAACTTACCTCATTTTCTGCCCAGCAATCAAGTCATTCTAAGAATCACACCTCTCACCTTCCCTGATAGGCAGTATCCACCGCATATGCCCGCTTCAGCAGACCCTCGGCTCCATACACATACACACACACAACAAAAGGTACGTCCGAGACGACGGACGCGCGTGCGTCGAAGCGAGGGACGAGGATCTTCGACGGCTGTCGTGGGTGGAAGGTGTGCAAGGGATTCGCGGACTGTGCGAGCCGCTGGTCGACGATGATCAAAACTCGTGGGGACGTGATGTGGGATTCTGCCGGACGGTGGGCTGTGAGCTAGGGCTGGAGATTGATTGATAGCAGCATGGGATTTTGGCGAAGATGGTGGGAAGTGGTTGAGGGAGTGGGACGGCATTATGAAAACGTATGATACCCATGCGTAAGCGTAAAATAAGCGTAAAAGTCACAGGGGAGACATATCACCATCAGTAACATGCAACAAGACGCCTAACCCGGTGCCCCCGCAGTCCTCCACCCCGCATCCCCACCCTCCCTTATCTTCTTCGCTCTCATCTCCGCAAAATAGTGCCCAAAGCCATCAGGAGTCATATACCCCATGACCTCCTCCCGCGTCATCTCCACAAGCCCGCCTCCCATGGCATTCTCGATCAACGGCTGTAGCTTGAACTGACAGAAATGGCTCAAGACCTCCACCTGCTGCGTCGTCATGTCTTGGCCGTCACTCCGGACGACTAGCACGCTGCCCACGTCGTTCTGCCACTGCATTGGCGCCCATCCCCACCGGTCACCAGTGCTGGGATCCAAGACTCGGTGTAGGACAGTCGCAGGGACGTTCTCGTAAGGGTCGGAGACGTCGTCGTGGTTATCCCTCCACAGTCTGTCCGGCGGATATTTTCTCGTGCGGACAGGCATGCCAACGAGTTCCGAGATTGGTGCGACAGGGCTGTAGAAGACGGGATGGTCTTGAGGAACATTAACAGCGGAGTATGGTTCGGCGCCAAAGGTCCTCTGGTCGCCCTCGCAGTTGATCTTCACGCCCCGAACTCTAGCGTGTCTCACTTCTGTATCCTGCACCAATACATCTCCGTACGAGGTGAAATAGTCGACCACATCGCGGTAATCCTGCATGTCAATATCCAGATGTCGTTGAGGGTCCATACCCAATCCCTCTTTCTTCAGCGCAACGATCGGTCCCTTCCACGTATGGCCTGTAGAGCCACGTGTGGCTCTGATTATGCTCTTGTTCAACTCCGAGCCGTCGATTAGAAAGGTCTCGCGACATATGACTTCTAAGCTATTCGCTAGATTTCGATCACGAAAAATGTTGCGTTGAATGAGCTTTCTCTCTGGGAAGGCATCGTACTGGCCGACTGTACCGCCTAGGTACTCGTGGACCTGGCCCGATTCCCATGTGGAGCCAGGATATTCGTCGTCGTCTTCGATTCTGCATTCGATCCAGAGTAATTTGGGGTTGGTTTCGTTTGAAGGAAAGAGAATGGCCCGTTTGTAGGATGGGTCAGGCCGGCCTGTGTGGGTGGTGAATTGGGAACAGAAGAGGCTGTGGGACGGCCAGTCGGTTTGCTGGCATTCGAGCGAGCAGTATTTGGAATGGCATCGGGCAAAGGCTTTACTGCTGGGCGATGCGCAGATTGTACATGTGGATTCCATAGATTGAGAACTTAGGTGTAGTGAGATGTTGGAGAGATTGCTACTGATGGGAAGATTGGACAATGGGTGATTGAGTACGTGTAGAATGCTTTCTTAAAGGGCAAAGGCGGGAAGAGTGGGGGTTTTGTATGTCTTCCTGCGGTACATTTCATCGGCAGCGTGCAGGTGGCAAAGATCAGACTAGAGCTGGACTTGGACCAGACTTTCACTTGAGGCTAGAGTACGGTAGGATATGAGGGGAGATACTGAAGAAGCTTGGAGCAGAATTGTGCAGCTGGTTGACTACATATGCATGCGGTGAGACGGACGAGGAAGTGTGAATGTTTGCAAGGCCATGACGCAGAAACCCGTGTACCTGGTCGAACCAATGAAGAGGTCGGATAGGTATATGCACCTGGACAGGTTTGGACAAAGAAAAAAGTGGCGAGCTCGTATACATTACCACACGACCGGGTAACGATGTCGGCACTGTAGGCGGGTTCGACAATATTGCAACGTCGGATCGGAGCCATGCAAAATCACCGTGATAGCGGCGCCAACGAGGTCTTCTGGCCTTGTGACGACAATCGACAGTTGAGCGATATCTGATTCGCTACCACGCAGCACCTACCGACGCACTCAACGCTGCTGCAGAAGTCCGCGGTTCTGCCTATCATGATAGCTCTGGAGGTGAGATTAACGAGTTCTACTCCATGAAATTCATCAATAGCACTAGATCCCAGTACCTTCACTGCGTAATCAGCTCTTAGGCCAGCACATCGCTTCACTTGCAGATGGTATGACGCTTAGTGTGTGCCAGCAGCTGGAGACGAAAAGGATGACGTCCTCCGGGTTTTCACCACAGATAGCAATACTGCCTCCGAGTGTGATATTCTTGAAGCTGGTGCCGATGGCGGTGACGGCGAAGATGGGAAATAGGACTAGGTTGACGATTACGGATGGAAGGGTTGGGTTTGGTGTGCAGACGGCGAGCGTTATGGTATTTGAGACGAATGACAATGGAAACTTCACCTTTCAATTCGTCAAAAGGAAATTCTTCCAACAATGCTCATAGGATAGGTGGTGTTCGGTCGAATGTGATGAATGGCACTCACGGAAGGAGCTTTGCTTGAATATCTGAATGCAACAGTAGAAGATTAAATAGGTACTCGTACCTTAGTGAGGTAGGTGCGGAGCTGCGGGTCCGCGACTACTTTAGTTCCCTAGCTTACCCATGAATAGGTAGTTAGGTACGAGAATAGGGGTAGTTTAGGAGTAGGTACCTTAGTTTAGGGGTAAAGTCATCACTAATTCCGCGTTTCCGGCTTGTTGGATAGCGGGCTCCCTCTTGAAGGAAGGGGACATGCATCTCAAAGATTGATAGCAGCGCGGCCTCCGTCATGATATATCTAGAGCACTAACTTGCAAAGGTCTTACTCGACGCTGAGCGACAAGCCCAATGGGTGAGTCCTTCACGCCTGTATTGTAGATGCTGGTCTACACGACTCATCTCTCAATTTCGGATGCCCATGCCCCATCCCTGAAACAAGCTAACGTCCACACACGGGTTACTCAGAGGTGAGCCCACCGTATACAAGCTCATGGACTTTACAAATTGAACAATACTCAAATTGCGGCTTTAGATATACTGCAAGCTATGTGGCATCAGCTTCAACATCGGGCGTGTCCGACGGCCAGATGAGCCGCATCATGCAGCATGGAGTGGGGGGGAGAATCAGATGCTAGGTGATGATGGTTATTACAAAAGCTTCGTGAGCAAGGACTACCCTCGACGCGACCGATGTCCGGCCTCGGCAGGGTGCCGAGATGTTCTTAGATCAATTCCACCGGCGCAGAAGACGCTAAGAGACAACGAATTGATCGGTGACAACTATGTCGATGATGATGAAGACGACAGCAATGACTATCGCTACAGTCCGGAAAGCCAAGAAGAGAATGAATCGTTTGAATATCAGTCAGATGAAGATCTGGCTGGGAATGACGAGGAGGTTAGCGATGGGAATATGGAAACCAGCAGGATCAGCGATATTGACTCGGAAGAGGAGCCCATGAAGATTTCCATAAAAGCCGTTTCGGACGAAGAGCCAAGACGCAGCCTGGATGTGGGAACCCAGGCTACCAACCCACATATGATCCCACCTCAGCCAGAAGATGGCCTTAAAGCTTGGAACGAGCATCCACAGCCAGAAGATGGAGGCTCTGTTGAGGCCTCGCCGCATGAGGACATGTTAGACAATATAAGTGAAAGCTGGAGTGAGCGCGATAAGCTCGAGCATCTGGCCGGACCTAGGTGTGAGCATCGTGGTGGCTATTCTGGCTTTGAGATCAGCGCCGAAGAAATGGAGGGTTGTACTGTAGCGCAATGCATTGTTCGTAAGAGTCCGGACTGGCAGCCTGAACCGGACGATCTTGACTTCGAGCTGTCCGGCGACTACTTTCTCTCCGGTCTCATCGGCTGCATGCCCTCGCGCGATACTTGTTACAGTGCGGAGTATACACCCATTCGTCATGGTTGTGAGGACTTGTTTCCGGACACAGAGCTTCGCCATGATGTAAGTCATGACGTTTAGAGACGAGCTATTGATTCGTATATGATACGAACCTGCTGACATATGAACCGTTCTCCTTCAGGAAACCGAGTTCAACACGCCTATGCCTTTCCACCCGACCTGCTTCGAGATATTCACTCGCGCTTCACGGTTTCATCTTGGTCGGATCGATATTGAGGGTTTGGCTGGGTGGCGCATGCTCGAATCCAATTGGAAAAGTAGAGATGGGCCACCCCGTGACCCAGCCGTAAATAGAGGGAGGGATCAATGGTGGAATCACCGATCTGGAGATGCATGGATCACCGCAAATCCAGTCCTCATCCCATCGCTACGTTCCTTTTTACAATACTCATGGTCTCTGGGGTCTGCAGATTATGCCCAGATGCAACCAAGTCCAAACGATCCATTTCTGAAGCTACCGCGAGAGCTTTCAGACACCATTCTCGATCTTCTCAGCCCGCTTGATAGAGCTCGTCTAAGATTAGCGTCATGCGCTACCTACTTACCGCTCTCGCATTGGAAAGGACTTCTTAAGGAAGACATGCCCTGGCTCTGGGAGCTTTGGGACAATGTCGAGCCTTGCTTCTGGGCCACAGTGTCCCTACCCACACTATTTGCAGAGATGAACCGACGAGCCGAAATAGAACGGCACACCCTTGAGGAGGCCAGTGTAGTCGACAAAGAATTGCCAGAGACATACGAGGCCTGGAGGCGTGATCAGCCTTGGCCGGAGAAGTCTGGTGCGACCCTACGGTCAATGTTATCAACGAAACAATCGGCGATAACGCTTCCAACGGCGCACCCGAATTGGTGTCGGGTCTACCATGAGATCATGACTCATGCGGACGAGCTTCATGGTCTGCGGAATCGGCAAAGGATATGGACCGATGTTGAGGAGATATTGAGGCGCATTCAAAAATATCGTGATGAGGGTAAGATCTCGACTTTGGGGGAAGGAGACTCTCACCGTGAAGGAGACTAGAAGCTGTGAATGAGTGCTGTACGTGCGCTATCATACGTGGGGAGAAAAGACTGATGGAAATAGGCGGGCCGCAGGTTGAGGGGTTTAGTACTCGGAACTTGAGTGGCGTACTACTGTAGCCTATACACATATCATGGTAGATTTCTGGTCGGCTCTAACAATACAACGACAAGAAACAAATCGGAAAATCCTATCTCTTCTGGTTCCTTGGCCCCTCAGACGCTTTGTATTGTGATAAGAGAGGAGTATTAGGAGCAATGGCATGAGCTGGAGCAAGCACCACATCAGGGTGGGAGGCCAAGTGTGACGCTAAGCCATAGAACATATTACATGTACCTAGCTATTGAGCATCCATTCGACTATGTATTTACCATGTGCTTTGCAAACACAATTCCAGCAACGCGAATATAGCATGATTGTACGGAACCATTCTATGTTGAAAATGCCCTCCATGCATAGGACTCTATGATTCCAGTCTGACGCCTGCAACGGCCAATCAACAACCCTGCCCAAACAACCCTGCCAACAAGCAGACAGACACCGACGAGACAAAGGAAACATTATGCACACGCGACGTACCGATGTTTCAAGAGCCCTCACCTAGGCACTGCAGTCTGCACGAAACCCCTTTCCACATCTCAGCAAATAAGAAGCACCGCAACACCACTGTACTGTACTTTTTCAGCGCCATTAGGAATCAAAACCTCATACGGACTAACCCCCACCGCATCAATAATCCCACCAACGCACCCGGCAGCGAAAAATGACAAATACACACCAGGGTCAAAGTCCTCCTCCCTAACGCACTGATGCTCAAGGCGGGACTAGCCCCCCAACCTAGGAAGCGCCACTCGAGATTCCGTGACCTAAGAGGCCAAGAGCACAGCACACACACACACCCACTGCCCGCCGCACGGAGACCACCGCGCACTCCGCACTCCACGGAGACACGCCTGCCACCCGTTACGTAAGACCACCGCCGGCAAAAGCGCGACCGACCGACCTATATCGAATAAAGTAACCTTCTCCCAAAGCAAAATCCATTCTGCTCCATTCGAAATGACAAAAACCCCGATATATACCTACCAATGACGACATCCGACTCCATACCCTCGCACGCAGGTCCCGAAGCGAGGCAAGGCACCCAGGTAGGCAAAAAGCGTACCAAATGACCTGTACCCCATGCGGCCATCTTCCCGGCGCCCAAGCGTCTTCCTCGCGTTAGTCGCAAACCTTAAGCGGACGCGGAGTCAGAGTTCGGACCTTTTGGACGCAGGGGGGCAAAGTCAAACGCAGCGTGGCCACGGATGACGGAAAATTCGGAAAAGGAGGGCGCGAGTTGGTGCTTGGTCAGCTGGATACCTAAGGTAGGTAGGTACGTACCTAGCTATCGAGTCGGACTTGCGCAGAGCAGGGTGATGAACGTTGTCTTCGCTGCTGCGGCGCGTGGTCTGAGAAGGGATCTGGGCAGGTTCGGGGCAGGATTGGCACGGAGATGTCGGGTTCAGCTTTGCAGAGTCAATTTATGAGCGATTTCATGTTTCCGAGGGCGGGTGTGACGATTAAAATTAATATTCCAGTCATGCATAGTACAATCGTCTCGTCTCAACGCAATGAGCAACACCGCAATATGTACAACGAAACGCCATCCCTTTTGTGGGACTGGATCAGGCCAATTCGATCACTTCACACCAAAATAGAGCACGGTACTCTCCTCAATGCACACCCATCCCCATCCGACGCTCACAACGGACCAACCTCGATCGCAGCGGGGCCAGCGGCCACGGTGTCATCAGTGACGGTCGTGTTGCACCCGGTCAAGACCACGTAGCTCTGACCGGAGATCGGCGCGGTGCCGTTCGGTGCGGTCGGGACGGTGAGGGTGAAACCACCATCGACGGCCGTCGCGCTGCGGAATGAGTTAGCCAACGGTGGAGGTGGAGGATCCCTGAGAGGGGCGGGGACGACTCACGGGGTAAAGACCGGGCCGGTAACGGTGATGAAAGCAGCGTAGATTTGCGAGTGTCCGTCGGCGGCCGTGACGACGGAGCCGGGGGTCAAAAGGGTGATGACGGAGCCGGCGGTGATGTTGCCGTTTTTGGGCGAGGAAGTCAGCTTGGGGAAAGCCTGGAAGAAAGCGTTAACCATGTCCCATCGTCGCAGCTCAGGGTTCCTGGGGAATCATTTACCTTGACCGGCAGAGTCGGGTTGCTCGACGGGCACGACACGATAAAGGGAGCCGCGAGCGTGTACACCTCGTCCAGACTCAAGGGCACATCGAACGGCGACGGGAACGGGCTTTCCCCGAGCGAAGCACGGATGTAAGAAGAGTGGCGAGACTCCACGGTCAAGATCGACCCGGCAGCGGTCAGGTAGGCCGCGCTCATGATGTCCGCCGCGGCGCCCAAGTAGGCGCTAACGCCCACGCCCTCGAGCACAGAGGCGGTCATGATGAAGCTCATGACATCGGTGACGCCGAAGTCGTACGTGCACGCGGCCACGGGGGTCGCGCCGGCCTTGGTGAGAGCGGCGGTCAGGAAACCGACGTGGGTGGTTTCGTCCGAGGAGACTTCCTTCAGGTTGGCGTAGAAGGTCGCGTCGAAGCCCGCGGCCGCGAACTGGGATTCCGTGAAGTTCTTGAGACCTTCTTGGTAGAACGTGTCCTCGAGATGCTCGAGGGTGAGAGCATAGTTGAGGATGTCGGCGTCGGTGATGGCGGGGGCGGTTTGACGGATCTTCTTCAAGAAAGAGCCACTGCTGGAACGTTAGAGGGAGATTCTTCGAGGAAGATGGCACGCGTTTGGCAACTTACGATTGGGAAACGGGGCTGGCAGCAGCGACAGCAGCGAATGCTGCAACGGCGAATGCGGTCTTCATAGCTCTTGAGTATGCAGTTGACGGTGCTTCTGTAGGGAACGAGGAAGACTATGAAGAGAATGAATTGTATGAAGCTATCTGTCGGGGTAGAGGATTGAAGATGGAGAGAAAGAGAAAGAGAAAGGAATGGGACGGTGGGAGAGATGAGAGGATTTTGGAGGGAGCACGGAGCTAGCATCTACGAAAGCAGCGTCGCGCTCCAAGCGAACTAGTAAACACAAGGGAAAATGCACATGATGAGTCGGATTGTCGGAGCCGTAGCAGATCTGCAGGAATGCGCTGTGGAAATGAGATGCAATAGCGCATTTCAACGAGGAATGAGCCTATGAGGTGATAAATGATATCTTCCTTTTCCCTTCTTGCGCCGCTAAGCTGAATGGAGCGAGATGCATCCGGACGCCGTCCTTGCTCTAACTCGATATAGTCACAAGCGTAATTTCCCCAGATTTTAAAAGGTCACTTATCCCTTTTAAGCGGCACAGTCGAGCCACGCTTCCCTCTTTGGGTCGGGATATGAGCCAAGGGTCCAGGGGTCCGAAGATGTTTGCGGTAACTTTTGGCGCCGATCAATTTCCACGACAAGGGGATTTGGTGAATGCGTGCGGCAAAAAGTGTTTTTTTCCTGTTGACTGCATTAGTGACTCGTCTTGTCGGCCATGAATGCACAATCTCAAACACGCCTCCCCCTGATGCTGCACGCGGTCCAACTCGCTCTGTTTTCATTCCGATCCCAAATTAAGATCCCCAAATCTGCCCTGCAAGACCGTTAGCCTTTTCCCTCGACCTGCATGAGGCGTACCTTTCTCCCTCTTCCTCCCTCTCTGTTCCTCTCTGTTCCTATCCTCTGCCCATCCACCGAATTTGAACAGAGTCAATTCATATCTTTCATTCTCTCTGTCATACCAACGCTCTTCCCACCACCACTGTCGCTCAAAATTCATCCTTCAAGTAGTATCATGAAGCTCCTCTTCGCTGCTTTCGCCCTCGCGACTATTGGCGCCAACGCGCAGGTGAGCAGACCTTCTTTGCTCCTTCCAGGATACTGGAATTCTCAGATCAAGAGTTGACAAATAATCAGGCCCTCTCTACCATCCTGGCGCCTTGCGGCACCTCCTGCCCTTCACCTGCACCAGACAAGATGATCACTCGTAGCGCACCGCCCATGGCGACTTCACCTTGCCCATCCCTCATCGTCAGCAGTGTATCCATAAACGCGACAAGCGGCGTGACCACGGGTTCTCCCACACCTACTCATTTCGCTGGAGGCGCCAACCACGTTGCTGGATCCTTTGGAGGAGTTGCTCTTGCTGCCGCTGCCGTCGCTTTCGTGCTGTGAAGCTGGATGAGCGCTCGGGGTTGTGAGTGGTCGAGAAGGGTGGGGATTAGCTGTATGTCGATGGCGTTTTGAATTAGGTGCAATTTCTGGTTGGAGGTCGTCTGCCACGCCCCCTTTCAAACTGATACCAACGGGTTAGCCACGAGGCACATAACGTTCTAAAATGTACATACCTATGACTTCTCTGTTTGGCTTCGCAGGCACCTAAAATTAATATACCACCTAATGGAGAGCATCCCTTACCGTCACGTTGCGAGCAAGCTCATAATAATACGGTTACCCTGAACGTCCTCGATATTCATGCCCACAAGTTCAAGAGCACCCGTCTCACCGAACATACATTATTAATAATGAAAGAAGCCTATCACTACGCCAAAGCGTCGTGAGGGCGCTTTAAAACACGAAAGTCCCTTTGACTCCACCAGCGGTTTTAGAGCGAATAGGTACGTAAGAAACCCCTCGCGCAACGACCTCGAAAACTGCTGTAAAACATGATCGAATCCAGCAACTTACACCGCAAAACCTGAAGCCACGTCCTGCCTCAGCTGATAAGATATTCTCAATCAATGAAGCTCCAACGATCACGACTATCATGCGGCTCTTCACTGGCATCTCACGAAGCAAGGAGCGATCGATGATCGCTAACGGAAAAAGTAGCAAGACAGGAATTCTGAGAATAGATGGGATTGCTTGCAGAAGTATGATATACGCTTTACCTTTGCAATTGTTTGGACTTGCTCAAGACGAGGTGCAAAGTGCCAAGATAAATGTTTGGTCTTGGCGCGAGGCATCCCACGTCATTTCGCATGTGGCAGCAGCTCCTTCCCCCTTCCACCCTTCACCCACTTCCCCATGCTTCTTACTCTCCCTCCAGTCGCAATGTCTTTCACCAAGAGCCAGGCACGATGCAGGGTTTGCAAGGCAACTCCCAGCTTGCCATCTCATCAGTATCATCTCTTCACTCCGTCAGCAGGCATCAATATCCTCACCCAGACACTCTCTTTCCCTGTACTTCTTTGCGGTGCTGGCCATCTCTCAGCTTCAAGCTGTTCTTCACTCTCCTTTGACGACTCCTATTCAATAGCTTGATATTCTTACAACCCTATGACACGCGCTGGCGCTGAACCCCTTCCATACCATCGAACAGTTGCTGCACCACCTCCGGCTCTGTACTGGTGCGTTGCTTGAACCTGGGACATTTCCTAGCCGGTCAGAACCCTGGATGGCTATCGTCTGCAATCTGTCGGCGCGGATGGCACGCTCGATAGCTGGGAGGAGACCCGGTGTGCTACAGGTGTTGCGCTTCTTGATCCTCCTCGACGCCACCAACGCACTGCATCACATGAAGCGTCCGCCCCATGCCTACGTCAGTCGGCGAGCTGAGACCGTGCCTCTGGTAGTGAGGAGTCTGTGTTCTGAGACCATATACCCCGGGATAGTGACTCAAGCGGGGACTCCGCCGTCATCTGGAGGCTTCGAGCTTCGGACCGGACAACAGATGAACCTCACTGTTGGTGCAGACTGGCAAGGTCGAGTCTGGGGCCGAACGAACTGCAGTTTCAATTCCCAAGGGACGGGACCAGCCAACGCTGGTGGAAACAATGGCGGTGGTCGTGCATGCGGGACGGGGGACTGCGGTGGCATTATCGATTGCAAGGCCACAGTATGCGCCGACTCTTATAATTAGAGAGCAGGGGAATAAGGTGTAGTAACCTTTGTTAGGGCGAAACTCCAGTGACACTGGCCGAATTCACGCTCGCAACCTCAAGTGGTCAGACATTCTACGACATTTCACTCGTCGACGGCTACAACCTTCCTTTAGCGATCATATCGCTCTACCCTGAGTCTGATAATTCTTCTCTAACCCAAATACCTCCTAATTTGACGAATCCTATCTGCATTGGCACAGCCTCCCTGTTGACCGCTCAGGGTGATACGTCCGACTCGAATTCTGGCACAAATTCATCGTATCCCATCCCGCTCGATGAGTCTTTGAGCATATCTGATGTCGCATCCTGGTGTCCCTGGGACTTGCAAGTAAACATTCCGACCGTGCCCTTTGATGGAGTCTATTCATACCCCGACACTAACATCCAGAGGCCTGATTTCGACCCTTGCTTTTCTGCCTGCGCGAAGTTTGGCCAAGCGGCAGACTGTTGCACGGGCAGCTACGATAGTCCAAATGTTTGCAAGCCGAGTAGCTACAGCACAGCAGCGAAGTCAGTCTGCCCGGATGCTTACAGCTACGGTATGTGTACTTCAGAAGCTTTACCCCCTCAAGGTTGCCAGATCTGACCTGGAGCAAAGCTTTTGATGACCAAACGTCTACTTTCATCATCCCTTCTGGTGGTGGCTTCGAGGTCACATTTTGTCCGACAGGCCGTTCCTCCAATATCCTGAAGGTTTACAAGCAGCAGCTCGCCCAGCTATCCGAAACAGGTAGTGTATCGGAGTCCTTACTTGAGGCCATGCAGAGCGCGTAGAAGAGTCCAAGAGACATCATTGTCCTGGAATGGAGGCCTTGACAAACTATGATGTCGTTGTGGCGCTTTGGCGGCGCCTGGAGCGGATTACGTTTGTCCAGTCATCTAGACCTCACTAGAAACCCGGGCGCTGGAACGCTGGCACTTTCGAGGCTTGCAGCGGATACCCTACATTATGTCTATCTAAGTAATGCTACTACCTATTTGTGTTTCATCGATAGTAGCAATGACTGTCAAGTTGCAATGGCCCGCAGATTCGCTGGGTCATGTCTCGCTCATTTTCAGTAGAAGCCTCAAATGTTGGGAGTGCTCAAAGGATCGCTTTACGGCTGTGTAGAATACAGCAATCGTGGGCAAATCCTATGGGTCGTTTCATCTCCACCAGAGGCCCGGTCAAACTTATGACACATGGTTCTGCACACCAACTGGGGCCGTTTGGGCTGCGGAGTATTCCCATAAGGCGAAGCACTTCTACCTCAAAATCTTGTGATGGCCCGATGGGTACCGGTGTGTGAGTAATAATGGTGACCTCCGACTGATAAGCAACCTGCATATCTTACGTCTGAGTACCAGATATCATTCGCAGTATCACGATGATACTTAACAATATAGGTAGCTCCTTCCATTCACCGATGTCCTTGCGGTGGCAGTAGGATCGGCTGCTCCGGGCTCCAATTGGCCGCCGTCTCCGCGCCATCGCCCTTCCCGCATCGCCCTGTTCTAGATAGCAATAAACTGCGCAGTATGCATCCACACCAGAACAAAAGCAGTGCTTACACACTGCTAGCACTGTCAGCCGACACTGCTGAGAAATAACACGCATGGCTCTCTCATACTCTCTGTCTTTCCGTCATCTTGCTATTCTCATTTTCCTTCCTCTGCTCTGCAGACGGCTTCGGTCGCGCATTGCGGAGACTTCCCCGCCCCGCTGACTGGTGCGCATAGAGCCGTTTCAACCACTTCACACGGGCTGACGGTGTGGATTATCGCTCTTAACGACCTCGGTGCCTTTGCGTGATTTCTGTTTCTTGAATCGAGTCCTTTTTGTTGACTTCTTCTCTCGTGGAAGACGCTGCCTTTCAAATCCGACGGACCCTTCAGCATGGGACAGCCATCACTGCCCAAGTGGAGGCCCCCGCGGACAGTGATAGATCTTTACAACGAGAAAGACCAAACGCTGTGGTACTGGAGAGCAGCTGCTACTCTATCCGCGCTCTTGATCATGATTGGGTATGTTCTTGCCTTCAACGCCAGATCATGAACCCAAGCTGACCGTCTCCAGCTTCCTCATATTCCCCTCCGCCTTCAAACAGAATGCCTCCCTCACTATAAGCTCGACATCCGCAACGATTGCTGCCATCGTCCTCCTTGTCCTCGGCTACGCTATCTCCATCGTCACCTCCCTCATCTGCCGCTCCTGGATATTTCAGCTCGATATCATCTTTATGCCTTGCCTATCCTCCTCCGTCCTCGGCCTCATCAACATTCTCTACAGCCTCTCCACACACGAGAAGTCCCTAGCGTGGACCTCTTCATCTACAGCCGCTCTCATTCTCTCCATAGTCTCGACCCTCACATATACTACTATCTCTCTCCTCACCTTCCGGAAGATCCATATCGTAAGAGCGAGGGATGCGATGCATCGACACCACTCGGACTCGCCGGACGCTATGATGCCGGAATCAGAGCTACAGCGGCAGCAGTTATTACGGCTACTCCTCCAGCAAGAGGATGCAAAGCAACAAAATCCGGACCATGGCCAATCGACTTTTAAAATCGACTGGCCTGGCAATGCAGATAGGAGAAATACAATGGTTACACTCAGGAATCTACCACGAGCAGTGCGAAACTCATATGGGAATAGGAACAGCGACCTGTACAGCGGCCAAGAGGCGGATCCTCCACCGCTACCCCCAATGGATTCAGTGGCTGAAGAAGCGTCCTTGGACCCAAGATTCGGGTCACCAGATGTGATCTTACCCATGGAAGCACGTACCTACATATCTTCGAACAATAGCTACATCGATGGCGATATCCCAGGCATTGTGAACACTCGTTACACCTCAGCCATTCGATCTTCGCCGCCAAGTCTGCCGCAACTTCAAGCGAATGGTTACCCTTTGGAGAAGCTTGAGATCCAAGATCTGAACGTCCAGCATCCAAGCCAAAGGCCTGAATACCACATCGTCGATGGGAATGCACGCGGAAGGGATCAATATCGCATGGTTGACGAGCAGAGGCAACCGAGTAACGATGCATCTCGGAGTCGGAGCCGGGAGAGCAGGAGGATGGAGATTGAGCTTGCAGACAGAGGAAAAGTGAGAGATGAAGGCAGGAGGAGACAGAACTTTGAGGAGGTAGAGGTCATTGGAAGTATCAGGCGGGTCGAGACGGATGGATGGGGGAGAAGATGATGGAGTGGGGAGTCTGGGCTTTGTTTGTGGGTCGAACTTCAGGCGAACCGGGACCGGGGCAAGGCGTTGAAAACGTGGGAAACTGGGGGCGAACCAAGAGCGATGAATCTCGAAACTTTTTAGTGATATGTCGTAATGAGGAAATGAAAGTTTCTTATGGAAGGAAGGTCCAAAGTTTGTTTTCCATAGAGGAACTTCCTTGCATCCATTCTCCGTGGGTAGAGCCTCGTACGGTTACGCACTCGCAACCATGCAGATGAAGCCGAGCGTAGATACTAGATATAGCGAACCAGACATATCGCTCTGGTGAGTTGCCTTAACTCAGGACATGCGTGGCCCGCCGCGTCTTTTTGTACCTCTGCCGACGTCCTTTCGGAGACTCGTAGGCTCTTCTCCTTGCTCATCTCCATAATCACTACACTCTTGTCTTGTCCATCATGCCACGCCGTGCCGGTTCCGACGACCGGGAAAGGGCAACTCGGCGCAGGGACCGAAAGCGTTAGGAAAGGAGACGCACAGCAATCAGTATCCATTCCACATCCTCCAGTCTAGACAGTTGAGGAGGTAGCCGAGGATCCCACATCCACCCTTGGTCATAGCCCCTTTGGAAGCATCAACGGGGTGCCGCCTGAACAACCCAACACAGAGGATCAGTCAAACACCTTTGTTGAGCGTCTCGGTCAGGTTCCAGTCATCTACAGTGATGGAGATGACAGTGGGGTAAATTGGGTTTACAATGGCTGTTGGTTGTCGGCAAACAGCAAATCTTTTGGTGGTATTTACGCTCGTTATCTCCGCCAACATTGGATTTCCTTCCACTCCACCGCAGAGAACGAAAATGCTGTGGATATCGATTTATCGTTATTGCTAGCGCCCCCAGCTGACGGTCCTTACAGGACGTTCATTTGTCGTACTCTGGACCTATTGCTGCGGTGGATGGTGGCTGTGCAATCCTCAGCCTTGTGGAGCAACAGTATGCCGTCTGGACGGCCTCTCAGCCTCACGGCTGTCATGGGGCGTCTCGATCCCGTTGGTTAATCATGCCGCTGTCACGCTTATCAAGTTGGTTGCCCTCCATACCCTAAGCGAGTGGGCTTCACTGAACATCGTAGGACCTCGATAGCAATTTACACTCTAGACACGTAACAGGGGCTCAACGCCTGACTATCTCTTCTTTCTTGTCGGAAAGACTTATTGATCACCACAAGAACGCTCTTGGATATATGGCTCGTGAATGCAATATCGCGCGATTGGGGCAACGTGCTTCAATCTATTAACTATTTCGTGCTGCTAATCCACGTCTAAAAACTTCGTCTTGCGGAATCGGCGAAAAGTCACGCTTGAGACAGTGGCCGAGCTCAGGGAGACGTTTGGAAGCAAAAGAGAAGACTCTGTAGCCCCGGCTGCTCCCTTGAGCCCACAACAAGGATTGATAATATTGTGGGAGAAAAGATCGGCCATATGCTTAGGAGTCGGACATCCGTCGGCCTCAAGTTCTTGGGCATTACGCTCCCTTGACACCAAAAGGCGAGGTCCATCCAAGGACGAAATGATCGGAGCTCAGAATACCAGCGCATGACTCGTTGAGTCTCTTCCGTTGCCGGATAGCTTTGTTTCAATTGATCCAATCTCATTCTATGGTTCGATTTTTAAAGGAAGAGGATAGTAGGTGCTAGTGTTTGTGAAGGCTTCATGCAATCTGCACTGCCCCCCACGGTACGTACTCGTACTTTAAAGCTACAAGGCTACAAGGCTACAGTGCCACACGGCTTATACGCTGTCAACGTTTGCACATATTGCCAGTGCTTCGGCTCCCAGACATTATGTCTTCTACAATGATATCAATTGAGTTAGAACCAATTACCTCAGGACAATCCGCTGCTACCGCTATCGCCGGTATGTAAGGCCCCGTTGTTGCGTCGTCTAGCGCTCAGGACTGACCTTCGAGCCACACTTAAGCAGGCAACAACGAATCCTTCCAATCCACAAGAGCTTTGAAGTGTATTTGGAAATATGGGTCTGAATGTTGGTCGAAGCTTCAAGAGCTGGGAAACACAATCCGGCGAAAGTATGGATGGCAGTACGCAAGAGCCTTGGAAGTCATTTGCGGCCATTTTTCGACATGCGGGACGAAACTAGCGAAAAGCCTAAACTCCCTGCGACAGAGGTGTACAATAACCGCCTGGCTCGGAATCGCAGCGACTCTGGTCCTTGGAGGTGCAGGCCTTCGGTACGCATACGTGTCCATGGCTATAGCGAAGTGGGGTGCCACAAAGGACTTTCAAGAGCATTGTCAGAGTCTGGATGTATGTCAATAGGTGGTAGGACCTAAGGTTTATTCTTATGCTGACTAGCTCCCATAGGTCTCTTCACCTGCTTTTACTCCTGAGTGCAAGATAGCCTTGCAGAAACCAATTCCATCACCACCCTTCACCATGCTGAGGCGTCGAACCCTTTGTCAGTGGAGGCGCCATATGCTGCAAAACGAGCGACCAAAATACTATATGTCCTCGGGCTTAGTAACGCCGGGTGCATACCCAGCATCGGTAAAAACATCCGGTATCTCCTTGGACTCAATGGCCCCGAATGCATTCCAACCGTCGGGATATGACTACCTCCTAATGTTCCCGTACTTGGCAATTTTCCGCAGCATAGCTTTCTCAAAACAGCTACGCAGAATGATAAGAGGGACGGCCGCTTCCTGTCAAAGACTGTGGCAGACAATGCCAAATTTCAGGATGAACCCCCAATCCGTGAACATTGAGACGGTCCAGAGCGATTCCGAGCAGACTCAATACTCTACTGGTGTAGCCAATCCATCCACCAGCGGTCTTCGTCGCCGATCAGGTCGCAGTCCCGTCACATTTCAAAAATACACGGGCCTAGCAAAGGGATTATCAGGCCACAATGCTGAGTTACTGACAGGCATTGTCCAATTTGAAGACGAATTGTCAGACCCCATGGCCCAACCTCTTCTTGCAGCTATCTCGAACAACCTCGAAAACGAGGCAAAGCTCAGACGACGCTTGGACCACTCTCATGCAGTGTATCTGACACTGTCGGACAAGGCGATGGATGGTCTGTCGTCAATGTGCAAACTTCTGCGAATGAACTCCTCAGCCCAGGTTGGTATCAAATCTTGCTCCCTTTATCAACAGCGTTGGAAGCTGAGTTCTTGATAGCTTTCTTGGGATGATACTTCGAGGGCGACACATGAGATGAGAAGGATGAAATTAACACTGTTTGCGAATGTCTATAGTAAGGGAATTCAGATAAGTCCTCTCTTGTTGCAGAATCCCGGGCCTCAAGTCTTTGGAACGTCGCTCCGGCTTGAGTGGCGGCTAGTGAGGGAGACGGCGAGGCAGGGCACACGAGTCAAACTAGTCAAGATGGCGTGGAGGGAGTGCGAGACAACGCAACGGCCGAGTTGGCCAGCACGAGCGAGTCCTATACAATGGGTCTGTCCCCAGTTTCTGCTGCGTGTAGATTCCTTCTCGTCGCATCCGACAGATTCTTCCAACAGATTCTTCCAACACCCACCCACTCGCGCCCCGTTTTCAGCATTTCCTGTATCTATAAACTGAAAAGTAAAAAGGGACTTAAAATCGTAAATCTTCTAAAGACCCAAAAATACCAAAACCCTTTTTTGAGAGTTGAAAACAGCCGTCTCCAACTCCGAGTCTTCTCCCTTACGTAGAGGGAAATTTCCTCGTGCCGAGCTGCATCGTGGACCGCTGTTTGCATGCTTCTCGGCCCTAGGTAGAGGCCGGCCAATCGTTGGTCTGGGGATTTATATGTGTGGTATGGATAGCGTGACAGTGGACAACGTAGCACGATTCATCAATTGGAGAAACGGTGTGGATTATGCAGGTTTCCTTACGATAGTATGCATTTCAACGACGGGATTTTCCAATCGGGAAACATTCGTATCCTCAGTAGCAAGTCTCCTGCTTGGTCTTTCGACACCAACAGATGAACTGTTGCTTACCGACTAGAGTGAGAGAATATCATTTGTGCTTGATTTGGTGATTGATTAAGTTATTTCATTCCATCAGCGTTGTTCATCATATGGCTATGAATTTCATTCCACTTGGCGAAGATTCAGGTAATGTGTCAATGTTGGAGATTTGGTTGATTGATTGATTCCCGCCTGAGCGGCCGACTAAGCTAGTTTACGTAATCGATGATCCATCAGTCCCGCCAATCAGCGCGCTCCATGAAACATGATGCTATACAGACTGCTCCCCACCCCAAACGCCTTCTCGTGTGTATCGGAGTCGAGGAAGTGCGCCCCACATCGCCCTCATGTCTGCACTATCGGAGGAAGCCATGACCAAGATCCTGCGGACTCAACCCGTCCCTGCAAGGAGACCGCCACCATGTCTGCAGAATCGGAGGAAGCCATGACCCAGATCCTGGGGATATGCGAGCCTGTTCTTGGCCCCTGCTCCAATCTTCAGGATCCACCACCCATGGACCTGAGTGCAGAATTAATAAAGGATCTGGGCATGGGGTTCATGTTTCCATGTCAGGAAGATGGAAAAGAGCGAGGAGTGGAGAAGGTGATAGTGATCTCAATGCCAAATCTGGCGCAGTCAATACAAGCTCGCCGATGCCTTTGGAGAAGCGAGGGACAGAGCCGATGGGAGGCGATGATGGCAATGATGACTTCTAACCCGTACAACTCGATTTCGAGAGGCAAGCGCACCGCCCCATAAAGCGAGTGAAGTCCGCCGCCGACGCCGACTTTCAGAACTTCAATCCAGAGTACAGAATGTTCCTATACTCTGGCTTGTTGTTCTGAAAAGTTGGCGTCGACGATCGATTTCACCCGCTTTATGGGGCGGTGCGCTTGCCTCTCGAAATCAAATTGTAAGTGCTGGTAATTGCCATTGCCCTCATCGCATCCCATCGGCTTTGTCCCTCGCTTCTCCGAAAGCACCGGCGAGCTTGCATTGACTGCGCCGGACTTGGCATTGAGTTCACCATCACCTTCTCCTCTCCTCGCTCTTTTCCATCTTCTTGACATGGGAACATGAAGCCCATGCCCAGATCCTTTATTAACTCTGCACTCAGGTCCATGGGTGGTGGATCCTGAAGATTCGAGCATGGGCCAAGAATTGGCTCGCATATCCCCAGGATCTGGGTCATGGCTTCACATTTTCTGGGATACTCGTTCTGCTAGCCGTCAGCTTGTCTTGGAGAATATCGTGAGCATGCCTTTCCACTCACACCAGAACTCGCTTTTCTCGGTGTCTATCTCCAGGTCTGGAGTCTCGCAGTTGGATGGGTATGACCGAGTGGTTCTCTCTTCAATCATGAGATCTATCCCTGCCCTCGCTTGTATGTAGCATCTTGTGAAGAATCTGAAGTTGCTGAGTTGAGATTAAACATTAGTCTCAGCATTGGGGAGAAGTAGACCGCTGTTACTAACTTGAGAAAAGCTTGCGCATTTGAGAACGGAAACAACGAGTTGTCGACGAATGAACGCAAGGTACCAAATGACCCGACCGTCGACCTCTGAAACGCCATCGTCACTCAGGTGTAACATCTGGTCGAGAAGTCTCTCGGTAGTTGACATGTCCAACCAGTTTAACTTGCCCATCCCATCCTCCAGACTTCCGACTCTCCTTGCCAAGTGCAACAAGAACTGCGAAGAGCAGTGGAGTAGGCTTCGGGTGCCTTGGACCCGGTAGGTTTTGATCCTGAAGTACGTCAGCTCGAGCTCTGCCGCATCTAAGGCTCTGGAATAGTTGGCTTTACCTGCTGGATGAGAAACTTCGTCAACATCCCCTTCCACTCGAAAGAGAACTCTTTTTTATCAGCGCTGATTCTCGGAGCTGGTATTCCGGTCTTCTTCAGTTCTCCTCTTATCCCAACGAAAAACACTGGCTCGTATCTTCTCGGGGTGAAAGGGTACAACGAGGTGTCAAGTATGAAACGAATGCTTGTCTCATAGCTTAGCATGTTACATAGTGCCCGAGAATGTGATTTGGACAGATGCCGAGAGATGAATTCATGGTCCTCGTCGGCATTCTTGAAAACGACTCTTCCCTTGTCAAAATTACTGAAGCCGAAAATTCTGCCCTCCAGGACGATCGCCAGATTCCGCTTGGATGATCCAGGGTTTTGTATAGCTTCAGACACGCAGGATACACTCGATCAGCCTCGAACTATTTTGGTACCTCATGAAGAACATCAAATGCTTGACTTACCACGGTCAGGTTGCAGCCTTAGATTGCCTATATGCTCCTCCATGAAGATGTTCTCGATTGCGTCCCGAAATAACTGTGAGACATTACGCACGGTCGTCCAAAGATATGTTAAGTCTTTCTTTGACTTGCGTCCTCGAAGGTGACTTAGCGTGATGAGCCAAAGCTCTGGAGGTAACTGGAGGTGTGACGGTGCTCTCGGTAGCGTTGATGTCATGTTGACGTCTGAAGAGCTCTCTTGCAGCGATGAGTGGGAGAGTATGTCTGTTCGTTCTTCTTGAGCAGAAGGCGGTGAAGGCATGAAGTGGGTCGATCAAGACGGTAGATTTGTGGAAGAAATCTTCAACCAGGTACGATGAATCAAGACGGTGGGAGATGGAGGTTGACAACACGGCAAGGCCATATTATATAGGGTCCATGTCTCCTACTCTCGGACGCTCAGGACTCAGTTAGGTGCGACCCAGCCGACGCCCCGGAGTCGGCCGTATCCTATCGTCTGGCAGGCCGTGAAATTCAGGGCGTCAACCCTGAAACGATCAGATGGCCTATCTAGACGTCCATACCCGCCATGACGTTCCATTGGCTGTTGCTTGTGAAAGGTCCGAGGGTGTCCGGAATGGCTGATGACGAGGGTATGTTCCCCAAGGGACAGGTTGGCTAGCGCTTGTAAGCACACACCTCGTGATCCATCAAAAGTGTCATTCAAGTACACTTTTCCATAAGACATCAAGTCTCAATGTATCCTTCGCCCTTGATGCGGTCGATCATGGACGATTGTGGATGTAGCTAGATATCGACACTGCGTAACAACCTACTCAGCTAAGCAGAAAGACGCCATCAGCACGGACGCCTGGGCTTAGCCTATGTGGAGAGCCTGCACGAGTGGTCACTGGATCAAACAATCTATTGAGTGAGAAGTTTGGTCTTGCCAAAGGCCGAAAGACGGTTACATCCAAGCAGAAGCAGACAATGCCGGGTAAGCACATTTGGCTTGCCTGCATGATTGTCTAGCGCGGCTAAATGAGCCAGCTCAGTTGATTACGTCTTGAGCATATTTGCCACTTCTACGCAATTCCCCACAACTGCCTCGCTGCCGGTTTCATCACAAAGATCACGGAATTTCTATCTCTATTGGAAGTCTAGCTCGCTGTCCAATTCTCTAGCTTACTACGTGGCTCTACTACCTAGTATGTTTACCAAGAGTCTGCAGGGCTACCTTCTTCTTTCAACCATCCGGATTCAGCTTCCAGGGTCTTCTCGGTGCTCTGATTGTACGCCATCGTGCATAAGGGGGTGCACCAAGCCCTTGCTTGTTCCCCCGTAATATCTCATACTCGCAGGATCACACCTTCGCTATTAGTTAATCTAACAGCGTAGTTTTTATAGATGGAGTGTTAAAACTGCCAGACTTCTGGCCGTGTGACGGAATGGCTGGGGACAATTTCTTGCCAGCGAGATGCGTGGTAACGATGTATAGTGATGCGAGGCCACGAATTAATCCTACGCGGAGATAGCCGGTCCTCACCCTCAGACTTTTGATTGGCTAAGCGCCAATGTGCTATACTGGATGACCGAACATCCGGGATGGCGGAAAGTTGATAATTTCAATGAAGATCCGACACGCAGACTGGCACGGGGTCCTTCATCGAACACTTTTCATGCAGGGCAATTGTCAGTAGCCAGCACATCAGGCCATCCCTTCTTTGCCCAGGCAGAAGAGGGAGATTGTCGATCAGAAAGGACTTGCCTTTAATCTCTTCACAGTTTCAAGACCAGGCATTGAACCCCAGCGGTCTGATCCCCAGTATTCTTGCCACCCAACGGGCGAAACGCTCCCGGCAGCTTTGGCAAATCAGGCTCTCAGCTGAACCAATGTCCCGGGCAGGCATGAGTCAAGTGAAGCAGCAAGTACTTTGTTCCTTCGGAAACCAATCCTGTAGACTTGACTACCAGGTCAACCAGCGCTTAGAATGGTGATAGGCTCACCGAGTATCCGACCAAAGTGTTAAACCTCAAGCAACAAAGAGCCGTTCGACCTAGAATGCTCGGTATTCTTTCTATTCCAGAAGGGTGGTACCAGCGTTACGACTCCCTAATGCAGATATTGTGCCCAGCAAGGTGCGATGCCTTGTCCAGCAGGCGTCTCCGCTTGTTGATATCCTGCTAAACCTTTGCAGTCGTCGGAGATTCAACGCTCCTCAACCCTTCTCTCTCTCAAGTTAGCCCGCAGGCTTCTACCAAACTCCCACCTATTTGGCTACCTGTCACTTGCAAACTGCCTCCGTCAAGAAAATGACTTCTCCGACCTGTATTACGCCAAATACTTTCCTAAACGTCGACCATAAGCCAGAAGAGATGGAGTATGAGCCTGAAGAAGTGTCGGCTTTCCTCGTTAAGTGCAACGTGACCCTTTCGTCGCAAGCTCTATGCACTCTACGAGTCATGGCTTTCCTAGGCCCTAGATACCTTCACGACGACCTCCTCAACCCCCTGAGACGAGTGTTCGCAGTTAAAAACAGAGAGCTTATGTTCGACTTCCCAGTCACGGCGGCCACATGCACTGCAGCTTGTGCGGAACTGGCGAAAGCATCGCTTATTCAACTAAGCAGAGACGGCAAGACATATTACATGAGCCCGAGCACGCAAACAAATGTCCTGACGGATGCGCAAGCAACCGGTCTCATCCCACCTCTTTTCAACGCGATTGTGAAGGTTCTCGCCGGACTCTGGCCTCGGATGATATGCATCCCAGATCGCACGCTCGAAGAGAGGGAATACACAGCGGCTACTGCGGCGGGCACTGAAGGCGAAGCATATCTGGAACGAAGACATTATGAAGATCAGATGCCGCAGGTCCGGGAGTATTGCCAATACGCCGGGGTCAACATATGGGGCCGACGTGATAAGCTTGTCTGCCACATAGCCAGATTGCAGCAAATTTTCCCCCATCTGGCCAAGGACATGATAGCAACATGCGCCACCGACGCATTCACACAGCTTCTGATGGAAGCAGCTTGGTGTGCCAGAATCCCAACGCTCACGGACGTGAAAATTTGCTGATACTTAGCAGGTACCACTGGGAACGATCGAGACACAGTGACGCCGAGGCAACACTTCAGGCGGCGCTTGGAGTGTGTGGACGCCCACAACGGAAGTCGCCACCGTCGTCGCTCTACATTGCCAGCATTCACAGAATTCATGCGGCCATCGCCATCGAGCGCGGAAACGCTGTTGAGGCAGCGCAACACGTCGGTTCGCAGCTGCAACAGCTTGCAATCCTTGGGACGTCGCAAGGCGAGGCGTTGAAGAAAAGCGGACTCCTTGACAGAGCTCCAGACTCAGTTGCTCTGTCGTCGTGGGGCCTAGACCTGCCTCCGGGAAACTCTGTCGTGCTGCCGTTCCGCTCGGTCTGCAGTTTCGGCTGGAAGCTGTACGAGTACAGCCAGTGCTTGGACACACGCGATGAGGAAGACGCGAAGTTGGCGCAAACACTTTTGCGCCAAGCGGCACGGTGCTTCTCGACTGTTTTGCAAGACCGTACAAGTGCTCATCCTGGGACGGGGCAAATGAGTTCACGGTGAGTGCTTTCACATCCGACATCGAGCTCCAGGTGCCTATTCAGCTAACTCTCAGTAGCACAGGAGAAATATGCTACGCCCTTGGTAATATCACTAGGATGCAAGCCATTTTCCTCGGTAAGGCGCTCCTCAACGAGAGCCTAGAATGGTACGAGAAAGCCCTCTTGCACTTCCAAGGTGCCGTGACCGACAGCCACTCCGTGGCGGGGATAGCCAAGACGCACTACAAGCTGGCCGAACATCCTACACGGAGGCGAGACCTCAAGCGCGCGATGTATGCACTCCCCGTGACGGGTTTAGAGACCTGCTAACGCACTCTCCAGTCACCACCTCGACGAAGCAAAGGAGTTGTACTCCAGCGACACAGCCTACGATCCGCACCTGGCCCGAGTGATTTTCCAACAGAGCATCCTCGAGGCCATGACGGGAGATAAGAGCGCGAAGTCGACTGCACTCGCCGCGTTGGCGATTCGGTGTTTGGTCAGACCGGAGGAGAATCGGTTCGCGGAAGATTTGTCTGAGGCAGATTTCGACGAGCTAGTTGGGATCTGGGAGAGATGAGGTGAGCACAATGGAGCATACGGGGAGACTACTTGAAGCTTGGACGGGAATATGCTAATACTGCGTGCGACTTTAGACGTGTCCTCTCTCTCACCGATACAGCTGGACGGTACAACGCAGAGATTTCAGCAACCCAATGGCCAAAGTACTGCTTTCATAGCAAGGTTCCTGGTCATGCGTATACAGTCAAGGACCACCTTCGATGGCTTGATATGCTATTTCACGACGACGCCGCAAACCGGTCTGATATTACCCCCAATGCGATACGACCACTTGCAGAACCCACACCTACCCATCACACCGTCAATCTCGTCACAAGTCTACTCTGTGAGCGATTGACAATATTCCACGATGGCGTATATGCGGTATGGGATTCTGAGGTAGAAGAGATAGGGGAGGTAAAGGAGGACGGTGGACATTGGCCAGAGGTAAACCCCAGCCGGATCCCAACACCGTCGCCGCTGACCCGGCTTCTTTAGCTGCCCCTTTCAAGTCATCCACGACGTCCACAGCAACCAGGACATCCACAACCTCGGCAACACCCACAACGACAACATTCACAATATCCGACACCATCCACAATAACCGCAACATCCACATGAGGCTTTGCCCAATCTGGACGCTGCAGGCATCGTGAAGGGTATGGATTCTGTGGAATTTGTTGTTGTAGATGTTGTCAAGGTTTTGGATGTTCTGGTTGCTGTGGGTGTTACGGTTGTAGGTAATGGGGACGAGGGCGGGGACGTGCTGGGCCCCTTGAGTAATGTCTTACTGTACCTACTTCATGTCAGCGCGTCTACTTCCTTGCATGCATGTTCTATCCTCTGTTACTCACGTTTGCTCCACAAGCCATTCATGTAGCTATCCACTCTTTGTTCTCCATCGGATAGATAGCCGTTGGTCATCAGGATAGAAATCATCATCCTTTCTCATCGTCACTGCCGTGCCTCGCTGAGACTTCATCATGCAGCGAACCTACACCCATCGCAACGCCGTCAGCAAGCACGCGCTCTTTGCGAAAGTGTGTCACTCCTTCGCAAGTACCAGTTTAGCAGTGGAACAAGAACGGTGATGAATCTATGGAAGCCTGCGGCAGTACATAGCTGGTATACACCCACCCCCCCCTCCCGTTGGCTAAGTCCGCAGCACCATCCCGCTCCTCCCAAACGAACAAGACGGCGCCCCCGCTCCCTGAAATTACTCACAAGCTCATGCTCCCGTCGCAAAGACTGTTCGTAGACAAAGCAACACCCTGCTCCCAAAGATATCCGCCAGCACCGTAAGAACGCTTCGTAAAAACGCGCACAAGCCCAAGCACAAGTATGTTTTAGCCGTATAGGTGTAAGGACTGCCGTTGCAGCGATCTGAATCTCCGCTCCCGAAGCCCCGGACAAGCACCGTGACGATGCTTGCGTCGCACATCGAGCTCGCCAACACCCGTCGCAAGCCATATCCAGAAGCGTAGAGGAATGGAATGCGTGAGGAGACCCTTGATCTGCAAGCGTAGAGGTGAATGTGTGAAGGGCTTCCGAGTCGGATATGTGACAGTGAGACAAAGGCCTTGATTCAGATCGATCTGAGGCTCCATGGTGAAATAACCGGCTTCTCCACGATCGGCTGCTCCATGACTGGGTGCTTCGCAACTAGCGGTTTCATAGCAGGCTGCTTCGCGATCGGCTGCTCCATGGCAGACTGCTATGGTAGTGGTGGTAATGATGGAATAGGCAAGGAGGTTGCGATCAAATGACAGGCTGCTCTGCAACTGGTAGCTCTGGTGTGACTGTAAGAACTGGTGTGACTGGCGTAGGCGGCTCTGGTGGCTCTGACTCACTTGCTCGCAAGCCGAGTGTGGTGAGGTCGTAACGGCGAATGTGATGTTGTTGTGTAGACTTGCGATGAGTCCTCGAATGTATGCTCGATCGCGTCGTTCTCGGATACACCTAGCATTCGCGCGCTTCTCCTGTGAGTGTGCGGTGATGAGTGAGACGCCCGTGATGTTGTGACGGCCGGGAAATCCGATGTCGGGCCTCTTGGCTAGTCGATCATGAGTTGTCGGATCCATGTTTATATCCTTGTTCAATTCGTTTCGTTTCTCTCGGTCATAAATTGTCCGATTCCTTGGTGTGAGGCTCCTGCTCGGAGCTGAATGGCAGCACAGACGGATCCGAGATCTTTCAAGCACTCATGCCAGCATCCGACTTTCCTGGGTGTCACCGGAAGCCTGTTTGCTGCATTCGAGGTCCTTGCCCGTTTACTGGTGGCAGTGGTACGTGCTGATGACACAGGCTTAGAATGCCATTATAGGCACCGAAGATGTCGTAAGGAGACGCAGAGACGGCGGGAGCCCACTAGTCTTAAGCGAACATCACCCCCGGATCTCGAGAATGGATTCAGCCAAAGCCTCACTCCCACTCCTCGACGTGGCTGTAATTCCTGGGAAGACGGTCGTCCCCCAGAACCAAGCTGTGCGTATCCCAATGATAGCACTCATTCTCCGTCGTCCGATCGCAAAGCGGCCAATGCGTCTTCGCATCCATATCACAGAAAATGCCCTCGGAAGAAGAGACGAAGTCTGGACCATGTGAAGATCCGCTTTCGCACAGTTCCTGGGCGCTATGCCTGTCATGTGGACTCGCGATCAGATGGGAGAACGCGGCCAACCCGGAGCGTCTTGAGAGGCGACTACGTCTGACCTTCTCTCCGTCGTTCGCGTCATTCTTGAGATGGTTGCTGCTTGCAGATGCACCTTTGCCGTCCCAGAAGGCATATTCAAAGTCGGAGAGTCCTGGCGTGATTTTCGAATTACTGGCATGGTAGCCGACGGCGTCAGCGTCCGCTTGGAAGAGCATTGTTGGCCAGGTGCAGTAGTAACCGGGCTCGTGGTCGAAGTTGGTCGTGAGATTGGTGAAGTCTTGCATGTGGATTTGCAGGGCCGCCGTGGTGATTCCATGGCTGTGATCGTGATCGACCCATGTGCATGCTGATTGTGCGCGTGTCAGCTCAACAGGGGCCTTCTCGTGGGGCTGTGTGTGAGAGAGAAAGAGAGACTGACTCGGTTTGTGATCGTTTCCAACGACGATGTTGGAGTAATACCAGTCCCTACCGCAGCCGCGACCCATATCCCCGATCCATCCACGATGCGTGCCATCCGCCCACGTCTGGGATATGTAAGCGATGCAGAGCTCATTGCTTGTTGGAATGATATGTAACGAGGTCGCCTGCTCCCCTGGCCCCACATCAGATTGCCGGATGGTCATGTCACGAAACGAGCCCGAAGTGATGTAGGGGTGCTTGTTATCCGAGGACCCGCACCAGTTCTGATTCTCGTTGAAGGCGTTAACCAGAGGAGCGTTGCCTGCCGCGTGTCGTAGCGATCCTGACCATCCTTTGTCGCCATTGAGGCCGACTGCGATGCGCACCCTAGAGTCATATGGGCCGGGTCTCCCATCCGGCATGTTGGTGCCTACAAGGTTGACGCCGAAGAGGAATCCACCGACCAGCGAGAACACGGTGAGTACTGCAACGTCCATGATGATATTGAATCAGAGAGACTTGAAGAGAAGAGGTGGATGCAAAGAGATGATGTCTTTGGCACTGCGTGTCCCAATGCCTTCACAAGGATCGGAAAGAAGATATGTTGTAGAAAGTTGGTTGTCTGGATTTTGGATGTGTTTCCAAGCTTCTGGAGTGTGGGATATGGAAGGAACGATAGAGAAAAGAGTGCAAGTGCTCAGACTATATAGGCCAGTGATTTGCTAAATGACTCTAAATGTCTCAAGCACGCAATCCACTTTGTATCCAGTTGGACTCTGCAGCATCGAAGTTGACGCGTGACAAAAAGCCTTGGAATTTGGAAGTGGAGCGCTTGCAGAGAAGTGAAGATGGATTATTACACTTGGAAGGTGCAGCCTTGAGCAGTAGCGGGGGAGCAGATAGATCTCCGACCGCGGGCCTCTAGATAGATTCCACATCCTCTGCTACCCACACAAATGCATTGCCACCTCCTGTCATCCGGTACAAGTCATTATCATGAGAGTTGTCGACCGACTGTCGGTTCGAGCGTTGTTGAACACTCTCCTTTTGCGAAGATATGAGGCAATTTTTGGACCTCGGCGGTCGGAGGTCAGGAAAGCAGTAGGATGTGCTGATGAGGCTTGCAGCCCGCGTTCTTTGCTGCGGAGTACCGTTCAGAGTGAGGTGAGTAGGTTTGAGACGCTGGCGATGTCTGAGTGGCTTCTTGTTAGTTGGTGGTGGTCTTGTGAATCAAATCTCATCCTTTGGCGTTGATGGCTGAGCGGGGTATGATGAGCCGCTTTTGATTAGGGATGTGGATCTGCCAAGGCATTCTCACCACCTCCTCCAAACATGGGTCGGTGCTAGAAAGCGAGAAGCTTCTGATGGTCGGAGGAGCAGCCCCAGATTCATCCACCTCCACGCCCAACAGAGGGCCCCCAGCAACCCTGCGAGATGCAGGCCGATCCACCACAAGTCCCAAGAGAGACGATCCGGACGATCTACGAAGTAGATTATCCGCCCTCACGCCCAAGAGAGGCACCCCAAAAGCCCTGCGAGAAGCAGGCACGCACACCAAACCACTCAGATCAAGACTTCCCACGTCAATATTCAGATTGAGTACCAGTACCAGTACAAAACAGAGACCCCAACTGAAGGCCTAAATGGATTTGGCGTTGGAAACTGGGATTCCGGTAGAGGGGTTGAAAAAATCTGTTGAAAAAAAATTCCGATGTCGAACACGTACCGGAATTGAAGAAACAAAAACTGCCACGGCACTGGAAAAACTGCGCAGACTGAGTACTGCGACGGAAAAGTGACTTGCAATTGGATTAGAGGCGTTAAGATGTCACCAGACAAGGGGAGCGTCAGCGTGTCTATTTCCTTCTTTCCCTCCTTCCAAGGCTTCCATGCATATTCCATGCATATTCTATCCCTTGTTGCTCATATTTGCTACACAAGCCATTGATTTAATCAGCCACACTCTTTCTTCACCATCGTCTACAGATAGCCGATGGTCCCTGGATAGAATCATCATCCTTTCCATCATCACCGCTGTGCGCCTCGCCGAGAGGTTATGAGCCTGACCGGGGCTGAAGGCGAACAAATATCCCGCAATCGGACCCCTCTGGAAGCACATGGGACCGTGCATGTGCCTGACAGGAGGCGGACATTCGGGATCCTGTTCGCTGCGTCGTCTTCATTGTGAGGGAGTCTTATCCGTCGAAGCAGCAGGACGAAGCATGAGGCATGAGGCATAGTGCAGAGGATCATTGGGCTTCCACCTGCTATTAGATACATCAATATAAGCAAGACGGCTTCGGTATCAGACGTGTCTGCGCTAAATATAGCTACATTTTTCATTGACCTTAGTACTAGGAACGCTGAGGTCTTGGGTGGCAATGCGACTATTTGAATATTGAATCCAGCGTTACGTTCCGCCTCCAGATACTCGTACCACTTGAGCTCACGTGCAAGTACACAAGACCACGCTCCCGTTCGTCATCTCATCTAGCATCATCAGAAAAGGAACGTGTAATCGTCAACGCTACCGAGACGCTCAATGAAGCCCGCCCAGTAGAGTACTCCCGCATATATCCCAAGGCCGTAGCTTCGTCCCAATGCCCGTACGGAACTGCCATGACGCCAGCAGCGAGGCACCAGTCGACAGAGACTCCACCATGACTCATGATTTCCCAGAACGCCTCCTCACAGGTAACAGTCCCATTCAGACGGGAATTTTTCTAGGCCGCTCTTACGGGTAAACCCCCAGTTTGTTCGGCGTAAACCCCCAGAATTGTTCCGCATCAACCCCCCGCCAATAATTCCCTTGATTGCACTGGAAGAAGCTGATACTCGCCGTACTGAGTTGGAAGGTGCAGCTTTAGACAGGTAGAGTAGGCCAGGAGAGAATGGGGAGATAGATGGAGGTTAGTTGCAGCAGGGGCGGGTTCCGGTCTCAGCTTGTAAACATTTTACGACGGCTCCGGGGGCTGCGCCCGGGGAAATGCGCTCGGGGGGAGAATCGCAATGCGCATCAACAACAACTAGATGAGGTCCATGATAAAACGGCTCTCTATGTACCCATGCCCCAAGGGTTCTCTTTTGCCAAGTTGTTGATAACTATGGTTGGTCGTTGGATTTCTGTTCTCCTCCACGGGCGCGGACTTTTTGCTGGGAGGGTTGCACCAAGCTGAGCGGACTTCAGGAGATATAATTTAGTATGAAATGTACTGCGGAGGTGTGCTGCCCCGAAACAGCTTGAATTACATCGCAGCTGCCAGTGCGATCGAGGGGTTTTTTTGGTGGGGGTACGCGGAACAATTCTGGGGGTTTACGCGGAACAAACTGGGGGTTTACGCGTAGGAGCGGCCTTTTTATACCCTAGAATTTGCAATGTGCCTGCATCGATCTTGCCCCTTTGCGTCGCGTGCCTCGCAGGCCCAGGACCCGTTTCAGAGGTACATATCTGTACCATCACCATCGTGCCATCAGCAAAGGAAGTACCAACAGAGACGGGAGCACGACGCACGACGTCAAGAAAGGGTACGCGTGATTCGTCGAACCGGAGCCGGTCCGCGAGCAGGTTCGGGTCCTTAGTCGCAACGACGAGAACATTTCTGACAGCGGCCTTGTCTCGGTCCAGTCGGCGAGGATCGCACAGTAGTGGAAGGCCGTGCTCTGTTTGTCCCTGGTTGATCGTGTCCGCTCGGTCCATGCGGCCTGCTCTGCTGCGAACTCTTCGGCTGACCTGGGCGGTGACGAGGGATTGTGTTGTAGCTGCCGTTAGAAGTCCTGCCATAAGCGGGAGTACAACTTCGCCTCGATGTTTCCACCCGGCCCTCCGTATAATTCCACGCGTGTGTCCAGACCTTGGCCGGGCTGCGTTTTCCTTTCGATCCGCTCTGCCATATCTAGTCTTGGCAAGGGACATCTCTCGGGTAAGAAGATCTATCAGCACAATCTCTCAAATCGGAAACCCTGATGATTGTGATGATGGCTACCCTGAAGGTGTTCAACGTCATGGCTGCGAGGAAGTAAAACTACATTGCCGGAAAGTCGCTGACTGACTAAGAAAGCATGGTTTCATTTCCCCTCTGTGTATAAAGTGACTTCTACTATACATTTTTGCAAGATCTCGAGTCTGCCTCCGCTCATTCATTGTAAGACTCGCTAAGAACAACGTACTCCTTTGAGAACACCAATGATAAGAAAGATGATAATGTAGTATCTTCTGAAACATCACCGTCATCTTGTGAAAATCGATAGCTAGGGACCCCAGCGATCCCCCACACTTATTTACAAATCTGACTCAAATCTCCTGTCAGAGGATTGTCCGAGCAACGTATCGGACAGAACATTTTCCGAGCTCTCATTACAGGGTTCTAAAGGTGTAGTGTCTTGTGCGTGGGGCTCTGTGATCCTGCTCCGAGTATCATGGTCCGGTGCGTCAATGACGAATTCGTCATTACCGGGCTCATCATCCACACTTTCAGAATCGTCATAATAATCACCGTAATGTTCATCATCATTCAATCGGTGATTCTCAAGCTCACCATCCTCGAACATGAGATTGTCCAAACAGCGCTTTGTCTTTCCAGTCTCTGGGTGATCAGGGCCGAGGATACTGTGTTGCTTGGCATACAACTTTTCATACAACTCTTTTGCCTCATGGTACCGTCCAAGGGCCTCGTATGTCAAGGCAATCCAAGATTGAATTCGTGAGACATTGTTGAACCTTGACCGTTGGAGATCGGATCTCTCGGACGCCTTCAAAGCTAGCTCAAAAGACTCCAGTGCCATGTCATCTTCGCCCAACGCGTAATGCGCACAACCACGTTCAAACAGAACACGGGGGCTAATGCCATTATGATTGTCGCAAGATTCGCCGATTAACTTCAGCGTTGCCTGTAAACGTTTTTCCATAGCTGCCTTCCTGTCGTGGTCACCTATATGGCAATAGGCGGTGTGTCTCAAACGGTGAATATACAGATTTTCATCGAGATCCAGTTCTGGTATGAGATCTTGTTCCATGAAAAGTTGATCGCTTAGCCTGATCACCTCTGTATATCGAACCAAGTGAGCATTCGTGGAGATCAGCAACTTCAAAATTTGGAGTGTATGATAATGCCTTGTACCATAAAGGATTTCGTAGCCGAGAAACGTTTTTTCATAGGATCTCAAGGCATCCATGTGTAAAAACAGTCTATGATAACAGTTGCCTATACCTTCCAGTGTTTGGAGTGTATCACGGTGCCTTGCACCCAGGAGGATTCCATAGCCCGAAAACGCTTTTTCATAGGACCTCAAGGCTTCCATATGTGAGTCCATTTCATAATAACAGTCACCCATATGGCCATAAATCCTGAACTTGAGTGGTACGTCTAGATGGTTCATCTTTTTAGATGCGGCGTTGTAGACTTCAAGCGCTTCTTGGAACTTCTCGAGCTTTTCGTAAAAGTCGCCAATGAGCATAAGCGCAAACACAGGGATACATGAGGCCTTCCTTAAGATCAATCGAAAGAGGACTTTCAGAGGATCAATGAGCGCATGCGTCTTGCGGAGAGATGTTGACAGTCTTAGACATATTTCGATTTGATGGGCGATGGACAACGGGGTTTGGCTTTTTAGGAGATCCATGACTCGAGACACTGTAGCAGAAGAATTATCTGAGCTTCGCCCAGAGTTGGTAGTCAGAGTTTGCAGGTGTTGTTCAGCTGTGCTAGAATTGAGAACCGAATTTGTAGCTTCACTGCTCCGCTCTTGGCTGAAAGCTCCAGATTGTCTGTCTGTATTTTCGCTGACATACATCTCCAGATGTTCTGTGAGTGGATCATCATAGTCTCCCGCTTGTCGCATTTGGCCAGTCCACTTCTTTAGGGATCCTTCGAAGACGGCAAGCAATCTGTTGTCCAGACCCGCATCGACCATCTGGTCCTCCCATACTACAAATTCTCTCATTTGTGACTCGAGAGTAATATCTTCGAACAGAAGGCGGGTGAAGTGTGCAACCCAAACTATGATCTGTGTTGATTTTAACAGATTTTCCACCTTAGCTAGAGTGATTGAACAAGGTGGTCCTGATCGGTTCAGATGATAGAAGGTATACGATGTAGCGTACCGAAGCAAAGGAGAGCTATCCCAGACAACTTGCGTAGTATAAGATGTGTCGAGCTTCAGAGTTCTAATCGCTTCTGTCTCCGATCTTATGTAGTCGAGACAAAGCCAAGCAAAAGTACGGTGTGTCTTGGTAATGTCGATTCTAAAGTGAAGCACAGCTTTGTCAAGTTCGCACACCCATTGATCTTCAGGACGGACTAAGAAGTCTCTGACAGAAGAGTGTGAAAGGCGCAAGACACCGTCTGCCATATATATCAGGCCTTCCGTAACATCGAGTACTGTTTGAAGTGGTTTTAAGAGTAAGTACTCCTCGAAAGGTTGCGCTACTGTTTCCAACGACCGGCAGTGAAGCGCATGAGCGTATCGAAATTCGTCAAAAGTCAGTGGCTGGCAAGAAGTGATCGTAAAGGCCAGAACGTTTTGTGCCAGACGTTGCTCAAATTTGTCGAGTCTTTGAGAAAGGCGGAGAAAAAGGAGTTGGTACGCCTTCTCAAGTCCATGGGGCAAATCCTGCAGTCTCTGACCGAGTTCGGATTTTGACGATGACTTCCTGAGGTCATCGACCATAAGTTTGACCCAGAGAAACATGCCTTCGGACTTGCCTTTGAGGGATTCGTAGACGGTCTCCCGGAATTCCGGGAGGGAAAGAATTTCTGACTTGGCGATCTCATTGGTGATAAAGGCCTCGATATCTTGATTCAGTGTTGCAGGAGTAATCTCGATTGCCGTGAAACCACAACTGCCTGAATGTGATTGGAAGACATGTGATCGACCCAGCAATAGTATACGCAAGCTTGGGCATGTATCTAGGATTTGGTTAAACTTGGCGAACAGGGTGTCATTGTAGTCAATGCATTCATCGATGCCGTCAATGATACAGTATATCGGCTTACCCAGCAATGGGACCATACGTCCAAAGGCACCCCAGAGTTCCGAGACGGAAGGCTGGCCGCCTAATCTTAGGCGGTGTACAGTCTCTACAGTTTCTCTCTTATCAGTCTGGTGCAATGATTGCCATAGAAGTGTTCTGATGAGACTTTCGGATGTTTGCCGATTTCCATCTGAACTAGAAAAAGCGAAGAACAGCGGGTGCTGTTGGCCTTTTTCTAGTCGAGCGACTATTGAAGAGGCCAATATTGATTTGCCGCAGCCATGAGTGCCAGAGATGACGAGCAGTCGATCTTGGGTTGTCGAGCATTCGGGCTCAACCCAATGTTTGAAGAAGCCGTATGATGTAATCCACTCGCAGGTACCGTCCAACTTAGCCCGGACTTGGTGAAAGTGTATATGTTTGACATCCGAAGGTTTCAACCATCTTTCACACTCAATTCTCAATTCTTCATGCTGCCTTCGGTCGGCCTCTCTGCGAAATTGCGATGCTCCAAGCATTTCTGTGGCGACAGCTGTCTGATCAGCAACCCTGGCATGGCGTTCAAGTCGAGCTATGACGGCTCCAATATCTCGATCAAAAGAGCGCACTACAGTCTGGGTCAACCTCCCTGGAAGGACTTGTAAGCGCATACCACGATGTCGAGTCATCACCGAGACGTACCAAATGTTCCTCGCTGGAAGAAACGAATGGCCCGCACGGAAAAGTCCACCACGTCGGTGAATATGTTTAAGAGTGCAACCTGCAGTATGCTGTCTGACTGCAACTTTTGATAGACCTCGAGTCGCGGAAGGCTTTCTGTAATCGATTCTAACAAATTGGAAATTCGCTCCGTAGCTTTCGAGTGATCGTTCGAGATCTAGAGCGAGTATTTCTTAAACCTCGTTCAATGCTTCCGCATTGTATAGAACTACTGACCTGTAAGATGAATTTGATCGGCGCCCACAAGGGACACGCTAATCCAGCCTGCGTTTGTACCGCAACGTCCACCACAGCACTCATATTTTGCAACCATGTTGTGTACTTCTGTAGCTTCGATAGCAATTTGGTAGATTTCTTCTTCGTTTGGGATTGCCATTTCTGCTCAACGACACTCAAGACTTCAGCCAATGTTTCTTTTCCTTCCACACACAACCGAAAAATTGCGTGATCGCGAGGTAAACGTGAATATGCCAATTTGGCTTCGTCTATAGCCTGTTGTTGGAGCGATGGCCTGTGCGGTATTGTGCGTTAGTCAACGCCCGGTTGTGTTCAGAGAGAGGAGACTGACTGCTGAGGGATCTCATCCTGCGCAGGACCGTCCATGGCATACTATTGAGCAATTGGTAGCTGGTAGGGTCAATGGCTCAATGAGCAGGCAGCTCCAATCCAAACAGAAGACAGCTGCGCAAGGCTGCGAGCTAGCATTTGACTGACGAGGCTGACAGGTAATCGTGCGCCTTAAGTCATCCTCTAGGCGCAGTATATACGCAGATTGTAATCTTTAAAATCGTTGCAAAGCAAGCCTCTTTCAGGATACCTCAAGTTTGAGTTGCAAGCAGCTCAAACAGGTCTGTAGGAGCCTTATCGAAGAACACCATCGAGTCATTGGACCATTACTTTAGTCATCCCGTCTTATGCATGCACCAATCGGCTGTATCCAGATGAGAGCCATCTCCCTGAATTGCACTCGTAGATCCTGTACTTATGGACACACATACTACACATAAATGGTCGAACGCAATTGTCAGCTTATTGATGCTTTGCATTCTTTCAGACAGAATGATCACGGTAATGTTGCACTTTGAATGCGCGAGAGAAGGTCCCAATGCTGATGACACGGTTTTCGCAAGGCCACTTATCGACATATATATAATGGCAAGTCAGAACTCCAGCGATGATGGTCACCGATAGAGCAGCTCTCAACGAATCCGAAGAAGTGTATAGACTACAGACTACCTCTCGTCTTGGCACGAAGGGTTGCCAAGCCGTGCCCCACCTTCCTTTTCTCTACCTATCCCTGACTTTTGCTAACAAAACATCATTAACACTAAATGTTCCCCAGCTTCATTCTTCATTGAAACTAGAGTGAACGCTGCTGATATCGTGCGATGTGGATGTACATTTTCCCTCTGACCCCACAGCCGCAACAGCCAACGATCCCATCACCACCTCCGGCGGCCCCACCCCCCTTCCCCTCCTCCACCTTCCATATCCCCCACACCCAGATATCCCACCGCATGCACCAGCATTCCCACCTTGACTCGCAGGAACTGACTCCGCAAGGCCGCAGCCACGGCGAGATTCGCCAACCCCGTGAGCTTCGTCATCACCTCGGCGGAAATTCCCAGTCCGGCGGAGATGGGCTCAAGACCTTGGTGTATTTTGGCTATCAGCGTGTCTTATTCCTTCCTTTACACTCCCATGCATGCTCCATGCATATTCCAGGCATATTCTATTCTTTGTTGCTCGTGTTTGCTACATGAGCCATTCATGTAGCTAGTGACTCTTTGTTCTCCATCGGCTACAGATACCTGTTGGTCATGTCACCTGGACAGAATCACCATCCTTTCAATCATCACTGCTGTGCACTTCGCTGAGATTGGCGTGTTGGGCCGAGTAGAGGCGCGGGGCGAAGATGGGTGTGAGGCGCGCTTGGCCGCCTATGATGAAGGCGAGGCTGGAGAGGACGGTTGCGAGAAGGGAGACGGAGATGGAGGGGAGGGCCCAAGAGAGCATTTCATTTGCTCTTTTGGACGCTGGCGGGTGTATATGTTGTACGTGAAGGCTGGTATTGGGGTGCGTGCTGAGAAAGAGCAGACATACTGAATGGATACGTACAAAAACTTGGTCGTCCTGGAACGTTGGACCGGCGCGTCCACGTCGACTTGTGGTATCTTGATAAATGCCAAGCTAGTCGGTATGCTTCCTAAAAGGAATAGCGTAGCAGACCGGGCGAATTCTATGTATTATCGAAGGCATGCTCTCGCGGAAAGGGAAATGAATCAGACCTTCCGAAGGAGCAACCACGACAACAGCTTTCAAAGCCCACGACTGCTTGGCAGCCTAATCTAGCTGACGCGACGCCGGAGACAATGACCAATTTCTATATTCGGAGATCACAACAAGATTGGCAAACAGCAGGTAGGAGAGCTCTCTGATCGAGAACGCCCGAAGGCTGCATAGTCGTGAGACATTTTGGTACATCGTTCTTCGCACATGCTCGTCTCCCTATAGGCTATCGCCAGCAGGCCGTCAGATGGCAGTAACAGCCACTGTCCACCTACCAAATGGGAAAGACGCCAACCAATCCGTCTGTCCGTCTCAGCAACTTAATTTTGCTGAATCTAAGGATCCTCACGCGCATTCTTCTTCCTTGATGTTGATAAGCGTTACAATCGACGAAATGACTGCCTTACTCACATATGGCGAATCAGGTTGAGACGTGCAGGTTGAGACATGGGAGCTGGGCGGGCTCGGCTTACCGCTGGAAAAGAATGAGATAGGCTTTCATACTGCAGGCTTCCGAGAGTGTTCACCTTGGGCGTCCAGCTAGTATTGGCGCAGGCTAGGAAGGCTTTTTGCCCCGCTACGGAGACACTATACCAGCCCTGCTGATGATAGCTGGACGAAGTAGCTCAGAGGCCCGAAAGCAGAGATAGGTACGTATCAATGTTGTAGAGGTTTGGGTCTAGCACCATTGCAGGCAAAATCGCTAAGTCACCCATCGTCCACTATTTCCCCTTGTTCCCTCTCTTACCACCCCTCTTCGACCGCTCCACATGCGCCTTCAACACCCTCCCCTGCTCAACCAGACTTCTCTTTCCCTTCGCCTTCCCTTTTCCTAGCGTCATCATAAAGTTCTTCTTCCTCGCTTTCTCCTTGTTAGTCGTGCTCTTCCCCAGCGCCTCTTTTTTCTCCTTCCGTTTCGCCTGCGTACTCTGGTGGACGCTCTCATCACCCTTGCCGGCTTTAGCTAGAGCGATCTTGTCGGCTTTGGTGGTTTTCTTAGAGAGCGATGCTAGACCTTCGATCTCGGCGGCTGTTAAAGGATCATCGGCGTGGCGGGCTTGTAGGGCGGCTGCTTGTTGGGCAGCACGCTTGCGTTGAGACACAGGAAGCTGCTGGTTTATACTGGCAGAGAGGCGGAGTTCTTGAAGTTTGGCTAGGTCGGCAGGGGTTAGGATACGGGTGGTCGCTAAGGTGGAAAGCTTCAGTGCAGCGGTCGCGACTTGGTCTTCTGGGTTTTCTTTGTTGTCGTCTACCTTGGAATCTGCGGAGTCGACCTTGGCCTTCTTAGCAGCTGGCTTATCGTCATCTGAATCGCTGATATCAATCTCCTTGTCGCTCTCAACATTGATCCAGCCACCAGAGTCATCGGTATCAGCTTCATCGATTTCCCAATCGCCTGGATCCTCTTCATCTCCACCTTCTGACTCATCCGAGCCTTTTTCAGCGGGAAGCCCCTTTTCGACTCGTTGTCGCTGTCGCTCTTCCTCTTTCCAATTTTCCAATAGCTCCAATCCCTCAATCTCGCCTACAACTTCCTCACCAAACCTTTGCTCTTTACGTTGCCCACTTCGTAATCCCATAGCTGCCTCTTTCCCTCGATCTCGTTTCTTGAGCATGTCTGCCCCAACCTCTCGATAGAGACTCAGTAAACCTTTTGCGGCCATCATGACGCCCTTATCCTTACTCTTCCGGTACATCACAAGGTCCTGAAGGAGAGTGTCATTCATAGCCAGAGGTTGTCGCACGCAAATCTCCCTAATAGCATTCAATCCAGCAGATGCGACTTCAGCTGCCGCCGCTTCAGAGACGAATTCATTTGCAATTTTCTGCACTAAAGGCTCGAGGATATCAGGAGGGACGAGGTTATGGGTGGCCTGAGCTAGCGAGGCCAGAAAGGATGTAACCGACAGTTGGCGAGGCGTAATATACTTAAGGAAATAGGAGTAGAGGCTTATGACTGTAAGTTTGTGTAAACCGACAAGTCGAGATACTAGCTGTAGCACTAGCAGTTTCTGCTCAGGATTGAGTTTCGACCTCGTATTTTGGAGATGCTTGGAGAAGAGAGCTTCCGCAAAGCCTTGCGGGTCGTGTAGCAGGTGGAAGGCAGAGAAATTTAGGGGATGTGGCCGGTTCTTCTTTCTCTCCTTCTTCTTCACTGTCGCGACGGCACTTTCCATCATCCTTACCTTCTTCTTATTCTTCTTGTTGATAGCCATCTGATGCTTTAGCCTGCCCATGTCGACAGCTTCGTCATCACCGCTCTCATCTTCCAGTTCTTCTCTTTCCTTGTCACCACCCAAGAAGAATCGTACCCCGCCCACTATCACCTTCACGTTATCCGCCAAACTAGCTTCTTTCATGATCTCCACCGCCTTTGAGTCTGTCCATATCTGGCGCCTCCATAGCTCCCGTGTGAACTTCACTGCCCACAGGCCTTTAGAGGATGTTCGGTCTGAGGTGAGTAGATTGTAAAGGACGGTCTGTATGGTACGGTTGAGGCGGTGATTTGTAGAATTCGCATTGGATGTTCTGAGGTCGGAGAGGATTTTCTGGAAGAGAAGCGTCCGCAGCGATTTACTTTGGGTGGAGACGAGGATAGGAAAAAGGGCATGAAGGAGTCTACATAGCAATTTTGTCAGTACGTGGTTTAAAGTACACTGCGTCGAAGACTTTACAAACGTTGGAGAATCAATAACGTCCTTCCTCCGCAGCAGCACTAGACTTCCCACCACCTTCTCGCGCAATTCAGGTTCCAGCTCTTCATGGTGCGTGCTCAGCATATGCATCAGATCTTGCGGGAATTGAGCCGTATCTTGTGGGTAACAATCTGCAACGTGTGCTAAGAAGTCGATCAAGTCTCGGATCGAGACAACGCCGTCGTCAGTCGCGGAGGAGGGAGCTTGCAAAAGGATCTCCCTCTGGTGCTCATACTGGCTATATTGATTCAAGAAGTCCTCTTTGTACGAACTACTCAGCTGTCAGCGCCAGACATGGAATTGTGTATAAGGTTAGGCGTACGTGGGATCTCGCTTTATTTTGTACTGCAGATTCGACCTGTGGGGAAGAGTAAGCGGGGCTGCTTATGGGAGATCATGATTGGCCAGAATTTACAGATTCGCATCTACCTTTTCCAACGCGGCCACCCTTTTCTTGACCATGGCGAATCTCTTACTGTGCTGAATGGATATCGAGGCTCGGAGGGTCGCTCGCAGAGAAGTCTGTAACAGTATCGCCAAGAAATTTTCCGTTAAGCGAGGACCGGGTGGCTGCGGTGAATTCTCGAACTCTTGGGGGCCGTCTAAAGCCTAAACAAATCTACTCACTACCATAACAAGCCGTCATAATGTCTCCTCATCTTGCTTGAAGACTTCTATGAACGCGTCTCATCTTGCTCAGATGGCTCAAATATGTACCCAAAGCTGAACGCTCCCGATCGTCAAGAATCTTCGAATTTACTCCTTATCTTGCGAGCGGGATCAAAACAAATCAATGGCATCTGTATGGCTAGCCTGAATAGTCTGGTATGCTGCTACATACACAAGAAATCAACGGGCTCCTAGGCGGCTGTCCAAGCGACTCCCTTGACGCATACCTTTAGGCCCAGAAATTCAACTCCACTCCCGTGCAGTCACTTCCGTGGCACTAACTACTCTCGAATCCATTGCGTATCCAGTCACCTTGACCACCTTGCATCACCCGAAGCTTCTCGCTACTGGGCGCTCCGTCTCCAGACGTCAGCGAATCATCGTAGGTCAATGCCGAGACGGGATACTCTGAATAAATAGCATCAGGAGTCAACTTTGGCTCGCTTGTCCACAAGGCGTGGCACAAGGTCCCCGGCGAAATGAAAGTCGAGCGTCTTCGGCTCGTGAGCAGATGCAACGATGAATGTTGAAGGACTGGCGATGCACGAGTTCATTTGTTCAGGAAGGCATTTGGAGAGTAACTGTGCGACTCAGAGATATATCTACCTCACTGCCTCGATACAATAGTAACGAGACTTAGAGCACCTGCAAATATAGATAGGACAAATTCCGAATGAATCCGCGGTAGCAGCTCAGCGCACAGAAATTCGAATCGCTCCCTCGATACATCATTGACACTCATCGTCTGGAGTATTAGTAGCATTGGATCAGCATTCATGCGTCTTGCTCAAGGCATCCAGTAGCTGCTTTTGACCCAAGCAGTTGACGGTGTGTATTATCAGGATAGGCGCCCTACCTTAGGAGGCGAGGGGACGTGCAATTCCAGCTGATGAAATCTTCAGAAAGGTGTTTTTGGAAACGTTGCCAGGGGCGAAGTCAACGAGTGAGGTTTATGCTGCCGCGAGGGCAGGTTGGGTTGCGGAAGTAGCTGGTGCTGAGCAGAAACGAAGAAGGCCTGGTAGTTTGGTGGCGATAGCAGCAAGCAAGGCGGAGCTATCGTCTTTTCGTTCTATGAATTTTAACTCTGCTGAATGGCGATACGAGAGTCTATCAGCAAATGAGTGAACAGTAATCAGGATATCCCAAAGGGTCTCTAATATCGCTATTCCATTGACAGGCAATGAATGGCACTACAAGCTCCTATAAATGCTCAGCGGCTAGCGTGTACCCTCGGGCGACTACCTGCTAAGACCCTTTCCAAAGACGGGACTCTGCTGAACCCGATCCCAGTCATGTAACATTTTCGAATTCAACTCCCCGAGCCGCACCTCCTCGCTTGCTCTTGCTACCATTTCCGTCTCGTAGCCCTCAATTGCAGCAGCCCGTCCCGACAGAAAACTCCCATTGCCGTGCCAACAGTCCACAATCGCTTTGCATAGCTTCACCGAATCAGTGAGTGCGTGGTTCAAGCCTTGTCCGCGCTGGAATGTCATCGGGTGAGCTGCGTCCCCCGCCAATGTGATGAGCCCGCTTCGATTATCCCACCTGTGCTCCGGTAGCGCCGGGTCCCAGTGGCTCAATTTGCCATACCACGCTGTCGTAGTGCCATCCGGCATCCATTCAAACGAGCTTCTCCAGGGATCAGCGAATTGCGCTGCCATTTCTTTCTGATGCGCGACATGCTCGGCCCTCGTCTTCTTGTTTTCGAGTTCTCGGGGCTCATGGAACGAAATGTAATGCCAGAAGACCCAGCTTTCGGGATGGTCGGAATCCGAAGCATCATGAAGTCCTAGCCAGCTATAGTAGCCGTTAGGGTGTGGAGCGATCTGGAACAACGAGTGATGTGGTGCCGATCGCAAAAAGAGAGCCCTCTCTCGCGAGTAGCTCGTGAAGCACATTGTGGTGGCGAAGTCAATGGGAGTCGGCTTTGCACTGTCGGATGCGACGAGAAGGGAGCGAACCGATGATCTTGGTCCATCTGAACCGACCAGCATAGAGCCAGTAACCTCAGTACCGTCCTCGAAGATAGCTTTCACCAATTTCCCATCCTCCGAATATGCTATATCTACGATCTTCTTCTCCCAATTAATTTCGAGACCTTCTGACAATAGTGCCTGAAGCTTGCTCCGGCGTAGGCGATAGAATTTGCCAATCTCAACACCATTGATAAGTTCGCCAGTCCTTCCGTTATGGAAACGAAGTGTATCGGCGTCCTCCGTCGGTGTGTGAGGGTCCACCTGAGTACTTTGTATCCTTGCCCAAAGTTCGCTGGGGATGAGCGATTGAAGAGCAGGCGCAGACCAATGCAAGCCAAAGTTCCAATCTCTTTTGAGCTGAGCAACGTTGCTTCTACTCTCGTATACTGTGTAAGGAATCCCAGCCTGTGCTTGCCGTCAGCGTGAGATACTTAGATCTCAGCAACGACTCTAGACACCGAGGAACACAGATCACTGGCGCTTTCGTCGGGTATACATGCATACCTTTTTCAAACCATGGGCGAGCGCGAGGCCAGTGCAGCCTGCTCCAATCACTAAAACCTTGCCGCGCTGTTCCGCTGTACTAGACGCGCTGCGACTGGTGTCGGCGTTCATGTTTCCAAGAGTTGTTACCTTCAATCAACTGGGCTCGTGTGGATTGTCTGATGCTCGATCTCCCTTGACTGCTCTAGCTTTGAAAGGGCGTGAATGCTTTTCCTTGGGAATCCATTGTCAAGGATGAATCGAGCCCCTCAACTTGGCTTGTCATCATTGTTGCCGAGAATGCGAGGTAAATGCCAGGCATGATTAGTATTCGAGCCGAACTGCTTTGCGGGTGCTTTGCAGATGCATTGCAGATCCAAAGGCCCCACAGAAAGTCCTTGCTGGTTCCATCAATATCCGGACAGTGACCTGCCCTTTTTGGCGCAAAGGCGATGCTTGAATAACAGATCAAGTTCCGATGACACGCTCAGGAGGAAGTCGGTAAGAAAGCGTTTCAACTGATGCTTTATATATCAGTTGTTCTCCTTGTAACTGCCTTGTTGTCGCATTATGGCAGCCCCAGTCTGAAGGGTGGGGTTTGAGTTGTCTGGAGACCAACGGAACCAGCGAGTATACATCCCTTTCCCGCCGCTTGGATACAGACTCCCTGGGATGATCATGCATGGACAACTTTGGTACTGATCACGGGACGGTTCAGGCACGCTATCTTGTGCTAGGTATTGGCCGATAAGGTCGCATCGCGGTGGAGCGACCAGATATGATAGGATGGAAATGCATTTGTGTGGGTAGCAGAGGATGAGGAATCTATGTAGGAGCCCACGGTCGGAGATCTACCTGCCCCTCCGCTACTGCTCAAGGCTGCACCTTCCAACTTCCAGTGAGCCTCTCCAGGCCTCATTCGTAATACAATACACGAGTACGGCGAGTTTTAAACCTTATATGTCCCGAATTGCCGTGACGAATAAAACTCAAGATTCCCATCTCTCTTGCCTATTGGTGTATGATCATAAAGTATCATCGAGCATGATCACCCCGAGCGATGCTTCATAAGGCGAGCGGCATCGTCACGAAGTAAGATCTTACTAAGATTATCAAGCAATCGGTCGACAGTCTGAAGGTGTCGTATATTGTAGGATCATCCGCATACCTCCGTGTCGATCAATCCATAGCACGGAGTTGAGAAACTGATGCACTCGTCCCTTGCCTCACAAGATTCCGAGGCTTAGCCTGCATAAGTCTCCGCATCTCAGAGTTCTTCACCTTCCTCCATCGTCACCACGGTCACCCCTCTTTTTGCGGGGATGAAACAATCAGAGACGGAGCTGCTCAAGTTGATCTCAATGGCCGTGAAGGTATACAATGAATTTGAAACGAACCTCGGACGATAGCTTGGCCTCTTAAAAATAATTCCTCAGAAGATTGAGTGCTGGAATCTGCTTTGATGGCTCTGCAATCTTCACAACATACCTTGCTGCATGATTCTTCCCATACTAGCGACTGTTGTCGATTACTGGTACTATACGACCTCGAGACTACGAATCCGATGATGCTTTCGCACAGCCAGTAGAGTCAAACGATATCACAGTCCTCCACCTCCTGCTGCTACGGGAGACCTACGCGTTCTGCGCCTGCTGGGAGCGTATGTCTATCGCTTTAGCATACGCAAGGACATTTCAACGACACTATTCGCATTGGCTCGAAGCAGTTACCTAAGTACTCGATTTGACACCAACCTTGCTCAACACGACAGCCGACGGATAACACGAATAGTGCGCCTAGACCGAGGGTCGATATACGTCTCAAGGGCGAACCGTCCGGTAATGGCTACAGTCACATCCGCCGTTGGACGGCTCCCATTTCGAATACGACGTCGTTCACTCGTTCTTCACATTCTCGCAGATCGATTCGACTTTTTGTAGACACCACGTCGCTGGTTTCTAGCTCTCTCGATTTGCACGCATTACTCTACAGAATACGAATCACGCAAGACATCGGGTTGACGTTCTCGAAAGCCTTGAACGCCCTACTCGCTGTATTCAAAGGATATGACTATGAATACTCACTACATCCTGTATCCGTATCGATGTTTACATCACGGCCATGAATCTTCGTCAGCCTACAGGTGGCGAATAGAGCCTCGAAATGAGATTCGATCATGGACGTAAAGGTTCGGTGCAACGACGATTTTGCAAAGGACAAGTGCAATTTCATATACAGTGCACATGCAGGCTGGGCCCGTCAAGCAGGCGTCAAAGAAGACACAAGACATATATCTTTATACTCCAAGTAATTCTCAACCCGACATGGCCGCAAAGCGGAGTGAGGGGCTTCTTCGAGAAATTTCTAGGACATTAGGGGCAAACGGCGATTAGTCTGCTCCCATTCATAAATTCACACCATACGCATGACAGAAACGATTTCTGCTGAGCGCTCCAGCTTCAAAAGGATGAAGATGCTGTTTGTTGGAAATGTACTGTCAACGAAGAATCGATCCCCTCGACTCCGCTTGCTTAAAGTGATATCGAGATGAGTGCGTGGCATGATTAGTTACCGGTCTGCATTGCAGACGCACGTCCCCCGCAGAAAGCACAGACCTCTCCTATTCTGGTTGCATAATGTCCCTCCCTAGGGTGCAAGAGTGCCTTAGCTTTGGTGATGAATACTACCGCGGTGGGTGGCCGTGGTGGCCATAAGGCCGCATCGGATGGCGGACAAGTGGAGATGCTCGGGCGCTAAAGTATACAGATTACTTTCAGGCCTACTACTATTTCGGCTTTGAGACCGACGGCATTTCAATCTCATGACCATTGTCCATTCCGGACACGCGAAGGTCATCTGTCCTCATAATCTTCTAATAACTTCGATTTTGTCTTGTTGACCTGTGAAGTCTTGCGGTCAGACTTTTATAATTCATGAGCTGCTACAGCTTCATTGAAGAAATTTTTGTCATATCTGTTGGGTTACGTGAGTTGAGTCTTCCCATAATTCGCCAAGTGTTCGAACCTTACAAATCGTGCTAAGTAGGAGTCCAAAATACCTAGATTTATGGAACATCTCATATCCTTAGCTACGGACTATCATTGCTGAAACAGGAGGCGAGCTTTATGCTTGCTCACCTTATTGGCTAGCTGTTTGGCCGGGGCAAACTACCTTCTCTTGGTAATTGGTCGACAAGTCTATATCACCAGCCAAGCGTCTACGTTGATTCAAAATGCTGCCTGGATATCGTAGGTACATTTGTATATCTCCGTTGCCCTGCATAGAAAACAAATCACGAGAGATCTACACGCTCCGAGACCAGTTTTACACCAATCGCCAGTTTAACACCAATCGGAACCTGCAATTGTCATTTTCCTCAACAAATCTGGTCGACGCTTCAATCGCTAGGCTCAGCCTGAATATTTCCTGATGGTTTTCGTCGAACTTACGCCGTCCTCTTTCATCTATCATCATCACCATTTCGCATCGTGTCTCATTTACCAGGTTTTTACGCCTATTTACCATCATCTAATATGTCAAAACCCACCCTGATGACTGGGTACTCTCCACTTCTCTCGTTTCTGTACCACCGTTCCAAGTTATCTTACCCCACGATTCCTCGCCTCAAGCTTCTTCACTTTACTACCTCTTGAGCCGTTATTATGTCCAAAACAATTTCAAATGCCTCTGTCTCTTCAAAAGAGACATCTTCAACGGTCTTAATTATGTCCGAACACATAGGGGGCTTGCCTCCCCATCCTTTTCTTCCATTTGAGATATGGGAAATGATCTTGCGGATGACCTGGGACGACTTCCGCAATTGCAAAAGTCAGGAGGACCTCACTCATCTGTGGACATGCGTGAGGCCCGTCTGCAAGTTATTCAAGGCTGAGGTCGAGGACATTTTCAAGACACAACATCTCCCAAGCACTACGTTACATTTCTTTACTGGTCAGTAGTTCCTGTCTAGTTCACAACCTTATTATCTCTACCGCGGGAAATACCTATGATAGGCCGCTGTTGTCTTGCCGTTCGAAGGCAACTCGCTGTTTGTCAAGAACGAGGGTAGCTTGCGAGTCCCTCAAGTCGTTCGATGCCCATCAGCACCACTCATGGAGAGCTGCTCGAAGACACAGAGTCGGAAATTTGATCGTGAACGATGCTGACTTCTTCACTCTATATCGTAGATACGTACTACGCTGACTTCGACACCTTCTCCCGCTCTAGAGCTGACATCTGGGCTACATGGGAACGTGCTCCTCTCGACCATTTCCAACAGTATGACTTCAAGCTTCAGCTCGGCTTCGCGGGGCTATTGGAGGAGTCCGGAAGAGCTGTATTCACTGTGCAGCATAGGTCAGACGATCCTAACAATCCTGAGAACGAGTATGAAAGCGCTGTTTTCAGGCACATGAGAGAAAAAGGAGGTCTTGGACCGATGGGAAATGCAGACAAATATAGGCCTTCCGAAAGGCGACGTATTTTCGGCGAGTCAGAAGGTTGGGGCCAACGTTGTACCATCCCAATCTTCGAACCGAAAGCCACCGAAGGGATGTTTGTGATCCAAGTACGAGCGGGACTCAACGACTGCGCGGTACCTGGCCTGAAGATCGACCAAGAGAAACGAGAGATCTCTTTCGAATGGGTCGGGCTCTTTTCGCACTTTTTTTGTGAGCGAAGAGCGGTGGATCTGCACGAAGGCACTGTAAGCCATCAGTGTTACATGCCTCGCACTTCTTGGATGTGGCCCGCTGACACGATAAAGGATGACGGGCTTATCTATCCGTGGCCACCGGCAACGCAGTTTCCGCTCCACGACGGTATCTCAAACCATCCTTGTGACCCTATACTAGGAGACTTGGACTCCAGTCTTATTGATCTCGCAACTCAAGACTATCAGCAGCTATGCGAGCTCTCTCATAAGTCAAAAATGTCGTTATAGCTGCTTGACCGACTCCGAGACCCTATCAGCACATGGAGAAACGACATGGGCCGGTTCGTCGGATGTGAACGGCTTTCTATGGGAAGTCTTCGGCTCAAGCGTAACTGTGACAGCGAAGTCAATCTCGACGATGAAGGTGAAATAGACAATACAAGAGCTGATCAAGAAGCGCTGCGAATGAGAGAGATAAAGGATTGGATGAAAGCCAGAGAAGTAGGTGCCGTACGAATTCATCATCTCTATTGCGGAACTAATTCGGCTACAGACATGTGATGCCTGCCGTCTAAGGCATACGAAGTGTAAAAAAAGGTGGTCGTTTCACGTTCAAGGCCATGTTTCAGGATGCAGCATCTGCTTCGAGGATAACAATACGTGCACTTACCAACTGGTGGCATTGCATCATCGTTGGCTTTCTCTCCCTCTGGCGTCTCCTTTGTACAAAACCGGTGGGTTGAGTGCCTTACCGCTTCAATCAGCTCTCGAATCAATGTCAGTCACACAAGAACAACAAGAACAGCAGGAACATCAAGGATTTGGACGGGCACATCCAACGGACTCTATGGCTGGTCAGTCAATACATAGCCTCGCCGATTGGGTAGAAGAAGATCACGACACTCCCAATAGACCCTCTCACGCGCAACCCATTAAGTCAGCTCCTACCTGAACCCGGTCTGTGCTCTTATTACCTTTCAAATGCAGAGACATTGTTAACATAAATTAACTTCTCCAGCAGGGAGGCCTAGCCTCCAGGAAGAAGCCAGTCTCAGCAAAGAGGCTGTAGAAAGCATGCCCACGTGTGGCGCGGAATACAAAGGTCGGTCAAAACCATACATCCATCCAACCATTCATATTCCATGCCACACACCATGCTTCTATCACCGGCTGAGCTTATCTCTGACTCATTCATCCTCCCATTAGCAGCGGAGAAGTGTGGTGAGACAGACAAGAAGACAACGAAAAAAGACATCATGAGACAGGTCATGGAAAGTCGCAGACACAGAAATCTTATCGAGAGGATCAAGCCTTCGAATGTGCACTGCGGACCGACCACGAATAGCGCAGTCACTTTTTCTTATGGAAACCCTACGGTCATTAAAATTGGGGAGTTTGATCGCAAATCAACGGCTAGGGACAATATCTAGAGGCCGCTCCTACGCGTAAACCCCAGTTTGTTCGGCGCAGTTTGTTCCGCGCAAACCCCCAGAATTGTTCCGCGTCAACCCCCCGCCAAAAATTCCCTTGATTGCACTGGAAGAAGCTGAGACTCACCGCACTGAGTTGGAAGGTGCAGCTTTAGACAGGTAGAGTAGGCCAGAGAGAATGGGGAGATAGATGGAGGTTAGTTGCAGCAGGGGCGGGTTCCGGTCTCAGCTTGTAAAAATTTTACGGCGGCTCCGGGGGCTGCGCCCGGGGCTGCGCCCGGGGAAATGCGCTCGGGGGGTGAAGTCGGGGGTGCGCTCCGGGGGAGAATCGCAATGCGCATCAACAACAACAATAGATGAGGTCCATGATAAAATGGCTCTCTATGCACCCATGCCCCAAGGGTTCTCTTTTGCCAAATTGTTGATAACTATGGTTGGTCTCTGGATTTCTGTTCTCCTCCATGGGCGCGTACATTTTGCCGGGAGGGTTGCGCTGCGCCGAGCTGAGCGGACTTCAGGAGATATAATGTGGTATGAAATGTACTGCGGAGGTGTGCTGCCCCGAAACAGCTTGAATTCCATCGCAGCTGCCAGTGCGATCAAGGGGGTTTTTTGGCGGGGGGTACGCCGAACCATTCTGGGGGTTTACGCGTAGGAGCGGCCTAGTGTATCTAGATGCGCGGACGGAAGATGTGACTGATGATCCAAACCCTTCGTCCGTTTCTAATCCACTTTTCGAAAGAAGACAACGGCATGACGAAGACAAAGGTGCCTTCGGCAAAGAGCGGCGACGGCCGGCATCGTTTTCGACGGTCTACCGTCCCGACTCTCTGCAGAGAAGCGCTTACCTTCCAGGGCGCTCCTGGACACGACGCGAGTTGGAATCCTGTTCTCCTCCCTATCCAACCACCCGCACATCCGCCCCTCTCTCTCACCCAAACGATACATATCCCCCCCTCCCCCTCCGCCGTACTCGACTTCCCCGCCGAAGCCAACACCAAACCGCTCCCACCCCCCCGGCCCAATCTTGACCATACCCCAAACGCCAAACGCCAAACGTCCCACCAACCGTCGTCGTCGTCATCTTTCCAGCCCCCTTGATTCGGTAAGCGGGCGCGCAAGGCGCGGCACTATGCTCTGATCCATCCACCAACCACCACTCCACCTACGAGCGGAATACGATATCATGCGCATCACGCCCAGCGGAGCGATTTGGAAAGAGGTCGAGATGTGAAAAGAAGGAGCGCCCTTCACAGCAGAGGGATGACATTGGCTTCGGCGTGAGAGACGGGAAAGCGGAAAATCAGAAAACAAAAGAGAAAAAAAGGGGCCTGCAGCTTATAGGATAGAACAGAATGAGTACTTAGCACATAGCACCAAGTGCTCTACCCAGCGCACAACGCCGCAACCAACAAATCTCCATTCCACATACCCACCCACGCGCCCACTCCCCTCCTCCCAACCCACCCACCTCCCAAAATCCAACCTCACCCCCCATCCCAACCCCCAACCCAGAAACCCGACCCATACCCAAAACCAGCGGTACATACATACACATACCCCCCCACAGCAACCCCTCATCCACTCCCCCCCACCTAGCCCACCCCTTCGACAATCTCCACGCCCATCGATCTCGATCATCGCTTATTTCCGCACGGACCAGCTCGCTGGCCGGGATGCATTTACGTCTCGTTTGTGGAGCGGGAGGTTGGGTGGGTGGGGTCGATTTGGGGAGGTAGGTATGTAGGTAGGTAGGTTGGTGGGTAGACGTGTGGAACAGTCTCGAGAGTATGCCCGTGGTGGGCGGGAGGAGTGGTGAATAGGCAGACCGCAGGCGGACAGGCGGTTAGATGGAAATACTGGACGGGGTGCTTGGGGTGGGTTGGAGATGCAGGGTCAGTGGTGGTATGTGGATGGGTGGCTGTAGCGGTCTGGAGGCACGTGTCGGTTTGGATCGGGGGGATGCTTCGGGATCGATGGACGGTTTGGGCGGGAGTAGAGTCTACTGTTCTATTTAGGCAAGGGGGCCAAGGAGATGGAGAAGGAAAGTAGAGAAGAGAAGAAAAGAGAAGAGAAAGCCGCCAGAGCCACCACGGTCACCGACGACAGTTGGCCAAACCTTTCTTACCGATGTGTGTAAAATATCCTCACACCGCTTTGGCATCGCTCCCAGTCCCACTCCCGCTGCCGCTGCCGCTGCCGTCCCCACTGACCTTGGGACGAACCACATCCTCAAGCCCCCGGACTTCGAGTCCGTCCTCCACGATAGCCTTTTGCTGCGCCTCCGTCAAGCTGTCCGTGTCGATGGTGATCTTCGGTCCCGTGAACCACTTCCGGGCGTCGATGTAGTAGTAGGCCAGGGCGCCGAACCAGACGGCGGAGTTGATGACGACGGTGTAGTTCATGGTTTGCGCTGCGGGTCGGCGTGAGTATGCGGGGTTCAGGGGGTTCTGGTGTTGGGAGGGGGCAGAGGAGACAGCGGAGACACCGCAGGTGCAGACGCTCTCAGAACAGGAGGGAAGACTTACGAGTAGGACCCGGGCCGTCGACTGGGAACATGGACAGCAATGTCCCGAAGACCAAGAACGTGATGGCCACCCAAGCGATTGGGACCGAAAATCTATCGCCCGTGTAAAAGGGCCCCGGTTTGAACTTTTTCTGACCCCAAACCACCCTCGCAAAGATAGGGACCCCCCACGCCAAATTATTCCCCGACACCGACAGCGAGAACAGCGCTTGGGCAGCTGCTGGCGCGATGAGGCATAACAGACCTAGGATGGCTGCCAGAAAGACACATCCCCAGATCGTGCGAAGGGGGATATAGCCGAACTTTTGGGAAATAGGACGAAAGAAGCGGGAGAATGGAAGAGCCCCGTCGCGGGAAAAAGCCCAGGATTGGCGAGAGGCAGCTACGAGGATGGAGAGGCCCATGAGGAATTGGACGATGAAGAGGAGGGTCATCAGTGCTAGGGTGCCGTGTTTGCCTATGGCGTCAAAGTAAATCTGATCTCTTGGGTCAACATGTGAGGCGAGAATTGAGAACAAGAGGCCGACTTGCCTGCGCCATCGGCTGGCCAAACTTGGATCCAGTGACTGAGCTCAGATCAGGATTGATGCATGCAGCGAGCACGATGACGATGATGAAGCCGAAGAACCAGCAGGACCCGATGGACATGAGAATGCCAAAGGGCTGCCAAGACAATGTCAGTATACATCAGTCTTGGATTCGAGACTCGTTTGGAACGTACAACAGCCTTGGTTGCGTTAGCTGCCTCCTCGCTCATATGTACGCAGGAGTCAAAGGCCCCGATCGTCCATATAGGGCTAAGCCAAGCCAGCATGAAGGCCCATCCAGTCGGCCATGTCGTTGAGTTCTCCGTCTGTGCGAAAATATAATGGCCATCATTACGGTTGTGCCGTGCTCCTATTGGTAGGGCTATGATGGTTGCGAATATCAAAATGAAATTCGCGACCACAAAAACCGTCTGCAGCTTGCCCATGATCTTAGACATCGATGAAGCGAGGATTCCGTGGCAGCAAACACAAGCCAGGAACGTGGCGTAGATGACTCCGTTGGATGGTGTCCAATTGCCGTCCCGGGCGATCACGATGACAGAGAGAAACATGAGGGCAAATGCATCTATCCAGGATTAGCTCGAGGTTTCGACATGGCTGCGACTCATGACTCTCACAATCAATCGAGCACAAGCCACCTACGAGACCTAGCGTGTTGCTGTAGCCAACTAAGAAGCAGAGTGGATTACGAGTCTTCGGCGAAGAAAAGAAATGTGTCCACCAGTACAAGCCTCCGGATGTAGGCATGGCAGAACCAAGGTCAGCCTAGGGATGTCAGCACAACAAGAGACATCCAATTGAACGCGGAAAGCGTACCATCGCAAGGCCAACGATAAAGATGAAGCCTGACGCCAAAAACCATCCCTTGCAGATGTTAGTTCCAGGCCGGCACCGAATTGCGATCACTCGACTAACCCAGACCATTCCCACAGGACCAGCGGCAATGGAATATGAGAGCGTTGAAGCAATGGATGGTAAGAGTCCCATTATACTGAAGGCGATACCGAAGACTTCAATCATCGTAAAGTTGCGCCGCAACTCTTGCTTGTACCCAAGCTTTGCTAGGTTCAATGTCAGAGGTATCCTTCCATCAACCGCGATATAACGTACCCAAGACTGCGGCATCATCCTCGTTCGCTAGGCCGTAATCCGGGGCTGACGCTGTGGAAGCCTTGCGCTCCTCGTCTTGAGTAGCCATCATGGGAAACTTATAGACGTCCAGATGTGTACAACAGGCCAAGAAATGCAAGTGGAAAAGAAGATACGAGATCGGGGAAAGATATCTCACAGGAAGTATTACCCCCGCTTCCGAATCTCCCAAATCCTCCGGCATCCCATCGCCTTCACTTGCTCTAACGCAGCCCCGCTGCAACAATGATGGCCTTCTATTGGAGAGCGATCTCGCCCCGCAGCCCAAGAGGCGAGAGAAAGATAACGGTTTCGATAAGCATGCGACGCTAATGCAGAGTCAGCGTCACTCCTGCGAGATATCTAGATTGCCCAATACACCACTGATTAGGGAGAAATGCTGAATGGCCTTGTCATACGAGATCAAGGATCAAGCCCGAATATCATTATCATTATTGAAGCGGGTTTTGACCACAAGAGCCTCAGGGTGAGAGGGACGAGGGTTCCGAGGGTGAACTGATCGATAGACGGACAACTTCCGCTTCACCAAACTTACCTTACCCAAAGCTTGGCACGGCCCGACATTGGTAAATGACCGGATCCGGTAAGGCGTTACCGCTAGGTCTGAATTTGGTAAAGCGTCATTCGACGAAATAACAAGAGGATTACAACATATTTAAACCCTCATCATCCCCCGCTGTTCTTTCACCACATCCACCTTGGAATAACAGGCTGCTAAGGCCCTCATCTGGATAGCCCCCACGCAATGTGGGCCTCATCTCCGTTTTGTCTCGCCGATCGATCGAGAATGAGGCCGCGGATCGAGGTTTCCATTACCGATGCCACTTCCGGCCAGCGGCATAGAACGTATCACTAGTGTTGCTGGGCTCTTTGACAGAGGCCCAGTCTCATGCATTCAACAGTCAGCCGTGCTGTGAAGAGCTCCGCCGCTCGTGTGCGCCTCGGATTACGGTCAGCGCGACATTGACCTGCGGCTATCGAAAGCCTCGTGCCTGAAATACTCCCAAAACCATACCGGCGGCAATGTTACCGTCTGCAGTGGAACGCATTGCCAAGCAAAAGAGTCTCCCTCTTGACCTTGCCTTCGCAATTGCTAGCAAGAAGTGAACCGAACTCGAGTTTCTACAGAGCGAAAAGACGGTATCAAGATGCGTGTCGGCTACTGGCCAGACGCAGAGCTACTTAGCGTGAGCTCTACGCGCAGATCGACAAGCGTGGATGAGGTTATAGATATTTGCAAAGTGAGATGTATCCCTATCTCTAGGGGAGCTGTACTAGCGCAGTATACCTGGGAGTATGATGTAGCTCTTTCATGGCACCAGTAGTCAACAGACACTGATCGAGCAAGGCAGAGAACAGTAGAGTAGGGAGATCTGCTAGGTCGAGGCAAACGGTTCAAAATGGAGGGTGCGCGCGTATAGCTCTTCATTGAGGCCTGCGAAGGTCTGGGTCGTGAATATAACCCCATCGATGTTAATAAAGTACTATATCAAATCATAAAATCTAGAAAAAGCATCCCTGTCAACCAATCATCATCCGTCCAAGTGTCCTGCACCCGAAGTGGTTGTTACCGTATTAGAGAATAGATAGAATGGACCAACGGCGAGTAGTACAAAATGATAGTCGTGCAATGTACACAGCAAACCTTCTGGTCATCACGAAAGATTGGCTCTTGGCCAATCGCTCGAGCATTGTCTTATGTCATCTCCCGATCGAAGATAGTCCGCTCTTTGCTGAACTACCGCAAGGAGAACAATTGCGCAACAGAAAAATCCTTTGCGTTCTTGATTGGAATGAGGTCCCGAAAACCATATGCTCCAGGTGTCATCTTGATCCACACCTGATTTCTTCCGTTTTGACGACACTTTGGCTGCTTTCAATGCACTAGCTGATAGGTTCAGCAGTAGTTCGTGGATCTGATCTCTTACACCTTTCGCAAACTCTGTGTCAAGGATTGCCATGCGGAAAATCTGGTCCGCGGTATGCTGGGTTATCTGCTGAAGACTGGAGACTCCCTGAGGTAAAGTGCCTATCGAGAGCGACTTGGATCTCATTGGATGTGAGGATAGTGACTGAATACACACTCGTAACAAATTGGGAATGTCGATGTGCTTCTCAAAGATACGAGTCAATTTATCTGTCTCGCGTTGATCCAGTATTCGCCCTATCCGGTGCGCTCGAATTTTGCCATATTTGGCCATCATATCGATCATAAAATTTAAATCTGCTTTCGTTACCCAAACCTTGGCTGGCCTGTCTGCAGGCTGAGATTGCCGGGATGTTTCAGACGTGTCGATTTCCATAACATCATATTGATCAGGATCAACGTATATCAAACACTCATGAATGTCTTGGGTATAAGGACGTATGAGATCGTGAAGCACGACAGCTGAGAGTCCTAAACTAAACCACTGTGCAGTGTATAAAAATCGCTCGTTGGGGCTAAATACGTAGAAGGGTTTGGGCATTTCAGAATTGAAGCCGTAGACCGCAATAGCTACACAGGCGAACCAGGTCAAGGGTTGGCCCCATAGCGTTTCACTATTTAGGCTATCATTGTCTGGATGAGCCGGTGAAAAGATATGGTCGGCAGGAAGCTCAGTCCCTGCACTGGGGGGTGGTCTTTCATGGATGGAAATCTCCAGTCCGACAGATTCTGCCCACCTCATGACAAAGTAACGTAATCTTTCAGCGTTTGCGCTCAAAGTCTGCGTCTCATTCGTAGGATCCGGACCATAATTTGCTGGTGGATCCTCGTGTTGCGGTTCGAGCAGGGAGCCAGTCAGATGAAATGAGGGTAAAGTGTTCGTCGAATCACGATGACTTTGTACAAGGCCGGCTCTCGAATTGGACTCATCGGAAAATTTCAAGATTATCGACCCGTGACGAGTTCCAGGCTTAGCAAAGCACAGACGCCTACCAATTTCACCCTTCGTAGTTTCCATCAATACAGTCCCATCCGAAGTCTGCTGACGTCGCGATCGCAGCGTACGAAAGCCTTCCTGGTTTGGAAAGTAACCTCGATCTAGCAGATAGACGAGCAGCCCTCCGAAGTCTATCTCGGCTGCTGGAAGTGTGATCCTATCTGATCTTTGGAGGCGCAAAGAAATGCTTTCGGAGATAGAAGTGTGGAAGTTGTAGGAGCTCCAAGAGGTACCGTCTATCGCTAAAGGCGATGTTGACTGCAGCCAGTATGCTTGCTCCCATCCCTAATTACTATCGATAATCTTCATCATCGCCCCAATTTATTTCGAGTCTGTTCAATATCGTTTTGTACATGGATAGCATTCAATGGCACACTTGTGTTGAACTCTGCCAACACCTCTCTCGCCCCAGTAGCTTCGCTTGTAACTCTGACAGCCGTATTATAATCAACTTTCAGTCTTTGGAGGCTCCCGGTCTCGCTGTGATCCGGAGATCGCCGAGAGGGCCGTTTTGGCTTCCCAATGGACGAACCCACAGTTCGACGCTTCGAGGGTTTGACCAGCTGGCGTGTGGAGGCGACGAGAAGTTTGAGCAGGTAGCTCAGTGTGACTGCTGTAATAGCTAGAAGAGTCATGCAGATTGAGACGCCCAGCACAAGCGGGCCTTTGTTAGCATGTTCGTCCGGGACCGACATACTGACATGGAAAGAAGAATATAAATGCGAGCAGGCACTCTTTGAACAGATGAGGAGGATATCAAGCAATATGGCTCGGAATCACGTTCACCGTTCAGCGCGCGCCATGCTTGCATTTATTCTATCCTTCCAGCTGATTGAAAAAAATGCGGCCAGCGATCAGAACGGCGCAGCTGAGGTTCGTAATTAGCCATCCGGTCCAAGGACGTGTGTACATGTGCGTAAGACGAACAACTTTGGCTGAGATGAAGCCCAGACCCGGACATCCTTGTCCTAAATGCTGGCTACCTTCATCGATCTCAACCTGCGCTGGAGGTTCCGTTGGAGAGTGTCAGAAAATCATTTGAGATTAATGTGCTGGGGAACATGGCCCTTGTGCAAGCTTATCTGTCTCCTACATGTGAAGTTATCACCTTGTGGGCCGATAATTCACACCCTGCCCCGGATCACGTCTTCCTGGTACGCTCGCCGGGTAATCTCAAAGAAGGGTGTGGATTACCAGAGATGATAAAGTGAACAGGGTGCGAATCGGGTTGACACGGGGGCTTGAGGGGTCGAAACAGTGTCAAGAGGGCAGCAGATGAAGACTGGAAAGCATACTGATCTATGGTGGGAGTCTATGAGGTATAAGACCTCATGGATAACAAAGAATTAGGCAACACGGCTGTATGCATGGAGAAACATGCATGCAAGGAAGGAAGAAACTAGACACGCTGACAAAGAGTAGATCCCCTAGAGGGGTGGAACATGATATCTTGCAACTCCATACCCCTGAGAATGACAACTCACCAACTCATAGCCCTGTAGGGTATGAATTCGTAAGTACGATCACCCGTGGCTAAACGCTATTCTCTCCATGCCCAGGCCCGTACCCATTCTCCTCGCCACGATGCGTATTGTAGCGACTCAGTGCGATACTCGACGGCTCTGAAAAGACTGGTGGCACGGCCGAGCCTTTGCTTCTCCTAGCTCCAAAGTAGACAACCGCTAGCCTGATAGCTAGTATAACAGTGGCTATTACTGCAATGCCTATCGTTTCGGGCGTAGATCCTGCCAGAGGGAAACCGCTGGGATGATCAGCCATAGCGCTCAAATGAAATGAGCAAGGAGGGGACTGATTTGACTCACAGCACTGCATTCATCATTCCTAACACAATCGCCGCCCTCCCGGTCCAGAGATGGAAATACGACACCGCCGTCCTTTGCCCAGTCTTTTTATAATTCGATAATGGTGATATCCTAGTAATACCTAAATAATTAGAGCAACAACAGCAAGTATACCAATAATCTGATATCCTTGGTCAAAAGTATTATATTCCGGATCCATAACGCTAAACGTAAGGACGATAATTACGTTAGAGGTGATTCGCGGATAGCTTGTAAATTTAAGCGCTCGCAAACCGACTAGTAGACTTCCTCTACCTTGCGAGATTATGAGAACAACGACGGCATTCATCGATACTTCGGATCTGGCGGACGGAAGGGTATCATGGACCGGATGCCTCTGAGTACTAGCTCTAGAATTCACGCCGAGTGGGAGAAAAGGGGCTGGGATGGTAATGCCCGAGACACTTTGCGTGCAGCTGTCGAAAGAAGAGGTAAGACTTTGAGGGTCTGCGGACAGGAAGGCGTTCTATGTGGGCGCGGGGTTTGAGTGGCCTTGATCTATGCTACTTTCCAACGACGCTTGCAATTCATATACGGTGACGACTGTTTATAACGTGAGCGTGGGAATCTACGTGCTTTTGAGAACCATACCGCATAAGTAGTATTGTAAACGGAGAAACAATCAGGATAAATGACACCGGTCCAATTCCTCTACGCTCCTCCACCGCCAACCACCCACTTGGCAAAAATTGGCGCTCCACAACTTCAGCCTACGGTGACTACGGTGACCTTCGCTATCTCTGCCCAGGCTTCCACGCAAACGACATGGCCGCCCATTTCCACTCTTCGACACCGGTAAATCTTCACCTAGCAATTAGAACTACTATTGAAATGAAAGTCAGTATACCGAGGGCTTTGCTTCGTACTTGGCATCGACATACAGGAACCTAGGACCGTGGACAAAAGCTGAAGAGTTGGAAGTGCAAGTCAAGGAAACGAGAAAGAGAGTACTCGGGGAGGAACATCTAAGTACGCTGACCAGTACTGTCCAATTGTACCATTCATGAAGTTTCGCATAACTCAAAGGTGGAGAAACCGTCAAACGAGAGGTCTGGTTCAGTTGAGACTTCGGAAGGCACATGAATATTGAGGGACTCGATGTCGCATTGCCTATATTTAGCAGTATGAATAATGCTATAGGGTAGCGATGTTGAGTGCAAAGATTAGCGATAAGCATAGGAGCTGATGGATATACTGGGTGAGGGATGTTTCATCGTAGACCGTGTAGGTGAAGAATGAAAAAGTGGGCTGGCGAACGGCGACGCTGGAGCTTTTGGGAATCAAACAATCGTGGAGGCTCCGTATAGTATCTTGTTGAGTAACACTCGCGATCAGATTTGTAACGACGCCATATGAGAACACACAATCAGGAAGCATAGATAGATGGTCTCTAGCATCTACTGTAGCAAGGGCGCTATGCTTTCATTCGTTTGTGGGAACCAATGCGAATCCTTGGCATGCAAAGAATCGCACACCCCACCGACAACCTGCAAGAATATCATTCTCAACCTCATCACACGCCACAAAAATGACGATTTCGGCCTGTTCGGTGAGGTTGAATAGCTTCAGTTTGGATGAAATGATCAACTGATGAGACTGACAGGGGTGTTCTTGCAGGTTGTTGGTGATCGCATAGAAAATTGGGTGGGGTGTGCGATTCTTTGCATGCCAAGGATTCGCATTGGTTTTGCAACTCGTAAATGCTGTCACGGAAGCATGCGGCACATGCGGCACCAAGCACTTGCTTGGCAATAGCTTAGCTTAGCAGTAGATTTCCGAGTAGAAGACTTCAAGTCTTCTACACAACACACTCACACTCATAAACCCATGTTTCGTTACAACACCTATTTCATTACGGGTAATCTAGTATATTACGAGTAGTGTATCATCACGGGTACTAAAGCTTGGCAGTCTCGCTACCTTCCCAGAGATTTCCTGTCTTTTTCTGCGGCAAGTTGGCACGAAAAGGATAGATCGCCGTGTCATCAAAAGTCAAGCGGCGAGAGTATTCATTTTCTGGATATTACGGCTCGAGCGAACTCGGTAGATACCTCGGATAGCTACTAGGATAGGCATCGTCTGAAGAAGATCGCTGGCCCTCGAGTCTGCTTACACGGAGTCAGAGGCGAAGCCATGCAGCGACGAATGGTACGCATAAAGCTTTTCGGATCAGAGAGGTGGCAATGCTGATGGACTTGGAGCTCTCAAAAGAAGACGAGGCAACTGTGGGAAAGGACGAGCTTGAGGTCAGGCGAGAAGACCAAGACAAGATCAACAAGTTCAGCAGATTACATCAACGTGAGACCGCTTTGGAAGATGAGTTGAAGATTAAAGCCGTACGGAGTATATCATTGGCCTTCACCATTGCCGGCATTACTGATGAAAGCTGTAGAAGGACAAGGAGGATCTCGAGGAGCTGTCAACCGAGTTGGAGCTAGCGGACGAAGAAGACAAAATCCCGTATGTTGTTCACCGAATCGCCGGAGTTCTCCTCCCACTGAAACATGTTACAGGTACAATGTTGGCGATACATTCATGTCGTTGCCGCTTCCCGAGGTGCAGGAGATGCTCGCCTCGTCCACAGAAAAGATCGAGGAGTCTGTGGCAGCCGTCCGGGACAAACTGAGCACTGTCCGAGAAGAGATGGAGCAATTGAAGGTCCAGTTGTATGCCAGATTTGGGAAGAGCATTAATTTAGAGACTTGAGCCTTCCGTCTTGAACCGATCGGCAGGATCTGAGCCATCAAATTAAGACAAAATTCTGACGCACGCAAACACGTGTTCGCATAGCAAACCCTTGGGTGATGAATGCATGCAAGTACTCAGCGCTTGTTGTAACTTGCAGCTAACAAGACAGAAATCTGCCCCGGCCTCACCCCCAATCAGGCATCGGGTGAGCGCCACCTTATTGTTGCGCGACCTGGTGATTGTCGCGCCGACTCGCGCGAAGGAGGGTGATCCTGGGCGACTGCGTCCCTCGCGTGGATGAGCTGCTGCCCTGTGTCACAAGGGAGGAGTATACACGTATTCCGTGGAGTACCTATGTAGTTGGTGATCTATCCCGTGGTTACTGGCATCCAACACTGCCTGGCTCCACGGTTATCGGAAAGCATGAGACATACACTATGCGAGTTGCGACTCACTAACCCTCAGTCCTACTGTGGCGATTTATCCACCGCAGATTTGTCACTACTGTACCTAAGTCGCTCCCTCGCTCACATTATATCTCTAATCTCTGTCACCTCCTCCCTCCTGTATCAAACGCCATAGACTTAGCCCGACCCTCTGAGGGCTGGACAGATGTCTTGCTTAACGCGTTAATCCTACGCGTACACGAACATGCTGGATCCGAATGCTACGCCGCGATTAAAGCTCGCACTATTGTACTCGGGAAGGATCCACTCACCAAGGAAGCTTGGATCCGCTGCGACCGCGGCGGCAAGCCAGAAAAGAACAGCAAGACTACACATAAACATAGTACATCCAGCCGCCTGGCTGGATGATGCTAACCTAGTCAGAGGATGTGTACGCCTAGCAAACATGGGGCTGTACGCGTGATGGCAGCCTTTATTGTTGCGTGATTTCATTCTCCGCGGTACGGGTATCTGGCCCAGCGTGCAGGGTGTACGGGCGGGTACAATATGAGCGAATGAAAAAGCGCCTTCGTAGATGCGCAAAGCTCTTTGAACAATTGATGTGAGTGCCGGTGGGCGCATCAGCGGGTGCCGCCTATGCTTTCTTGGAGTCAAATACAGCTTCCGCCTCGTGCGCAGAGGTAAATGGGGTATATGTATAACCACGTCTGCCGGTCTCTCCGTCCCTTTCAAGAGCGGTCCCGGTAAATCCAAGAGTCATGCAAAAATCCATTTGGCCGTTGGCTTTCCTTCCCTACCTGCTTTGGTTCGGGTCACTGGTGGATGGCGCCACCGTGTTGACCTCTCCTGCGAGCCCCGTGCGCATGCTTCAACCTCAAAATCTGAAGATGAATAGTCCCAATGGACTTCCGAGTGGACTCATAGTCATTGATAAGGAGCGCGGTGCCGAGCTCCCAGCAGTCGATGTCTTCGGGATGGGTACTATGATTATTGACTTGTATCTAGCACCGGAGGATTGGGACGGATTCATACCGCCTCAGGCGTGGGCTTTGAGAGGAATCGTTTTGGGCGTGTCTCTGAACAAGGGCCAGGCAAAAGTAGTGCAACGGGCCTTTGTTATTTCCGGAATCTACTTTATCTTTTCGTTGATGAAGAGCGAGAATGATTTCCGATCCGGTGTCTTCGAAATCCAATACGGTGGAAACTTTGTTTGCGACATAGTCATCTTCACTACGGGATCTTCTGGATTGAACACTCTACCCAGCTTCGCACATGTGACCCAGCTCGCCTCTCCGCCCTCACCCATCGCTTACAATACCACTACCAATAGCTCTTCACAGCTAGTCGCAAGCGCTTTGGGACTCTCAGACCAGCAATCAATGGATATCTCCCCAATAGAGCCTTTTCAACCGCTGGACCAATTGGATCTATTGCTAAGCTTCTTGGATGCGCTAGTGACTATAGCAGTACCCCCGGAGGACGAACGCGTTCAAAGTCATACCGAGAATACCGTCTTCGGCGTAAAGACCTCCATAAGTCCCGTGATCGACGCCAGGCCTCCTAACGTCATGACATATGAACATCTCATCTGGGCAGTGGGGGTGACTTCTTTCTCCGTCAGCCGCGTCAAAGACGAAAGCGAGAGGTGGCTTATAGGAGCTCTCGAGATACGAATCTACCGTAACAGGGTCTACGTGGGGGGGTTCACGATGGTGCCCGCTAACTCTTCGGCCCCGACAAGTTTGCGTACAGGAGTCGACGGTAACGCGTTTACGGGCACAGCGACAGCGAGGAAGAAACGGTGGATAGCTTGAAGTCTATGGGGTGCAGGGCATAGCTGAGATTTGCGAGTGTTCTTCGGGCTAGATAGAGAGCCAGTCTGGGGGTGTGCGGACTCTTGGTGGCTCATCGACTTCATTGGCTGTTGTCGCGTTCCGAGAAGCATGCTGGATAAGTCACAAAGTCACTTCTTGCTGATAACCTTGTCTCTGGCGATCGTGATCAAGTATACTTGGAGATGGGAACGGAGAACTTTCGACAATAATGATCGAAGATCCATTGTGAAACAATCTCGCGGCCCCACAGCGAGTCTAAAAGGTACTCTAACATAAAACTATCTACTGACTTCATTTCGAAGAATTGCCAGCACACATCATTGTTCCAAATATTAAACTGTACGCAAGAAGCGCTCTGCCATCCTGTTCTTTTGAAAAGCCTACGTACGCACATTCATTTGAAAGTATAGCCGAGCCAGCTCCAACTTTGCTCCCCGCACAACATGACCAGCTTTGATGAATAGGAGGCCTACTGCTTCTCCGGGTTCCGGTAGAATACCCATTGGAGTCGGAATGAACAAGCTTGGAAAAGAGAGATTGCCACTGCTTGACTGGTCGTGAAGAAGTTTGCAAAGCCACCGATTTTTAATCCACCGAATTTGTTGCCAAGCGCAGGTTTTCGAGCCCACTTGGACGAAATCTAAAATTTCAACGAGATAGTTACTTGACTCTTTCAAAGATTTCTCTAAGTGAACTCCTCTTTTAATTTAATTAACAGATAGCTGTATATAGCTTGACAGGCGGAAAAAAAGGCGTCTTCGCCTTACCGATACCACCAATACTGCACGGACATTGGAAGATGGAATGGGCGAAGCTGACCAACCCCGACGAGATCAAGGCCTTGGGTGCGGAATGGAATATTTGGCGATGGAGCTGGTTGGGGCAATGGGAGAATCGTCAATCTCATGTCTACCAAATGCTTTTCTCTTTCTCGCAGAGAAGTCCCAAATCGCGGATGACTCGAAACGGTTCACCGCCTGACCGGGTACACAAAATTCAACATCGAGGTGGAAACAAAGTTTCATCGGTGGTCGACAGCTCAAAAGTAGTCCGTAAGCTCTCCTGGCAATAGTGGTGCCCACGGGGTGTTTGGAAAAAATCCACGAATGGCTTCGTCAGGTCGCACGCAATGCATTGACAATAAGCCCCAGTTGAAGGCCTCTCTCTGTCTTGATGCTGCTGAAACTGATGGCCCCGCAGCAGCCTCACCAGTCCCACCTATTGTGTTGTCCAAATTACCACCCTCAATGCTCTTGCCAGAGATATAAAGTGCTGCCAATCTGGCCATGAGGCTCTCGTCTAGTGCATCTCCTACGGTCGTCTGTTCCGGAGCCGTAGTTGGAATGGCAATCCCCACCAGACGATGAGCCAAGGCTCGATCCCTCGCTGCGGCGTTCCCCTCTCCAACCGACTCTTCCAGCGACGGGGCGTCACTGATGACAAGATCGACATTTTTCCAGTAATATGATTTTGATTTTGACCCTTGCGCCACGCTTCACCGCAAATTTCGTCGCTTAGCAAAATTTCGTAAACGAAAATAAGAGTCAAACAGCAAGAGACTCGAGAAGGCCGGGGACCAATGATTCGGATCAGAGGTTCCAGTTGGCTGCAATATCGACGAGGAAGAAAGTTTGGTTGGAGCTCAATATGACACGGATAACAAAGATTTTTTCCTGTGTGCTGCGCAGTCTCTAAAGCCTCGACCTCAACAAGAAAGAGAGCAAGAGCCCGAAGGGTCGGCACGGAATTTGCATCACATTATCAAAGCCAATAAATACTGGGTGCCATCGTACCGCACCCTAAAAGCGGCATCCTCGGGTGAGCACCACACGGAGCTGGGGGCGGATTTCTCTCTTCTTCGGATGCCAAGCCCCACTGGTAGGCTACGCAGTAATAGAATCTTCTGAGACTGTAAGCCAAAAGAAAGGCAAGTCCAACGGTATTCACATATCGGGTCCCGCTCGCTGTGGCATGAAATCTTGTAATTTGCAACTCTCACCTTCCACTTTCGACCGATGCACTAACATTCGACAATGACATCATACTGTGACGCCAATTCATCCAGCAAATGTTCAACATTGACATTATTTAAGATCGGAGCAGGTGGGATGCCAAGCAATTGCACTAGGTACCCTCGGTACTCAGGACGGTTTTTATATCCGGACACCAAGCGAAGCGCGAAAACAGTCAACTCTTGATAGATCCACGGCGATATTAGTTGCAACAAAATTTTCTGCTATGGAGTTGCAGTTCTTGATCGTTCCCACAACTCCTGTAGCATGAAACATCCAAGTAAAGGCATAAGTTGTACTCCGTAAGTTATCAGAGCACGAAATGGTTCGGGTGATCCTCGGCTGTCCGGATATTGAAGATCGTCCTAAGATAAAGCGCGATCGGCATTGTAACACTTTACCCTGCGTGCTTTTAAAGTTCTTCAGGTACTCATAGAAAAGAGTAAGAAGAACCGTAACACCATCCTACCAGCGCCATTGGGAACCTAATACCACTACGAACCCAATATCTCCGCATCCCCGCTTCGTCCGAACTTCTCCCATGGCACCGGCTTGGTGGCATCGTCCTCACCGGCATGGAAATGGATGTCTTCTGCCGAACAACCGATCGATTAATAAGACCGGCTCACGTTTGCAGCTTACGGTACCTGCTAACGAGATAGCCATGATTTCCTCGTCAGTGGCTCCGACGAGCTTGTTTCCCACAACCTCTCTGGCTCTGAATCGCCACTATATACTTCGACATCCATGGCCAAGAGCTTCAATGCGTGCCACTGAGGAAAATGAGCCGTCCTGAGGTCAGTCAAGGGGTCCAACGGCTCAATCATGAAACTGCAATCTCCTCGGACACACATGCGGAGGACAAGAGCTTGGAACGTTCTCCGGATCAACCCGATAACATAGGCCCAGGTATGAAAGAAGTCCACGTCGAGGAAATGTTGAGACTGACTGCCCACAGAAGGCAATGGCACACATGAATCGTTCACGCCTCTTGCAGAAGAGACCATGATATTCGATAAAGACATAAAGGTGGAGAAGGAGGACACACATGACAAGCCGAATGGCCAAGAGAGGATCATTGTGTCCTTTGCTGATGGCGACCCTGAGAATCCGTATAATTGGCGTGTGGTATGGGCCTTCGCATCTGCCGAGGCGAATCTTCACTGATATGAGCTTTCAGAGGAAGAAGGTATATATTCTACTGGCTGGCATCGTAGCAGTCATCAACAGCACGCTGGGATCTTCTTTGCCCAGTAACGCCATCAACTACATTGCCCGGTATTTCCACGTCACCGACGAACAGCAACTCGTCCTTCCAATCTCCCTATTCCTGGTGGGGTATGTGCTTGGACCATTGATCTTCGGACCTCTCAGCGAGACATATGGGAGAAGAATTATCATGCTGAGCAGCTTCGTGGTCTTTACACTCTTCACGATGGCCTGTGCCTTGGCTCCAAACTGGCCTGCGTTTCTCGTATTCCGTCTCGTCTGTGGCATCAATGCTTCGAGTGCTATAGCCGTGGTGGGAGGTCTATATGCAGATGTCTTTGGCGATCCGGTCGTCAGAGGGCGAGCAATGGCAATGTTCATGGCTGTAAGTACCTAGGCGGTCGCGAAATGCTTCTGTTTGACTGACAAGTTGTTCAGGCCACGACGTGTGGTCCTATGTTAGCCCCTCTGATATCAGGCTTTGTCTCCGTTGTGTCGTGGCGGTGGACCTTTTGGGTCGGCTTGATTTTTGCGGGAGCCTCGCTTGCATTTCTCAGTTTCCTCCCCGAGACTTATGGACCGACCATCTTGAAGAAGAAAGCAGAACGCATGCGGAAGGAATCTATAAATCTCAACGTATTCGCAGCTATCGAGCTCGAGAAGAAGGGCGTTCGACAAATGATGACTGTTACACTCATGCGGCCAGTTCGTATGATTGTTTGCGAAGCCATCGTTCTGTTTACTTGCCTCTACCTCTCCATCGCATACGCTATATTCTACCTCTTCTTTGAGGCCTACCCGATTATCTTCGAGGGACTTTATCACATGAACACTGGTGTCGCAGGTCTGGCCTTTCTGCCCATCCTGATTGGGGCTGTCATCGCTCTCGGCATCTTTATATGGTACGATACAGTTCTCCAACGGGCTAAGAAAGCCAACGCGCATTGGGCATCCATCGAGGAGTACCGCCGACTACCGCTTGCCTGCTTGGGCGGCCCGCTCTATGTCATATCGCTCTTTTGGCTGGGATGGAGCGCGTCTCCTCACGTCCACTGGATCGTACCTATGCTCGCGGGCGTGCCATTTGGTATGGGCTTCGTACTCATCTTCATGGCATTGCTCAACTACGTCACTGACGCCTACGAGGTGTATGCCGCAAGCGGCATGGCCGCAACGAGTTGCTGCCGTTCGGTATTTGGAGCGGTACTGCCATTGGCCGCAGCCCCCATGTACAAATCACTGGGGGTTTCCTGGGCCAGTAGTTTGCTTGGCTTCCTCAGCCTTGCTATGTCTATCATACCTTTTGCCTTTATCAAGTACGGCAACCGAATACGAGAGAATAGCAAGTTCTGTCAAGAGTTGAAGGAGAGAAAGAAGCAGCGAGCACTGGAGGAGGAGGAGGTGCGGTCTGCCGGTAAGAGACACGCAGCTAGGCCGGAGGAGCTCGAGTCTGGTGGTAAATGATAGGAATGAAATGTGTGTTTCGGAGATTGCGTCTGCGCAGCCGGCTGTTGGGAAGCCGACATAGATCCTCATGAACATAACGAGACATGCGGAGACGTAACAGTCCATCTACAGGAAACCATTCCCGTTACGATTCTGGGCACAGCGAAATAGTATGGAATCGATTATTTCCGGTGGGAAGTGAGGACAATTTCCGCAGCAGCGGCACCAAAAGTTCTGCACCCGCCAAGAATGCCAAGACACCCAGCTCTCGTTGGACCCTTTTCTTGACCAACACTCCTTCGCTGGCAGACCCTTTTGAAAGTCTTCTACCGCCCCAGTAAGGTATTCTTCCTCCCTAGTAGGCCATGCAGAACCATCTTGAACGTTTCCAATCTCAGATGTTACCGTAGAAGTCTAGATTACCTTGAATTGGTTTGCCGCATAACAGCATGTTCATGCAAGGGGCGCCCAAGCGGTAGAGGGGGCGCAGGCCAACATTCCCAGGATTGTTGCGGCCTATATCCTGTTCCACTTCCTCCTTATTTAATAACCCCCAGTAGATAAGATCATAAGTCCCTCTGTCCTTGACCTTCCATCCTGGGGCTTTGCACGAACTTCAATCCCGTTGGAAATCGTGCCTTTAACCCATCACTATATACAAGACAACTCCTCCAAGCACGAGAACACAGCCCTAGCCCATGTCTGATTCCGAATCATTCACGGTGGTCACTTCCTCCAGCCGTCCCAAGGTCTTCGACGACTGGGAAGCCATCAATGGCGCCGTTGGCTTCAACCCGGACACATCGCTGCAGGCCGCTCTCCACCGCCAATATCCCGGTCTGGCGCTGACCGTAACAAACAGCGGAAATGGTACGCCTCCAACTGCCTCGCAGCGAGCGAGAAGCTGACATGATGTCTAGTGAACCTCCTCCAATTCGCTGCTGCTGGTCACGCCACCGCTGATCTCGACATCGTCGACGAATCCGTCCAGCGCTATCGCTACTTCTACGCTGGCAGCGCCCGTCGTGGTATCCCAGATCGACTCGTCGAAAGCCGGACTTTCGCGAAATACGTCTACAAATGGGGTATCCAATACTTCATTGTATATATAGTGCAGATGGGGTATCAACAGTTGCAATATATATTGAAAGAGCCCGCCGAGGGGGAGACGATCATGTCACGCAACAGTGCTACCGACACCCTTATCGCTACGGTTGGAGCATGGCTGAAACCTGAGGATGAGAAGTTCATCTATGTCTACGACGGCGGGTTCTGGCAACAGAGTCGGGATCTGTATAAACTTGTACAAGAGGCGGAATGGAAGGATGTTATCCTGAATGAAGCAATGAAGAAGACTATCACGGACCTCATGCACAAGTTTTTCGATAGCAAGGGGATCTACAAGGATCTTGGTGTGCCTTGGAAAAGGGGTGTCATCTTCCACGGTCCGGCTGGAAATGGCAAAACGATATCCATAAAGGCGATGATGCACTCGCTTTTCAGGAAGTACGAAGACTCGATCCCTTCATTATATGTGAAGTCGGCGCCCCAAATGCGGGACATCCGCAATATCTTCCAGATGGCCCGGTACGAAGCGCCGTGTCTGCTCATCTTCGAAGACATTGATACCATTGTCACGCCCAACAGTCGCAGCTACTTCTTCAATGAGGTCGATGTAAGTACCCCATCATCCCACTTTAGTCCAAGCTGCTCTTCTCACATACGTTTCCCAGGGTCTTGAGAACAACGACGGAATCTTCATGATAGCAAGCACCAACCACCTCGACCAACTTGATCCAGGCCTCTCCAGCCGTCCCAGTCGCTTCGATCGGAAGTATCTCTTTTCCCTCCCCTCCGAAGCCGAACGCATCATGTACTGCGACTATTGTGAGTGCACTTTTCGGAGCCCTATCCCCCATCCAAGACCATACTCGGGTCGTTCATGATGCTTCCCAGTCTCGTTCTGTACTTTGAGGTTTCTGTCTCAAAGAAGTCATACTGACTCCGAGATGTCCAGGGCGTTGCGAGAAGCTCAAAAAAACACCATCGGTCAAGTTCCCACAGAAATTGAGTCCTGCTATCGCAAGCATTACTCAGGACTTCAGCTTCGCGTACCTCAATGAGGCGTTCGTTGCGACGCTGCTGGCGATTGCCCGGGACAGGTCCGAGAATGGAGTCACAGGCGGCGGTGATGAGGCGTTCGTTGCGACGCTGTTGGCGATGGCCAGCAACAGGTCCGAGGATGGAGTCAGAGGCGGCGGTGATGAGGAGGGTGGAGAATTGGATGACTATGAGCTGTGGAGGGAGATGAAGACGCAGGTCAAGTTGTTGAGAGAGGACATGGATACGCGGGGCGCAAACTACCATGTGCAATGGCCAATGGACCCAGAGTGGCGAGCCCCCGTCGCTACCCAAGGCGATCGCAGCTTAGCTCCCGCCGACCCCTCAGCTCCTACCAACGCTTTCCCCAACCTTCCATTGCGCCTAGGAGCGAATCGAGGATACCTCGATTGTGACATCCATCATGCACCTCTCATGACTGACGACGGCATGTTCATGGACAGCAGGTTCGACGGCCTCAGCAGCGCCAGGGTGATCTGATGTGACGTTTTCGTTTCTTTCTTCTTGTTTATTCGGACAGGAACGGCGGCAGTCTATCACGATTATGGTACGGAGTATGGTGCGAAATCGTCAACGACCTTTGGCGCCAGGCCGTCTTACGCATCTTACTAGCCACGGGTACATACGTTGAACGGTAGAGAATGCCAAATGAACCGCGTCCCAATCTCCGCGAACGAGACTCCGCCGAAGACATCCCGCTCCCCCTCGGTGATTCATCCTCATCGCCGATACTAAGCCTTCCGCTCTGGATCGCCGTATCCCTGACCTCGGCTCGGCCGTCTCTAACGCCCCTGGACGGTCGCACAGGGGTAGGGTTCTCACGGACGACCGAGGCCGGGGACGCCGACGATCCGGGACCGGGGCGGCTCGGCGCGACGCGGTTTGGCGAGAGCGGGCCTATCGGTCGCGATGTGGAGGACGGGGCACGGGAGTAAGGTGCCTATTCCGGTCGAGTCGGGAAACGTCTCGCGGGGTCAGGGCTGACATGACCCTGGATCTTCGAGGGCGCCGAGGGGTGCGGAGTTGGGATACGTTGCGGGGTTCTTTCAATGGTCCGTTCATACTGCGATTGCGCGCTTATTCATTTGATCAGAGGGAATTTCATAACTAGTCCAGTATCTCAATGCATGAATTAAGGATCGCGTCATCAACAGCGTCATCGTCGAATGGAATGATAAATCGGCAGAGAATACCCCTTCCCAATCCCCACAGAACCCCAGCCCGTCCGCTTCCTCGAGCTCCTCTCCAAGCACCCTTCAGCCGACGACGACTCACGACCTCCGACAACATCATCACCAAACCGCTCCACACACGACCCCCCCTCCAACGATACCATCAAACCAGCAAATTGACAACTCCACACCCCCGCTCCCCCCAACCGCGCTGACCCTGGTCCAGAACCCCGTCACCAGGCGCGTCGTCCGCGGCAAGAGCAGTTCCGTGTCCCGGCATCGCCGCGCAGAACTGACAGAGCCCATCCGGGCCCAGGGTATCGAAGGGGAGCGTCGCGAGGTGGCATGCGCGGCACACGGATCCGTGGGAGGCGGTGTACGGGGCGATTGTGCTCGTCGGGCGCGGAGGCGGGGCGCCGGACGTGGTGGGGAGAGGGCGGGTTGAAGATTGCGGGGCGGACGGCCGGGGCGCGTCGTCTGCACTCGGGGCGCCGTCGGCGTTGCTACTACAGTCGTCGCGGTCGGCGCTGAGGAAAGGCGCGCACATGCCGTCGATCGCGGCGAGGTGCTCAAAGGCCGCAACGTCCCTGTCCCGAGCGCTCATGCCGGGCAGAGGAGCCGCGGGACAGCGACGGGTTGGGTCGGCGGCCGTGCGGCTGTTATCCACGTCGGGGCGTGGGGTGCTGGCGTGGTCGGTCGGAGGCTGTGCGTCGTGCGGGGATGAGGGCGGTCGTTGGTGGCGGGCGAGGATGCGGTCCGTGGGGGATGGGTCGGCGTTGAGGCTCTGCTCGTGCACGCACGTGCCGAACACCCCTGCGGGCCTGCAGCTCGAGGTGGGGGCGTGGGAGCGGCTGAGGTGGTGGCTGCGGGCCGGACACGCTGTCCCCCGTGGATGATCTCGAGTATGGCCGGACGAGGCCGAGGTGCTCTGGCCGTCTGCGCCTTCGGGAGCGGGCATCGTTTCCCATTGGAACGTGGGCCTTCTGTTCCAGCGGCGGGCGGAGTCTTCGATGATACGCTTCCTGGAGACCGTGGGGTCGAGGAGGTTGATGCGTTCTGCGATGTAGACCATGTGGTGGGTCAGGATGCGGAGGAGGTTGCCCTGTGCTTCTGACAAGACTTGCGCCGATGGCCCGGGAGTGCAGGACTCGGCCGATGCTGGCGGTTGATGGGCTGGCAGTGCCGACGTGGAAACGCCCGGGTCCCCCAATGGACTCCGCGGTTTCCAATATCCTACCGCGATGATGGTCGCAAACTGCACCAAGAACAAAGCTTTCAGCTTTTCAAGGGAGGCAGCAGCTAGGGATGCGTTGCCGAGAGCCGACTCGAGCCCCTGCAAGACTCGAGCCCCTACGAACGAGCAGAGGTTCCACAAGCTAGTCGAATCGCAGGCGGCGTATGTTCCTCGGCTTCCATGGGAGTAAAGAATCGAGGTGAGTTCGACGAGCAGCCTGACGTTTCTACTCAAGCTACGATCCACGAACTTCGACATCATGCTCTCAAAGGCGACAAGACTCGTCGATCCCGGCAGGGCATCGTCGTCCGTCATCCAGAGCACGAACTCCGCGGAGATGGAGCCGACGTCCCACTTGATCACGTCGTCGAAACCCGGGCAAACGTTCTCGCAGCACCAAAAGGGGACGCGGCTAGGATAGCGTTGTACGTATCCTTATCGCATGGGTAGTCTACATGCGTGTCAGCGACATCGTCCAACCACGGCCGTCGAAGAGATCACCGATGACATAAATATTGACCCCCTTCATCGAAAAGGAGACACACTGCTCCCACCGATCAAACGTCGCCCGGAAACCGGCCTGGCCACGCCGGCAGGACTCGCACGGCCACGATCCCGAACACTGTCGTCCCCACCAGTCTGAGGTCTCCGCAACCAAAACGGGGACGGCTGCACCCACCGGCAACTTCTTGACCCGACATCGCATGCAGGCCCCTCTCTTCCGGACGTCCGCGACCTGCTGTCGACGCCTCGGGTCGAACCTCGCGCGTTTGGGCCCGGGGACCGTCTTCGCCGCCGCCGGCGCCGCGCGACGGCCGCGTGTCCGGGCGCCGGGACCGTCGTCGCGTCGGTGGTGCGATGTCCCCGCGGCGTCTGTGACGGGGACTGTAGCGTCGAGCGGCGCCGAAGCATACAGCGGCGCAAGCGAGCATGTTTCGACCATGGTCACGGAGCAGAGGACGACCGCGCGATGCAGGGGATGAAGGGTTTTTTTTTCTTGGGTCGGGCATTATTTTTGAGATGGGGTGGGTCGGGGGGCAAGGGTGTCTCGCAACGGGTCTCGTAAAGGGTTGGTGCATGAAACCGATGCATCACATTTCTCGATGCGGGTTAGCTCCCTGCGGACCGTGTCCCATGACTGGCAGCAAACAAGGAAGGGGGCTCGGGCATGGTTGCCGGGAAAGAGACATGTCGCAAAGGGGTATCGCTGCATCTTCGTAGGTATAATCGGAACGACTAGGACAGAGAGTCAGGACCCCAGAGGCTCAGACGTAAGGGCTGAAAAGGAGGTTTTCCACCACCTATCTTTCCACGTATCAGCTCAATCCCCAAAAGCGACCTATACCCGAACCAGTACCCATCTAGTAGTCTCAAAGGCAAGGAATCCAGCGAGCGATAAGCCATCACTGCAGCCTCCCGACCCGGAGATCCCGCTCGGTAGAGTAACGACATCACAGCATTTACACCCACAACCTGACCGAACCCCAACCACAGCATAGGGCAATATCAAAAGTGGTGTTGAGACTCATACATACAGAATCATCACCGACCATTGTGCATGCCTTATCACCTGGTCGCTGTGAGCTGAGACACGTTACTCGACAAAGAAGCAATCTCCCCCCTTGCGACCACAGCAAAAACATCCCCCGGCAGTCCCAGCGCCAAAGCCGGCACAGCCACCACAACGAGCCAACGCGAAGAACATTGGTGACGAGGGAACCTACGTACAGTAGCAACTGTTTCACATTAGGACGTCACTGCCGCGAGCCCGCGACTCCAAGTCTCGTCTCCAGACCCACAAAAAGGCCCGTCACTACCTTACTCCATCGTGTCTGACCTGGGCAATACGAGCGCCATGGCACTGCGCGCCTCTCTGCTCGGCTCGGCTCGGCTCCGCTGTATCTGTCAAGCGGACGATATAGAGGCTGCCTAGGTCCTCACTCACAGGCCAAGGATGAAGCGTGTGCGGATACGGACAATGCATGCTCGACGGACCCAGCTGTGTAGGGAGTTCTGCCATGAGGAGGACACAAGAGCCTTTCTAAATTCTCCGTGAGCAACGGGCATGTTCGGCCAGGGCCGACGTGTTGTATGTATGTATGTATGTATGTATGTATGTATGTAGCGCGGCAGGGCACCATAGATGTTTGTCCGGCGGGCACGTGGGTAGAATGATCTCGATATCTGTACACCACGCGAGGAAATCTCATGACATGGTTATCTTTACTTCTTGACCGTCTTCATCATGATCGTCGGCTTGTTCTTCAGCTTTGTGGAACGTGATTATGTTCGCCGTCTGATTGCCCCTAGCCTGTTGCTGGGCTTGATCGTGCCGAGCAGACTACCTGTGTTGAGTCCCGTTCGTGACTTTCGCGTACCTGTTGAATCAGCTTTTTTTCCCCAAAAAAACTAGCGATTATAGAAGAAGAAAGCAAACGTTGATAGCGCTGTAGATAATACTGCATCGGTCTGTTCCGTCGGTCTGATACTGGAAGTCGACGTTGAGTTTGACATGGGGAGGTTGTGGAGCGGCTGTTCACTCGACTGCGAGAATTTGGAGATGGGATCTGAAGAATTAGATGATACATGAGTACGAGACACATCTCAAACGATGCTCGCCTGGGGGACCGGGTGTATCGAGCAATTCTGATTTGGTGAGATTTGGAAAAGTCAAGGTCACGCCTCCTGGAGGAATGGAACTATTTGAATTGATCGCGTTCGCAAGCTGAACACCAAGTCCAGAGTAAGCGGGAAATGCAACAGGATCAGTGTCATTTGTTCCGTAGATGACGTCGTACTCGCAGACAACGCTTGTGTATGGTTGGTAGTATCCCGTTGCAATGCTATGAATGGCGTCTAATTGGCTCAATATTGAGCCGTGGCCGTTTGTACTTGTGTTCGTCATAGCGGTGCTCCACAATGTTTTTAGCCAAATGTCTGTGCTACCTGCCGGCCAGTAAGCCAACTTGGGGGTGAGAAGGATAGCGCTTAATGGGCCTATAACGGCAGCCAGAAGTATTGCGATGCTGATGACGCAGATGATGCCAATCCTTCTGTGAATCGAATATTTTTTTGAGCAGGCCGTTCCCCAAAATTCCATTGACCACAGGTAGCTTGCTTGCGACGCCTGAAGACCAGAAAAGAGGGCTCCGAAGGGTAGACCCTGTCCAAGTGACAATTTGTACCTAATACATATGAGCTTAATGAGAGCCAGCGATGCTCCTAATCTAACCTGACACATGTGAACACAACGGCGGCCAGTGAAGCTTGTGCAGTCATTTCATGGACTTTCGCTCCAAATTGATAATAGGCTATGTTTCGTATCGTAGCTCCGACATAGTACGTGTTCCAATTGAGGACAATTTCCCACAAAGCTACACTCAATGGAACCACATGTATGAGGGCTCGTAATAACGCGGTCGGTCGGCTGTGACGAATGGCGATTTTGGTGGGTTCGTCATAACCTCTGCCTACCATGAGGCGTCGCAGTGACTTTAGACCAGCCATAACGATGCTCAGACCAAGGACCCGGAACAAAACCTTGGAGCCATCGTGAAGAGCTGAACATGATCCTCTCAACGCTTGGCTGGGCTTCATTGTCTCGCTCAATTTTCCTATACTTGCCATTAATCGAGATACAATTTTCAAAATTAGTCAAGGCGGACTCCACCTGCACAACATGTAAAACACAGAGATGAGGGAGGACTTGGTGTAGCTAGTTCGGTTACTCCAGTGTGTCACCCGTTCAGTACTACGGAACTTAGAGACGCAAGAGCGGAGGGGAGATTGAAGCTTTAAATAGTGGACGTTCGAGCCACCAAGGAGGGAGGTGCACTGGCCTACATCTTAGTCTCCAGGAATAGGAATCAGGCTATAGGCAACCTTGAGGTGTATGTTAGCTTGTAGCGAGGCTTCAACACAGAAATCATGACTGTGCCTGCAGCTGGGAGCGACCACCCATTGCATTAAAGAGCACCGCCTCGCGGGGTATAACGTATGTTCTCCTTCGGCATTGGAGAAAATCTCAGACGCGGAGATATCTAGACAGGGTTCATGTAGGGTGAGAATTGGATACCGAATAGTTGAATCGGCAAACGCAACGCCCCCGTCGGTTGACTTCCAGATTCGGCAGAGAACGAGAGATCGCAGCAGCCACTTCCTTTGAGGAGTATGTTTCAAAGCGCCCCTCTATATGACCACTATGGTAATAGTATGCACATTCAAGCTCACTTCACCAAGTCTGAGCGCATGGTTCAAATTGGAGATGCGCAGGTGGCATGTCGCAGACAGTGGAAGTGGGGAGCTGAGAACAGACCCTTACCAGCCTGGTCGTGCTCGCATCACACTCTCGATCAGCGATCTCGCCTCTTGGAATGTGGAAGTATGTACGAAAATTCCTTTCGGTCGTTTTTGGGCAACATGCTGCTCAAAATTTCGGAGCAGCTTGACATTGGCTGGTACAGCTTCAGCTCCTGCTCGTTGCCGCCCGGCTGCATGCATGCGAATGTTTCAGGCAAGAAATGGCGTTGGTGAGCCCTCCAATTAACCTTGATAGCAACCACTCTTGATTTCAGCTGAGTCTTTCTGTGGCACGAGGTGAACAATATGTTTTCTTGAAAACATGATTGTGAGTAATGTAGCAAAGCGGGCGACCTAATACACATCTTTGGCAGCTCGCGATCCTGCGGGAGCTATGCAGGGCGTTGAGAGTGTGGGAATGAAGGTGTCAAACTCACCAAAACTTTCAGGAAGAACTTTGATCTGATTGGTGACGATGAGACAATGGATTGGGGTCAGGTTGGCAAAGCCGATAGTAGCTTCGGAGCTTTGTTCGGTCAGGGGTGTGGTATCCTGGAAGTACTGTTGAGGTGGACTTGCGAGACGACAGATGTTGAGGAAGAGGAATAAGGATGTCGGATTTGCCCCAACTTGGAGCGATATTATTATTGATTGTTACTTGTGACCAGACCACGGATCCCAATGACGCCCTTTATTAGTTTCGCTGGACGGTGTACCTGGCATAAGGGAATCACTATCAGGCGAGATTTGGACGCACAGAAACATTCGAGAGAGAAAGGTATGAGGAGCATGCTTTCAGAGCTGTGTTTTGTATATTCTAGCGAAGCCTTCACTCAATTACCTTAGAGAGAAGAGAGAGATAGTGATATACCGAGGTACGGAGGAGTACTTTACCTGTTAACACACCAAACGTCCTGCACCCGCCAAGAAAAGGGTCCAATAGAGGGCTGAGTGCCCGTCTGATTATTACTTAGCGTTCCCGTAGGAGTAGGACGATTATTAATGTTGGGACAGCCGAAGACCACCCCAACACACTTTGCTCGATATCTTTCAATTCATCGCATCGAGGAGGATGGTCTTGCAAGGAGAATGATCGAGATTATTCGCGTGCTACTGTCCCAACACTGACCAACCGCCGTGAGTATTGCGATTTCAACACCGTCCCAACCGCAGACTCATACTCGGCGATACTTTAATCCTTGAGCCGCGTGCCAAGATCGCCAAGCTGTGCTGCCAAGCCCCAGCCTTGGCGCATTGTGGAGCGCGTTCCGTGTTTTTCTGGGTTTTGGGGACTTTTTTTTTTTCTTGAATCTTGATACGAGGATTCTGCGACACATCTGGTCACAACAGCCAGACGACGAGACACCGCGACACTCAGCTATTCTTTCAGGTAGGCACCTATATCTCATCTCATTGAGTAATGCACAGTGTCTCTTCGTTGTCAAATTCTAATGCTGTCCCCGCTTCCTGCACTCTCTCATTTACACCCTTCACCTCTTCTTCGCAACTCTCAGTTGCAGAAGTGACTTCGGACTGATCTATCTACTTTTGGCTGACTCTATGGAAGTAGCTCTCCTCTCAACATGCCTCCCTCTTCGGCCAGTTCGACGGCGCCTTCAGTACATTTCACCCATCCTCCATCCTCCTTGCTGTGGTACAAACCCGGACAGAACCCCAAAACCCTGAGCCCCCCAGTATCAGACCATACGCTCGCTCGGCCATTTACCATCCCGGCCAGCCTTTACAACGATGCTCTTCATGTCGCCGTCCCAATCACAATTGCACTGCTTTACACGGTCACCGTGAGCTATGTCAACCAGATCAACATGAACAGAAAACACAAGCCATGGGCTTTCAGCAAGTCACTCCTGTTCTGGGCGTTTGTCGTCCTGCACAACGTCTTCCTGGCATTGTACTCTGGCTGGACCTTCATTGGCATGCTCAATACGATCCGGCAATCGTGGCCTGGTCGTGGCGGACAGTATGGACTTGCTGGCGCAGTCGACGCGCTTTGCAAAGTCCAAGGTCCACGCGGACTTGGTAGTGCTGCCACATACAATACTAGCACGAGCTCCTGGAGCTTCACCGATAAAGCTATGAAGCTTGCTGGAGACAGTCCGGACTCAACAGACGTGGGCAGGATCTGGAACGAAGGCCTCGCTTTCTATGGATGGCTATTCTACCTTTCAAAGTTCTATGAGGTGCTCGATACCGCAATCATTCTCACCAAAGGCAAGAAAAGCTCGCTATTGCAGACGTTCCATCATGCTGGGGCTATGCTGTGCATGTGGGCTGGTATTCGTTATATGTCTCCGGCAATCTGGATGTTCGTCTTTGTCAATTCTTTCTTGCACACGATCATGGTGAGCACTCAGGTACCTAGCTGACAGTGCAAGGGTGAAATCACTGACTATGCGTAGTACACCTACTACACTCTCTCCGCGCTTACCATCCGAGTGCCCCAAGCCGTCAAGCAGACCTTGACATTCCTTCAGATTGCTCAGATAGTTCTCGGCGCTTCCTACGCTTTCGCTCACCTCTTCGTGGCTTACGACATACCGATCGAAGAAGCATACCTTTACGTACATAATCTCTCCACAGCTCTCCCCAGCACTGCCTCTACTATCTCTTCAACTCTCAGCAGCGCTTTAACCAGCGCGACAGCAGCAGCAGGCCTTGGAAGCTGGCTCAAAAAAGCTGCCTTACGCGCAGCCGGAGAGGAAGGCCTTGCAGAGAATGTCAGGAATTACCAAGGCGAAACGTTCGGCATCGATGCCATCCATGCAGCAGAGGTCGAAAAGGCACAGGAAGAGATAAGATTTCGGATGGGCACTCAAAGAGTCCATTGTCTTGATACCTCCGGGCAAGTACTGGCCGTCCTTATGAACCTGGTTTACCTCACCCCTTTGGCATACCTGTTCATCACCTTTTTCGTCAACAGCTACATAACTCGCACTCACTCGGAGCCTCCTAAACCAACCAAGGAAGAAAACGTCAAACAAGCCTCTCGAGACGCTGTCAAGGATATCGAGCGAGAAATTCGCGAGGCCGTTGATGCAAGGCAGGGCGGAGACACCGAACCGCCCCCAGAATTGAAGGCCAAACTTGAGAACGCCAAGCGTAACGTAAAGGAGAACACCAGAGACTTCAACGAAAAGGCACAATCCACTGCCAAAGACCTCGGGGTTAAAGCCCAAAAAGAGGGACACGACCTCAGCAACAAAGCTAAAGACGTTGCTGGTGACCTACCAGCCAAGACGCAGAAAGGAGCGCAAGATCTGAGTAACAAGGCACATGGTGCGACAGGCGATCTATCCGCCAAAATGCAGCAGGGAGCGAAAGATCTCAAAGATACGGTCCAAGACGACCTGAAAGCTCTCCAGGACAAGATGAAGAAGATGGGCGGTGAGGGCCCGAAGCCCAAGGGCTCGCAGGACAGCAAGGGCAACGGTGAGGCTTCCAAGCGATCCGAATCGCCGAAGAAGAGCGACCCGTCGAAGCGCTCCGACTCCCCGAAGAAGAGCGACCCTTCTTCCAAACGTTCCGAATCGCCGAAGAAGAGTGACCCCCCGAAGCGTTCCGAGTCCCCGAAGAAAGCGCAGAACGGCAGCGGTGGTGGCCCCAAGCGCTCCGAGTCGCCAAAGAAGGAGCCGAGCGAGAAGGAGGAGGTCAACGGGGACGCCCAGGCCTACGAGATTGTGCCGGACGAGCCCAAGACCGCGGAAGAGAGGGAAGCAGAGGCGGACATGCAGCCCAAGTAGGGCGATGTGGGGCAGGGGGAGGGGGAGGGGGTACAGCTACGAGCGGCAGTAGTGGGGCCATGTGCTGACCGAATGACGGCGATAGAGCACGGTGCTCCATGCAGCAGATGATTTCAGTGTGTATACAAAAAAACTATTCCCCAGCTAGCACGCGGTTCGGCATGCAATGCAAAGCGCTTTTTGAACCCCGAGCATCTCGTGTCCACTGAATCTTCCAACGCCCTCGATCCCGACAGGGAATTGTCGCTCACTTCACCCCGCGCGAGCAAAACCTGCCACGGAGTGACACCATAAGGTAAGTGTTGATGAATACTACCCGACTACTCACGGTGCACATCTAGCGCCCATCACGCGCGGGTAAGGATGCGATCGATACAATACAACACACAGCAACAGCGGGACTCCGATCAGAGGCCCCGTCACGGAGCACAACCCCTCGCACATCGTATCCAGCACCAGGGTTGGTAGGGAGGTAGGTAAGGTAGAAGGATTGAGCCGGCTGGAAATAGCGAAGACGATGGCGTCGAAAGGCTTAGGGCTAGGGCTCTCCATGGGAAACAGCTCCGATACTGTCGCATCTCAGCCTCCTTCCCTCCTGGTACCCCAGCCACGCTCGATGGCTAATCGTCACGACCGGCACCGCTGCTTCGAACAAGAGAGAGAGGACGAAGAAGCGCAGCTCCGACACCGCTACGGAGTCATCACGGAGCCGAACCCATGTTGACGCATCATCGCGGAACTAACCCGAACCGTCGAGGCTCTGCCAGCCCTACCTCCGTCATCTTCGCCAAAGCCGAATACGAGCTTCCTGTACTGACATCAGACGAAATGAACCGGGCAACGACGACGATACATAAAGACCCTCCGGCCCCCTTTCCAGCCCCAAGCACCCACCACAGGACAGACTCCTAACATCCCACCCCCCACCTTACCTCCCACATCCACACATCCCCAGAAATCCCGCAAACCCGCCACCCCCCACCCCATCCGACGCCCTTTCCCTCCATCGTGATCGAAACAAACAATGGCATCCGTCCTCGTCGCCGCCGGTCTCCTCTCCTACGAATCCATCAAAAAATCCCGCGCCAAGCGCGCCGACAAGAACGCATTCAACACCGCCCGCTTCTCCGAGCTCGAGCGCGAGAACGCGGCCCGCATCGCCCAACGACGTACGTACCCTTCCTCCCCGGTGTCTCATTGCGTTACGAGACACGTCTCCGGGGCAACGAGGACCGCTTTACGCCCTGCTTTGATAGAAGGAATATTGCTGACGGCGGAATCTGCGCAGAGGGCCACACCTGTTTCTGCCAGACGAGCGACTGGCGAGGCGGCGGGTGCGAGGTGCACGGGTACGTTACCGCCGCTGGGGAACCGGGCGGGCCGTCGGCGCCGGGGTATACGGCGGTTGATGGGGCGGGAGGCGGAGGGGAGGGAGAGGGGACGAGGGGGGATCGGACGCCGGCGTATGGGGATGTTGTTACGACGCGCGGGGGTGGGGAAACGTATCCGGATTATTCGTACAGGAGAGGGGAGGAAGATGGGGCTCTGGCTGAGAAGCAGGGTGCACGGCGGCCGGTGGCGGACGATGAGGTGAGGAGGATCAATGAGGAGAGGAGGAAGAGGATGAGGGCTGGTGGGTTTACGAATTGGGTTCTGAGGCGGAAGGGGAAGAGCGGTGATGGGGACGCTGTCGTCAGATGATGGCCGGGAGCTGAGGTGGGCGAATCGGTCTGTGGAATGACGTTAATCAGCGACGGCGTTTTCGGCGCGGTCATCGACAATACCAAGGGTTCTCCTCACTGTAACGAGAAGAGGATGTTTTGGACAAGTCGGGACACGTGGGTTGGCGATCGCTTTGAAAATTTCAATTAGGGTGTATAAGTCATGTCTATCGTTCACAAAGAGTTGCATGTTTCAAACCTTCAAGACCTGGGTTTGCTCCCCATCGGCACGGGCGGGGCCGGTCCACTGCTTCCTGTCCCGGTCCTACTCACAGGCGGAGGCGGAGGCGGCTTCCTAAAGGAACTTTGACTCGGCTCGTTCGCCCATGGGGAAGCCGGCATGCTTCCTCCTGCCGCGGGACTCGCAGTATTGTCCCGCATGGTTATTGGCCCATCTTCTTTCGCCGGTGATGCAATCCCGTTCTGCCCTGCGATCCCATTGACTCGATTCGTGACATCGTACTTCTTGTTCAATGCGTTCGCGCCTTTCCAGCCCGTAGCCACCTGCTCGCCGTGTCGTTCGCGGAAGTTGTTGGCCGTGGCCGCGGAGCTCCGTGCGTCGGAAAGGGTGATCGAGGAGGGATCGTTCCGGAACTGGGCGGCGGTCTGGAGGGCGGCCTGTTTTTGCGCGAAAGATGTGCCTTGGGATGGTGCGGGCGGCTGCGTGGACGAGGAGGATGTAGGAGAGGTGGTCATCTTTCCAAAGCGGGATTGGAGGCCGCTTATTGACGGACTTTGACTCGTATTTGGACTGGATGTCGATGGTGTATCCGAGTTGGATCCATTACGCCATGGGCTCGAAGCCTGCGACGTTCCCTCCCCTTCTTGCTTTCCCCGCCCTTCGCCTATGCCAAGGCCAGGGACAGAGATACCAGCTTTACCGAGCCGTCCCAAAGCTCCTTGGTTGAGATATGGTTCTCGAGCAGGTTGTTGCTGCGTAGCGGAGTTGTAGTCTGGTGGAGGTGAAGGTGCGTTTGTCGTGGGATGTGAATTCTGTCTTGGTGGTAGGCGTGGAGGCAGCAAGGGTTTCGGCTTTGCAGTCGGACTGGCTGTAGCGGATGATCCCCCACTCCCAAGTCCACGTACCGGAGGCCTCGGTAGGCCTGCGGTAGACAAACCTGTTGTGTTGGCTCGATATGGGACCGGTGGCGGGGCAGGCTTTTGGACAGCTTGCGCCGCTCTTTGCTCTTCAACCTGCGCTTGTATCTCTTCTGCGGGCAAAGATGCTCCTAATCTACTTCGATCAGGCGTAACAGCTTGGGATGCTACTGCCCCACCATGAAAGTTGACGTTCTTGGGAGGTGGGCCGAATGCGTCAGGATCCTGAAGCGATGCAAGAGGGCGAGAGACGTGATCTGTTGGTTTGAGGGAACTGTTTGATTCTTTGCCGTGGCCTACCCATCCTGCCTATTCATCTGTTTTCAGCGTTGACTCGGAGTTAGAGCGATGAGCTAGAACAGCATACCACTTGATTCACATGCTTGTGCTCCGATCGTACCGAGCCAGGATGCCAACCTCCCCTCGCCACATTCTTTACTCGGTCCATAGTCGAAAGTGTGCTCAAGAGTTCAATTCAGCGCAGATTGCAGGGTTGCGGACGACCAAGCGTGACCGAGGGCCGAGGGCTTTGATATTGGGACAACCGAAGATCACCCGGAACTATCCACAAATATGTACTTTGCATTTTGTCCGATTATCAGGGAACATTTTGCTACAAGATTCGTAGAACCAGCTAAGTACTACATTCGTAACAATAAAGAAAAACCGCAATAGGTAGCTGTTGATGCTCTCAAGATATCGCGAGTTGAAATTCTTCATGACTCGCTTAGTGTCCCAGTGTCAGAACCGGCCTTGGTGATGCTCGTTAGGATTCTAGAGAGTACCTTATGATCGTTATTGGCCGATTGAAACCAAAACTCATGATCGGTACAGGGAAATAACTTAGAGGCATTATATTCGATTACTCATTCCTTCAATTATAGCGACAGTATGTTACACGCTCAATTGCTGCAGTGGATATCATGAAAAGCTCAAATTCCCGCCATGGTGCGTGACTGCGTGGTCAGAGAACCTGATGGGGATGTATCGTGGAACGCTCGTCGCTGTCAATAGGTGAGATGATCGACGATCCGTGAGACTCCCTCATCCTCCTCCACGGCTCTGGCTCGTCCGATAGCCCGGAAACATCTGAGATCCTCTCCGGCGCTACATATGAGAATGGCCGAGTTAGACTAGAGCTATTGTGCATGGATAGAGTAGGCGAGGGTGACCGTGTGAGAGCACGGCCATAAGTCTCCGGTAGCTGCAGGATCTCGCTTGATGCGCGGGGTGTATGGCGGGGTGTATACCTGGGTTGTGGAACATTAAGAGCGCCGTTGGTGCTAGCGATGGCAGGCAGTGTTGGGGCCATTGCCGGCTGCATCGTGGGTCCATGGGGACGGTCCGCGTGCTGAAGCGTTCCTATCTGCTCCAAAGGAGCAAAGTGTGGTGTCGTTTTAGGCGACGCAGGATCAATCAAGTAAGGCGGTGGTGGGTCAAATATACTGGTCCGTGTCTGGCGTTGCTCTAAGCGCTCCGAGTCTCCCGTTCGAGGGCGATCGGATTCTCCGCGAGAAGTACGAGGCTGAGATTGAACGACGGATGGCTGAGAACGGCGCATCTGAAGCGCTCGTGCAATGCTAAACCTGGGGTTGGGCGTCATCCATCCCATGCCCGGTGTCGACGGAGTCGATAGCTCGAAGTTGAATAAGCCAAGTGAGTTGCGCGTCTCTGGTGTTGAGGGATCTACTACGCTCCTTGTGGGTGTCCGGTCAGGACGGGGTGGTTTGGGACCTTTCGGCTGCGGTGGCTTCTGGATACTCGAACGCTTCTGGAGCATGACTTCATTTGAACTTCGGTGACTGGATCTTTTCTCTGCCGCTAGTCTGTGCTTACGGTCGAGATACAATAGAACAAGTATTGGAATAAGTATGGCCAGAAGAGCGATCGGAATGACTATGGCCGCGATATCGCCATGACTTAGTCCTCTTGAGCCATTAGAAGCAGCAGCACTTTGGGTTGGTGCCGCTGTTGTAGAGCTTTGACTGCTCGTAGTAGCGGTTGATGAGGGAGTACTCGACACGGCGGATGAGGTTGCAGCGATAGCAGGCGAATCCGTCACAAATTCCGTTGGCACCGTATTCTGTCCAGGTGCAGGTACGGCTGGTAGATTGGTATAACTTGGCGGGAGCAGACTGATGGCATCTTCGGCTCGGTATTTGATCGCCATAGCTGTAGGGATTCAGTGGGCTCCAATGCTTGCGCGACCTGTATTAATGTTGTCATGAAAGACCGTGCAGGCGCAGAGATAGGTATTAAGTAAAGATTCAATATGACTTATTCGTTTAATGAGGAGGAAAGAGCTTTTCTGAATGTATTCAACTGACAAAAATAGCCAAGAAGCGCAGAACAGTGGTTGAGAAGGCTGTATGTAGTAGGTACTACATTTTTTGATGATACAGGCATGAAACACGGGCAGCGAAGCGTAGAAAAAGGATGCGTGGGAGCGGTTCTCATGTATTCAAGAGCCGCTGTGCATACGAGAGAAATGATAATAATAATGGTTCCAATTTCACGTCTGGCAGGGGCGCAGCAGGGTGTTTTGTCCGTTGGTGATCCAATCAATTTTGCCTCTGAGCCTCGAATTCCTGACGGTACTCCGAGACAAGGGGGTTGATCCTATGTTGTAATAAATAAGCCGTCCAGCCAGATTTGGTTGGAACAAGAGTGAAACACTCAGCAATGGCTTGGGTGGGCAAGGGTTGGCGTTGTTGGAAGTGAGGGAAGTCAAGTGCCGCCAACATTGTGGCCCGCTTATGACCTTACTATAAGGGACCAGGGGTGACTTTGGCGCACACTTTGTACCCGAGGACCATCACCCGGCCCAATACCGTAAATGTCAGCAGGTCCGCTCGGTCACAATCCAACGTCCTTTCGTGTTGGTAAGATGCCTTGCTGCGTCTATGTGACTTCCTACGATACTACCGGTACCTACTTTTGACCAGGAGCTGTGAGAAACACTCGCAAAAGAGGCGCTGTGGTTGTCGGTAAGCCGCTCTTATCAAAGGCCTCAGGAGTCAGGAGTCTAGGACACGGCTTCATCCCGTTTATCAGCTACGCCGTCTCAGCCGTCATTATGGATTGGGGGCCGAGGGGGCCACCGTGGGCATTCAACCGGCGATTGGAAGATCTTTACCTTGAGGGTTATAAGGGATGAGCTCATAGGAAGTCCTGTCCTTCACAAGTTCACATGGTTCACACCCATGGAAATCAGCATAGCGTATAGCAATCGTGAATGTCATGGCTGTGACAAAGTATGATCTTACTTATCGGCACCTGGTGGCACTAATCCAAGTGCGTTCGTCTCTTTTCGTATCTTTCCGCTTGCAGCAAACATCGGGGACTTGATGGGTTGTGAACAGAGTAGGTACTCTATCTAGTCGCGTGGCCTTGGCCTTCAGAAATCAACTCCCAACCCAACATTCTTCTAATTTATTTTCTACCAACATCATTGCGGCCCCGGCGTTGTGGGAGAGACAACAGCGTAGTATCGTGTTATTGCAGGAAAGAGTAGGCAATCAATGGGATGGCATTGTTCTAATGTGCATACGCATGGCAAGTTTTGAATGCCTGCCGCAAGTCTGGCGAGCACTTTATAGAGGTTGAAGAGTGAAGACTTGCTCAGCGGTCAAAGTACGTGGTTTCTCAAATCTGCCTCGGAGATGCCACTCCCTGTTCAGTCAAGCGGATGCTCAAGATCGTCCCCCTCCCTCAAAGATAAAAAGTGTGACCTATGTCTAGCCTGCTACCTAGGTAATCCGTCGGTACAATCGTACAAATGGCGTTTGGGAGATGATCTATGCCTTATTCCGATTACAACGTAGTATCCGCCGAACTTGCAGGTGCACTGCAAAGCCACGACTTGACACTCCTGCTTGACTCGGCCGACATTGAAGCCGCTTCACGGCCTTCCTGTTCCTCGGAAACACCAATGGTACTGTTGCCCTCGGATGGTGGAACTCATTCGCCATGGTGTTCGACTCATGTCATCCTGTGGCACCGGCTCATCGTCGATGGAGTGCTTATCATTGCTATCACCGCTTATCATTGCTATCACCCCCCGAATCAAAAGATTGGGAAACGTCCTCCCTAAGACGAGGCCAATGTCGCCTGAGTTGCGGTAGGACGCTCGTAGGTTGGACACTTGGGCAGGCCAATTTGACGTGGGTGGTTCTCGTCAAGCGTACATTTGCAATTCCAACACCATCACGATTGCGTTTCTCCTTGTTCCACCAGTCGACCTCTCAGTGGCAGTGGACACACCTCCAAACGCCATCTTTCTTGTCAGCCCTCATCTCATCTTTCCCAAGTAATTCATCCTCATCCTCGTCCTCGCCCTCGCCTGGCCCGCCCACAGCCGCGTCTTCCTCTCTTGGCTCTGCTCCACAAAGCTGGCAGTATCCTCCGTCTCCGTAGCAACATCGGTGTGAACTCTGTGAAGTTGCAGGGCCGGAGCTTGGAATGTGGCTATGGCCGCCCGGGAGATTGACCTCTGACAGCGTGGCAGGTGAATTGTCGCCCACAGCCTCCCTGACACTCCGGTCGAAGAACTTCTCCCGACATGCTGGCCTCACCATCATCCAACAGCGCGGAAGCCGCCATGATGGTCTTCAAGAAGCAAGTCTTTGTAGCCTATCCTCGGCATCGAACCGTCAAAGCTTCGCGAGCATGCAATCTCGCCCGTCCTGAGTCCGATGCGGCCCTGTATTACGCGATGACGACGTGCTTCTCGGGAATGGCGCTCTGAGCGATATTCGAGAGAGCGAAAGCTTGTTCAGTGTCCACTGCGTCGGCGCTATCTCAGACGTTGGCTACTTAGTACTCGGAATTTGAAGAAGGCGCGTGGCGCGTCCACATCAGCTTTGACATCACCAATACTCCTCAACATTTGTATTTGGCGCAGCTCCAGAGCCTATGCTGCATACCTCATGTCTCCATATCAACATCAACACAACACAGTCCCCAACCGCACAACCCTCTCCATCACTAAACAACGCTGTCATACCTCCACATTATCCCCCCTACTTGCGCGCCTCACACAACCCAGGCACCCCAACCTTCGTACTGATAGCCATAACAATCCATAATCAAATATCCACAATACATAGCCAAATCCCCCCAACCCCACACCCTCAAACGAAACCCCCACGTTCCATCTGCCCCCGTCAAAAAAAATCCAGCCTGGGCACAGATACACATCAAAGCACGGCTGAGCGATAAATACCCAGCACAAGACCACATCGATCCCGAAACCCCCCCCCCCCCCGGGCACCACCGATCCCATCCCACCACCATCAAGACACGAATCCCCGCTCAGAGCATCCCTCCATCCATCTATCCACGCCTCCACTCATCCCCCTCCAAACGCACCCCCCCCCCCCACACGCCATGCCCAGATAAGAGCCAACGACATACCTCGACCAGAGCCCGACAACCTCAGCCGCGCCTCGTCCCCAAGACCAGACGTCAACGTGCGGCGCAGACGCAGTCCCGGCGTCCGACACGGCGGGCGACGTGGCACGGACGCAGAGCAGCGACGCCGATTCAAAGGCGCAAGGGCACGGGATCCTTTCTTCCGACGGGACTCGAGCCGCAGATGCTCACCGTTCTTCCCTGTAGCGAGTCAAAGCTGTAAAGACTGGTATAGATAAGACTACAGTTCTAATTTTGACCCTGATTGTGGTATTGATTTCAATTCGCCAGCTACGGAATCTACTGGCAACATTACGCAAACAAGGGTCCAGACTCCAGCGCAGCAGATCACAGCTCAGTCGCAACGCTCGTGACTTCCTGCAAAGAGATCGATCAGTCACGTCACTTCTATCTCCCAACGACCCAAGCGACCACTCACATAATCAATTCTCACACCAATCGCTCCGCGTGGCACGTCGTGTCCACCGCCGTACCCGCAGCCAGACACGTGCTGTTTCCTATCCATCGGCCTTGACATTACCTTCGGTGCGGCCTTGGCACTGTAACCACTCCCAGCACGGCCAAGTCGAATGGTATGAAGCTGTAAACCTGGTGACATGTTCTCATCGTAGTTCGGGGAGTTGTAGCGCCGGAAGCCTTTCTTCTCGAAGAGTAACTTGAATGGCGGAAGGCATCCTACTATCACAGCTGATGGAAAGATATCAGATATTAGCACAAGACAGCCCATTACCCAGGTTGCGGTTGAGCCAAGTACGGCTGGCTTTGGGAGGATGTCTGTACTCACAAACCGTGGACTCAATAATCCCCCAAAGGGCCAAGAGAACGCCGTCTGCGAAAGTCTTTCTCGAAATCTGTACAGCACGGGCGATAGCCACCAAAATGATGATCACACCGATGGAAAAGACGGCTGCGAGACCGAATTTCTGCTTCGGTGCAAGCCGGTTACTGATCAGCGTTGTACCTTGGCGGAAGCAGGAATTTGCCCTTGAACTTGAACGAGGCACTTACTCATGATATCGGTGAGGACGTCTACTGCCTGGATAGCAACTCCACGGTCAGTATTTCAAATTGCAGGAGATTTATCGGGCCTCAAGTCGATTGCCGAGAGTCAAGAACCCCGAGACATAATTCATGACCTAATATTTGGTCCAAAAGCGGGAACACGGATCTCGAAAGTACGTACAGTACTGTAGGCTATAGAGATAGTCGAGCCTTCGACATCAACGGGCTTGTAGCATAGACCTAGTCGATGATTTCAGTAACTTTTCCGTCGCTGCCGAGAGACTTCCGTACCAAACTCGAAGTAAAAAGGGGCCGGGTGACAGGTCAAGGCACTCGCAATCCAACATCCGACATACGAGGCAAAGGCAAAGACCGCGACCATCATCCACCACTTCTTGTACTTCGGCAGCCCATCAAACAAATTCCAATAGAAAGCCAAGAAGCTCGCCTTCACCTGCAAAGTTCGGCGTCAGCAAGGCTTCTTTGACGCAACGCGCCCGTGTCGTAACACAGCTTTGGGGATTGCAACCCGCCTACGACTCGCGAGACATATTTCATGGCTCAGAGAAGAGTTTGCTCGATCAGGTGCACTCACGCTCCAGAGTATCGACCAGAAGAGGCCGATGATTGTGAACTCATAGTGCAAGTAAACGTTGCCATCCTTCACGAATCCTTCACCGGCGGACTCTAATCCGGCTCTTACCCGAACGAGGTGGTAGATGTAAGGGGTCTGAACCGTCTGAAGGAGAGCATTGACGCAAAGGATAAGATAAGCTAGATAGATCCAATAGTCATCATACCCAAGGCGTTCAGCCTTGACCATACGGATCAAAGTGCGAGCGACGACTACAATGAATTCAGAATCAGTATCTACTTTCCAAAGACAAAGCCACGAGCACGAGACAGCTCGAATGAGCAGATATCAAGCGCCTTTCGCTTCCAAACACGTCTCGCAGCGGTAAGTACGCTCCAGAACGGCGCGCAGACGCCCCAAAAATACACTCACCGAAGGCGCCCGCGAGCACGACGCCGGACCAGGCGATTACGATCAGCCCGCCTGGCGGCAGATGTGCTGCCGTACCTAGGGGAGGAAGAGGGTCTGTGGTGGACGACATAAGTGGACCCGGCTCTCCTGTACCGGCTGTTGGGGGCCGGGTAGTCGGCGACGGAGGACGCGCACGTGGATGACGAGTGTCGCGAATGGGGAGCGCGAGTGCAGAAGAAGCAGAACATGGCATGGACTGGAATTGTAGGTCCGCGGAATGCGGGTCGCCGAGGCTGATGGGAGTGATGGGAGGTGACGAGGGGTCTCGAAGGACAATACGGTAGGTTTGTCAGGTAAGGATACGCATGTCAGGGCCAAGAGTCTCCCTCTCTCTCCGGTAAATGAATGCTCCGCGGGAGCTCGCATTCAAGACCCATTGCTCCTTCCGCATCAACGACGTGCCGACGTCAACCGCGAACAACCTCTGCCGTCAACGCCCGGTCCAGAATTATAAAAACACAACGAACCAAGACCAGGGACCGAAGATGCAAATCGTGACGCCATGTCTCGGGAGCTTTGAAGAGCGCACGAAGACCGAGGACATCGATCCACCGCCGATTCGCTCCCCGGTCCCTCCAACTTCGCGCGATACTGTCCGCAGCGCTCACTGCGACTGCAACTGCAACTGCTGTAGCGCGGAAACCTCACTCCGTAGCCAGCCCAGCATAATACCCTACGGAGCACCGCGTCTGCCCTCGGCGCACCACCAAACGTGCGCACCGTTCGCTTGCCGCCGTCGCAAAACCATCCCCTGGATCCGAAACGCGTCTCCCAGTCATCAACGGCGGGAGACGTTCCTTATCCACTGTACTGGGCGTTTCAAGCTCGAAGATGACAAAGAATGCATAAAGTCCTCAAATTGATTTCAAGCGCTGACTTTCGGCCCGCCAGGCCTGGACCGTTTGGGCGATCCTTCAGGAACAGCCAGGCTCGGCAAGCGTCAACAGAGGACCGAAATACGTGGCCATAGTACGATGGGATGAGGATTTGTATATTCTGCCTAAGTTTTCCTCGACCAAAGAACGGCAACCCATGCCTGCATCGCCCCAGTGTCTAAGCTTCATGGCACACAACAGCATGTATCAAGTATCCTCGAAAACGCGTCCTCTCTCACAGCAAACAGATCTGCCCGCTAGGCTGCACCCTGAAAAGTTCGCTGCCGATACATGTCGGACAGTAGAACACGCCCCGTGGATCACGCCTCCTTTTGATACTAGACAGTCTCCATTGATGCTCTCCATAGAAATCCTGCAAGTAGTCCGGATCAAAACGATCAGCCTCATTCATGTAGCACCCTGTATTTGGTGCCAGGTCTTTCATAGCCTGAGTTTTGTTGTAGGTGATATCATCATAGACCGCTTGGATCGTCGCATTCGATGAGCCTGGAGCCCAGCCTCTTGCGACGATGTTGTGCACGTAAGTCTGGCGCCAGGCTAGGTTGACGCCTGAATAAGGGTCGCTAGCATCTGCGAAAACTTGACCGCCTCCGACAAAGACGATGTTGTTGGAGGTTGCTTGCTCGGGCGTCCCGGCGATGGTTTGCAGCATCTTTTTCAACGCAGTGACATTGCCAGTAAGAGCTTCACGGTTGAGAAAACGAGAGCCTAGAGCCGCAGTCTGGCCAACTGGAGTCACGATACCAGATAGTGCGTTGTAGTAGGCGGCATACGTCGGGAAGGAAAGATAGCTTGTTGTCATGTAAAGACTGGTGCCATTGTATTTCTGTAACTGGGCTGCTGTCGAAGCGAAAAGTTCCTGTGCCTCCGCAGCTGTTTTTCCAAACACAGCGATGGTGTGGATGAAACCAGTAGAGTAATTGCCGACTAGGGGAGTTGGAGAGTAGATTGACCAGGAGCCGTAGCCGGAGAAGCCGCTGTCAGACAATTTTGGGTAATTTTGGTGGACGATGGCCAAAGCATCCATGAATGTCGAGGAGTCATTTGCAGTCAAAGGGGCAAAGCCAAATATCTGAGCAGCAACTTTATTCGTCGGATAAGCTTTGACGATAGTCGAGACCACGATTCCATAGGTGCTGGGACCCCCGCCACGAATGGCAAAGAAAATATCCGAATTTTCACAAGAGCTTGCGGTCACTAACTTTCCAGATGCTAGGACGACTTGCGCTTCGAGCACTTGATCCGCTCCGAGACCAAAGTCATGGGTTGCGGGACTGTGTCCTCCGCCTTGCATCCAGCCACCGAGACAGCCGACGCTCTGCAAATCTGTCAGGTCCCGAACGCCACACGATATGAAAGGCGGCAGGTAGAAGGCGGGGCCAACATACCGGTGTACCACCGCCGACAACGATCACGTTCCGGCTCGCCGCTTCACTGTAGACATCTTCCCAAGTATAGCCACCTCCAATCACAAAAGCACTTCCTTTCCAAGTCGAGCTGGAAACAGCACAGGACGGCCGGTAAGTTTCTTGAAATGTGATGCCTGTCCTTAGATATCGTATCCAGACCTGCAAGCTGCCATAGCCTGTCGACCTGTAAAGCATCAGAAAGGGTTCGGGAAAGCATCCAGGAAAGGTCATTCACCTTCGTAATAGGTCGTGCCCTGTATTCCGTACTACAAGCCTTATACGTTTTTCCCGCGCGAAGTTTATTCCTGCGGCTACATCGGCGACCTCTGTGGCATTGACGGTATACCTTGGCTGATCCCCGATAGAGCATGATCCAACAGGTGCCACAGATGTGAGATTGCCATTCGGACAAGTATCCGTCGGCTGATCTGCAATTGTACACGACGAACCAGCGGTCGCGTTGATGGGCGGGCAAGAGCCCGTAGGATAGGACAAAGCCGTGGGGTTGTCGGCTACGAAACTCTGCTCTGTCAGCTCAGTGTCAATAGCAGCACATGATTCCGCGTTATATGCTGGGCCAGGGTAGCATGGTAAAGCGGGTGGGACGTCAGCGATGAGTTTTCCAGAGAGGGATTGGTTGAACGCGTTCCATTGAGATATTGAGGGCCAGCAATTGTCTTCAGGAGCCTACGTTGTATTAGTGACCTTGAAAATGTATTTTCTCAGGTGCATTAGAAGCTCTTATCGTACACATTTGCAGCCCCAGGCGGGATCGCTCCAGGTATAGACTTGAATCACGAGAGACGTGGAAGCAAAGAGCCATGTTAGGAGAGATACATGGAACATGATGGCACAGTAGATGGACTGATTTTAAAGATCTTCAGATCGGAAGAAACAGAGGAGACATGCAGCCCAAGAATCTCCGGGGACGTGCATTCCAACGCCCTCGCATGGCTGTCAAGGGTAAGCACGAGGCACTCAATCTCCTTGGCAACGCGGCCGCAAAAGATGACGGACCATCGGCTGTTGCAGACATTCCTGAAGCATTGGCTGTAGACGAGGTAGCCAGCCTTCCCGAATTTACCGGCATGATGAGAAAAAGAGCTGAAGATCTTCGGGTTTAAAGATATGACATTGAGTTTAGCGCGGGCATAGGAGTACGCTCAAAGGGAAAGTTCAAGCGATATTTCTGTGGCGCTGGTTTCAACAATGTCTCGGCCTTGATCTATCCGATTACTGAACCCTTCGCTCCACCAGCTGGTGAGCTGAGGAAAAGTGAGCCATCGTTGGATAAGTGATATACCACCATACTCATGTCCGAGCTCAATGCAGAGACCCGGAGCAATGTGCGCAACCCTTGCCTTTAGGGTGGAGTGGAGTAAAGTACGTGGAGTACCTCTACCCGAGGCGCCAGATAAGATTAGGGGTCCCTACAACCGAGGGAACGTTTAGGTACACAACGTGATGAATACCTGATGAGAATGATGACGTAAGCCGTGGTTGTATCTCTCGGGTGCTAAGCTTCTCGCCGCTCGGCGTATTCCACCCCCCGCCATCACCGTCTGGAAGATCCTTCGCTACTGAATTAACACCGAACTTCCTTTCGAGTCTAGAGCGGTCCAATGCTAGAATTCATTGCATGGAAAACCACACATCACAGACAAGAACGGCCTCGTCCAGAGGGTTGTAGTAGTCTCCGGTGCCTACCGCCAGCTCCCAATAGCATCTGGAATGAGATATTCTTGGATATTGCGGACTTGCATTGACGGAGGTGCTATGGCAAGCCGCTATATTGGCCGTGCCCTTTCGACCAACGAATACCATTGCTGCCGATCACGAGCGGTGTGGGGAGTCTGTTGTCAGCGGATGTGATGAGATCCGGCTCCTCGCGGATGTTCTTGTTGACGGTCAGATCCTAAATTCCCGCGATGGACTAGGTGACGGTGTCTACCTCATGGTGTCGACAAGGAGACGAGGGTGAGATGTCGACACCGACTGGTGTCACGCATTCATGTGTGGAACCCGTAACCCGAGCCACCAGTTTGGCTTCGTTGATTGAAAGAGTGGAGATACGCAAGATTTTGCCTGTGAAGAACAAAGGCTTCCAGCATCATACGATACTGAGCCCTCTCTTCAATGGGGTATAAGCCCGAGTTGATGAACTCTTTGAGGTCTTCCTCCCTCGACCATGCGTGCTGTCTATACTTGCCAAGATCCAGAGTGATTGGTACGGAATTGATGTCGAGTTGGTGACTTTCATTCCCGAAGTCTTCTCCAGATGGAGAATTTTGGAGCTGTATTGGGCCCAGCTCAGCGACTTCGACCAGGAATAGCATTCTCATCCTTTGGGCGCTTCCAGTCCCGGACACAGCAGGCTCTATGTCGGTGCCAGACATCGTGACCACACTTGTAAGCAGTAGACCCGTCTGGTCGAAGATTATCCGAAACAAAGCATGGAGCATTGTCGGATCAGAAGGTTTGGGTGAGCCACTGGGTATTTGCCAGAAGTCAGAGAAAGCGTGCGGGTCCGTGCCTCCCGCTGTTAATGATTTCAGCGTCAGTTCGCCCCTATTGAGCAAAAACGTCGAGTCTGCAGGCATGTTTCAAGGATAGAGATACGTTTCTGGCTCCCAGAGAGAATGTTGTGCGGTAAGATACGCGTAAATTACGTACCTCTCTGCAGAAGCAACAAGCACGGGTTTTGCGGCGGAGGGGTGAAAAGGAGGGCCCCCAAAGCGACATTGTTGTAGGGAGGGGCGGCGTTGAAATAGTAAGAGATGGGATTGGAGAGGAAGGATAGAGTTGGCGGAAGATCACTGCTGATGGGCGAAGGTACCGGAGGAGCGGTGTATGAAGACATCATGTTTGTAGATGCAGGAAATGATGCAGCCTGCATGAGTAAGGTGCTAGCACAGACATTCATGCGACTCCACCTCCTTGTCAAGTTCGGGAAGCGAGCGGGAGAAATTGCCGATACTCATATCCCCAACCCTGGGAGTCTGCTTTGTTGGGGATATGGAAATGTCACAGTCTTGAACCTCCAGGAAACATCCTCGAGGGAACGTTATCTTGTTCTACAGCATTCAGCAGCCTATGATGTTCCTGAAGCTCAATGACATCAGTAGATCTGGAGTACAACATAGTCTTCCGTTTCAGATCTGCGCAGGGAAGGCGCAAATCAAATAAGATTGCGCCCCGCCTCCGATAATTTATTATGTACACTACCTAGTCCATCTCTGAAATCTGCCAGGAATCTTGGAGACCATCAAACTCCCCCAAAACACAGCTCAAAGTATCAAGATTTTTTAAAAGATTTCAAGTAAGTTGTGGGCGTGGTTGAGTGAGTACATAAAGGAGAGACGGAAGATTGATTGGCACAAAATCTGGATGGGAGACAGTTCTACGGCCTACGAAACCTCCATTACAATCCTTCCATCACGCCTCCCTTTACCCTCTCTCCCCCAGCCTCTCAGAACTCCGGGCAAAAGGCACTCTTCCTCGCCACCGTTTTACCCACGGCGACGATACTGGCCGCGCCCATGAGATCAAAAATCGCCACGTCGGCACTCAACTCTTTGGCGCAATAATTCCTCAGCTCGACCGCCAGAAGAGAATCCACGCCATACGCATGCAGCGGCTTCATCGTGTCCAGCTCGTCTCGAGGCAGGGACAAGGACTTGGTCAATTTCTGCAGCAGGCAATCCTGAACGATGCGTGCGGCTTCCTCAAAGGACGGTGCGGTCCGAAGTTCGGCGACGTAATCAATGCTTGTGTCGTGTGCCGAGGCGTTTGTATTGTCGAGGCCCATTTGATGCAATTGCCGAAATGTGCGTCTCTGCATCCAGTGCGGCTCCTTCAAATTTCTGGTACGCATTGTCGCTGGTATTTCCAAGCCGATTACCGTCTGGGTCGCTGTCGCTGACGGAGAAGACGTATCCAAGTGCGGGTTACAATAATGGTCTAGCAGGGCGAAAAACTCCGCTTGCGAGATAGGCATGAATGACCCATCCGCGGCCATGCTGTTGGAAAGCAACGAGCTCTCCGCGACGACGCCTTCGGATTCCATCCAGCCGAGGTCCAAGCTCGTTGCTTTCTGCTGCTGGGGTGATCATTGCATATCGGTGACATCACTACCGGCGGAGATGGAAGGGCTAGGGCACCGGAGATGCCACCGAAGAAGCGACCCAATCACCAGCCAAACTGGGAGGCAGGGTGGTGGGTCTGTCGCGTCTATCTCAGGGGGATAAGTGGAGCATCATTTGGGTATATGGCTGGGCATGGCCACCTCCATGATTCTTCGTTCCTAATGCCTTCAGATATTCGGATATTCGGTCAAGCCAGCTATTGGTCGATTAAGCGAGAGCCTAAGCCCAATTCAGTTTAGCGTCCCTCTGGTCCATCATTCTTCCGCTTCGTAGTCTGCAATTTCAACACTTTCTCCCCCAGAGAGACGCGGTAATGGGCAAGGGCGTCCATATAAGTATTGCCCGCCGCATAGTTGGCTTGACCATCGGATCCGACAATGCCGGCGACAGAGGATAGGCAGAGGAAGAAATCCATATCCTTCGGGAGAAGGCAATGGAGGTTCCAAAAGCCGCGGACTTTATGTGCAACGCTGGTCCTCCAGTCGTCAAACGTCATTTTTTTTAGGATAGCATCCTGCGACTTTGTCAGTGGCGATGAGTAACGTCGGGGTCTAAGGAGCGTGCCTTCAAAACCATAGATCCCTGAATGACGCCTATGACGAGGGGCATCGTCTTGGCACAATCCTCGAGTACTTTCTGAAGCATATCCTTCTTGGTCACATCGCAAGCCGGTGCCTCCACGTGTACACCCTTGGCTCTCAGCTCTTCGAGTAGTGCAATCGCGGCCTCCGATTGAGCGCCAGAACGAGAGAGGAAAATGAGGTACTTGACACCGCGGCTGACCATCCACCGGGCGGCGCTTCTTCCAAGACCTCCCAGACCACCGGCGATCAGGTAAGACGAATTTTCGTGGAAGCGATAATCAGGTTTCGTCTCAATCACCGTCTAATCACATCCGATCAGTTAGGCGCTTCTTGACATGTTAGACATTCCGCATGTATACGTACATGGACGTTGTCATGCTCCCTCATTTCAACGATCATCTTGCCAAAGTTGCGTCCGCTTTGGAAATTCCGGAAAGCGTTCTCGACTTCGGAGATACCAAACGTCTGCAGTGGTTGCGGAGCATGGAATTACTTCGCCGCTATCAACCCCATGATAGCGTCGAAGGTCCTGCGCACAAGGGATGGGCATTCTCGGAGGGCAGGTACAAAGTCGATCGCCGAAAAAGTCGCGTCCCTGTCGAATTGCCACATCGACAATTCATGTAGGCGATTGTCAACAGTGACTTCGCACACTTGCTGCGTACTGAGACGTTCACACTAACACCGCGATTTTTGCATCTGTCAATTGGACAAACGGGCCGCCCAGGAGATACTCTAGCTGTATGTAGCGTCGTGCTTGCAAAATTCTTCTTTGAAGATAAAAGGGAAGGTCTGCACTGATCACTCCGATAGCGGATGAGAAATGCGTAATCGAAGCCTCCCTTGGGCTTGGGAAACTCGGAGCTAGGACTACCGCGCGGGACTGCAGCCGAGCTACCAAGAGAACAACCAAAGAATGTGCTGGTCATCATGATCATACAGGCCGGGTAGGAATCCCTGCCATTTAAGCCCTATAAAGATTCCATGAGAAGCACCGCAGCGATCGCAGCCGCCGCAATCCGGAGCCCCCGAACCTCCCTCTTTTCAACCGCAGCCCCTCGGAACGATTCCTCCTCTCCATTCGAGGATGGCGACGTCGTTGCCGCAGATCCTTCCGACCCAAGGCCCGCTAAAATCAACCCACCAATCCCTCCATCTGCACCGCCAGGCATAATAGTTTTCCCACCAATAATTACATCGCCCTCTCCATTCAGAGATACTTTAGTCCCATCGATAGTCCAGCCAGCCGCACCGGGCAGGAGTGTGTTGCCCGCAACCTGTCCGCCAGTCGGTGCCGCCGTGATCATCTCATCACCAATTCGAGTCGTTAGACGTGCACCACTGAGAGCGATAGTGCTAGAGTCAAGGATAAGTGAGCCAACGTTGTTGAGGGAGACGATTTTGTTATCGATTGTGATGCCCGGGCCGCCGGGCTCAAGCGATATGCCTTGGAGGACGACCGAGGAAGGAGCTGCTATAATGACTCGGCCATCAATCGTTGTGGTGAAGGAGCTTTGACTCGCGATGGAGACTGGAATCGTGCTTCCGTCGATCATCAGGGCTGTCCTGTCGAGCGATATGGGTGTACCAGATACTGTCACCGCTGACCCTCCAGGGGTAAGAATCATTCCTGCGATTGAGATACCGTTGGAGAGGACTTGTGCCGCCTGACCGTCAATGTTTGTAGTCTGGCCATCAATCAGGGTTTCGACAGACGGTGGAGGAGGCGTAGGCAATGTCTGAATCGTTGGATTCACTATGAGATCGTCGTTATCATTAAGTGATATACCTGTACCTGCTATGGTACGGCCGGACTCCCCTGCGTGCAAAGTCTGTCCATCAATAGCCACTGCACCTGCTAGGGGTGTCACCATATGCCCTGCGATCAACGTTGGACCGTCGGCTGCTGATGACGGCAAATGAACAATGGCGTCACCAATGACGATGTTACTCCCCTTCATCATAGCTGCGGTGCCGGACACTGTGACCGGCGAGCCTTCAGGGTTTAACGTCGCGCCATCGAAGCTCGTGCCTGAAGCGGCAACGAGTATTGTATGGGTACCGACTACTATTCTGGCTTCCTGGGAGTCCACAACTGGTGTCCCTTTGCTTGGAATACCACTTTCTTCATACGAGTCCAAGGTAGAAGGAGAATTGCTTCCTCATTGTTGCTGGGCGGGGTCTGGAATTGGTGGTAAGTCTTCTTCCTGGGTGTTGCTCTCCTTTGGCGCAACAATTGCTGGAACATCCTTCTGTCCTGAATTCTGCTGTGGACTTGGCGCTACAGGATCGCCTTGCTTACCCTGGTTTGATGGATATGGATCTGGACCTATGTTGGAATTAGGGGTGGGCGCAAGTGCCTTTTCACTACTCGGATTCTGATCGATTGATGCATCTGGTGGATCAAGCCCAGGATCATTGGCTGGAGGTGTGTCTCCAACGGGCGCGTCAGGATTAGGAGTTGAGGTCTGGACAGGAAGATAATGTGTTGGCGAGGACGCAGGTTCTGCTTGAGTCAAAGGATCTGAAGTGGTAGTTGGGTCTGGGACAAGAGCTGTCGCTACCGTCAAAGCTACGGGTGGATCGTAGCCACCTGCTCTCTCAGCCCGGCAAGTGCTCCACAAAGGGTCAACAAGCGAGAGATCTTGCGGCATGGAGAGAAGTGGATCGCCGGCCAGAAAATAACTCGCTTCCGTAACTTCGCCTTTGCTGACACGATAACCTTGCCGAGAACAAGCAGCTCCAGTTATTATTTCGTAGTCGGGTTCTGGGCTGTACAACTTTGTGTAATTGATTGGGGCCCAGCGTGTGCCGAAGCAGTCACCGCCAGTAGACAACGCCGCTGGCGCATAGGCTCTTGTCACTCTATCATGGGTGGAACCAAGCCGGCTATAAAACCACGATACATTCGACCACGAACCATTTACGTATGTGCCGTTGGTGTAAGAATCGTATTCCCAAAGGCCACTGTAGGCTGTAGCAGTATTCGTCCGCAGACAATCCGGTGTATATCACATACACCGAAGGAGAAGTGCTGCTTGCAATCAGTACCTCTTTCATCTTTGTAGACGTCATACTAACAATGTGTACCCATCAGACACTATCAAGTGTGATGCTGGGGTTATTGAAGCGTTAGTGAACCCCGTTATCGTGGCCGTCGGTCTTCAATAGACTAATCGCAGCCTTGTAGCACCAATTTCGCAGGACGTGCAACTCGTTATTGCTCTAGTGATAGATCGAGTCGTATTGAGTCTAGAGCCATGACTAGCAGTCGTATTCAGATTTTCCCTTGACACAGCGGATGATACTATGCCCGTCGAGGCAGATATTCCAGAGGTTGGCCTGGGGTGTTGGCTAGGAAAACTCCCGGTCGAGCTATTCACATGTGAAACTGCGGGGAATCATTCGCGTCAGTGTTCATAACATCAGTGACCCTCAGAATCCTTGTATTAGGATACGCACTCACGTGCAACTGCTAATGTCAAAGAATGAAAGTAAAAGTGTATCAGCAGCCGGGATAAGCGGAGTATGAACATTGTCAGAATTGTCGCAAGCCAAAAGATTCACGGTGAGTAACGACAGAAGGAACAATGATAATACAGATAACTCTAACTAGCAGACCATAAGAAATTTCGACTTCGACATCCTCGGCCGAGCCTAATGCCCAAACTAGGGTTAAGTGTGCGGGACATTATAGAACCTTTCACGTCTATACGTCAGCCGCGGCTGAGACACAGGCATGGGTATCCAATGAGTTCTTTTTAACCAAAGCTGGAAAAAAAAATTGTCAATTGATGACAATGTGCAACAAGGTCTCCTTGATCCATTTTATTCTAAATTAAGATACCGGCGACGGAGCAGCTGCATGCGCAGGTATGCAATTGGACAAGGGTCTGCAATCTGCATGTCAGACCTCGGCGCCGGCCGCGTGGAAGCAGACCAGTGGATTTCTCTCTCGCGGAGCCGCGAGAGAGAAGTAGCCAGTCAGTCTGCCGGAAGTGGATGACGTGCTCTTTTGCGTCACGTGTGCTTCGACCGCGCTGGAAAGGTGTAAATATTGACCATTCACCAAGAAGAGAAGGGGAGGCAGTGTACCGTCTATTTATCCTAGGGCGCGGGTTGAGTCACTTAACGAAGATATTGTTAGAACTGTACCAAGGTTGGAACATAGAGTCATAGATAACGAGGATATCATTGATGACTATGTTGTAATGATGAGAAAGGAAGATTGTACACTACGTGACTGCAAGCGCAGTAGGGGTGCGCCAAGGCACGCTAGGCTAGTGGCCACTATTAGCCTGCACCTTCCCATAGGTAAGTACCTTACGTACTTTACCTACCTTACTTATTACCTGAAATATTACCAATCGCTGCGGCTAGTTATGCTATACTCCGTGTGCACATCGGTGGCAGTCTTGGGTTTTTTTTCTTTTCTTTCCATTTGGAAGAAGTGCCATATCAAGACTGATCAGGTCCCGAGGGGTATGTCGCCAAATGGAAGTTACCATACCATTGCAGCGACGTCCCAGAAAAAACTTCACAGCTGCAATCATGATATGTGTACTGTACCTTTCGACGTTTTGTGCACACGCTAATAGAGTAAGTAGCAACAAGCAGAATCAACGTTGAAAGTCCCTAGTCCTGCATGACGATTCCAGATTGAGTATTGATGCTACATCAGTATACAATAAGCGGGAGTGTTTTAGACCGAGTAGACTTTCCTATGCCATCCCTTCTCTTTTCCATTCTCACTCGTGCCACTCACACGTTGCCCTCGGCGTGAGTATAATGATACCCTCAATACCGCAAGTCTGCTCCGTCTGCGCCAATAGCAGTAAACATGTTGCAACCATGTCTCCGGAACGGCTCTCGACCAACTGCGCATCGAAATCGTCCTCCTGGGCCGTAAAAAAGGTGTAGTCTACTCCTTCAAAGATGACATCCATGGATGCCGGCAGCGATGTATCGCCGTTCGAGACCTTGCCCGTGCCAAGTGTGTCGGCGTTGCATGGCTCTCCGAGGCTGGAGTCGCCTGGAGTAAAAGCAGTGGCGAGGAAGGAGTCGGTTTGTTCCAGCGAGGCGAAGACTTGTTCGTAGGAGATAAGAATGGCGCGGTTAGGTGCAGATGGTAGGGGTTGGGCGGTTGAAGTTGGAGGTAAGGACGAAGACGATGTCGACTCTACCGTGTTTGAGGGTGGCGGTGCAGGGTCCAACCAGTCAGTTGGGTTGGGCGCACTGTTCGAGATATTTGGGTTCGAACCCAGTACCTGCAGCGTGGTGTTGAACGTCGCATCCTCAAAATCTACCTCAGACCAGCTATTGACCGCTTCGGAGCCCGCGGGCAACAAGTCGTGGGGGAGTGGCGGGTGCGGAAGGCGAAATTTGGATTGGAGGAGGATTGCTGAGGTTTTTTGGTTACACTGAGGGAATTACTCTTTTGTATCACGGAGTAGTTCAACTTACCCATTGCTTTCATATGGTATGCGTCGGCTTTAGATCGGATCTGAGTATCAGCGTTTGTTCAACATGAGAAGGTGCGCTGTGCTGATGTACCGATTTTATACGCACTTAGCGTTCCACGCCATTTGTCCCGAGCCATAGTGTAGACCGCGAGTGGGCCCCAAACACCACCATATGCGCCATCCTTGTCATACGCTGGAGATTTCTGATTAGTATGATCGCAAATTCTTCACGGAAAAGGGCCCTCACTTTTGGGTGAGGACACCACCCCTCTCATATGCATCATTTCATGATAATACATGCCACCTTGGGTCGCCCTAAAATTGGAAAGATCATTCGGTGACATGAGACCATTGGTCACGTTTTGGAGTGCATCTTGGAGACTGGGTCTTTCATAAAACAGTGGGCATAACGTTATGTAGAAATTGGACTCCAGCAATTAGTCTACCGTCTATTTGATACGGATGGTACGGTGAGATGCTCACCCAGAAGATACCAGTATTGTCTGATTCATAGGCCATCCACCCGTCCTGGCAATATTTGAACCACCATGGGCTCTCGTCACATGCAATATACAGGTACGAGTTAAAGTCCGCTTGACCGTTGAACAAGTTGAGAGCTCTCTGCTCGTTACCTGCGGATACGTTAAAGTTTTGACCATAGTTCTTCATCATGCTGGGCCATGGAAACTTAACTGACTTTGGATATATTGTCGAAACCTGGGAGAGAACAACCCCCCTTCGGACGCGGAGTCCGGCCCCATATACATATCCGTCGCTTCTTGATAGTCTTTTGAGGGCACCCAGAGATTGGTCGCCTCGGCTAACATCTTAGCACCGGCCCATGACTCAGCTTCAATGACTCTTTGTTTTTGAGTGCAAGTCTTGTAAAGTTTGCGCTGGAAGGATGATGCGTCACCAAAGCAGGCGCTGAGGCATAGGAGAAGGAGGTCAAGACAGAAATTTGCATTCTTCATCGTCAAGAAGCGCAGTATACGGTGCGATAAACAGCGTAGCGATGATTTGAAATTGAGCAAGTCTGGATGAGGGAGAACAGATTATAGAGGAATTGTAGCGCAGTTGCTCCCTTTAAAGTAAAAATGGACTTCCCGCATCTTCATCACGTTGGTGCTGTATGAAACAAGACAAAGGTGTTTGCATACGTCGGTGGGTCTTACACACTGACAACAAACGACTGCCATATTCTCTCGTCGCTACTCGTCAGAAGTAGTAGCATTTTCTTGAAGTTCTATCCTGATACTTTCTTGCTAGAACCCTTCGTTGGCAAGTTGTGATAGATTTTGTCACCCGCAGTGAGAGCACCGGGCAAAGGAGTGTAAGGTAGTAATAAAGCCAGCTAAGATTGATTCAGCAATACGAGAATATCATTGAAATTTGTTGGTGTTGGTGTTGGCTCCCAGCCTTGTCCGGCTGTTATTACCTCAACTACCCAAATTTGCACTGTGATTTTGATTATTTTTGAGGGGGGCAAGAGGCACCTTACGACTAGTTCAAGTCCTGCCAGCAGGTACAATATAGAAAAGCACCAGACGTTTGATTAGAAAGCGCATCAGGCTAAAGTCCGCCTTGTGATGAAGGCATGGTGACATGGATTTGCTTATTCGCTTCGGCCATGGCTTGGCGCCAAGGCCGCCTGTAGTATAAGGTGTACTGGAGGAGATCGCCCGCAGTAGAGAATCATCGTTCTTCCACCCTTTAGTTGCTCCCATAGCTCGCTCCCATATCAATGGTAGCAACATCGGGTTATGCATAGCAAGCACCATCGTATCGCTTGCTAAGGCACCATAAGCCCCTCTTGATGCAGTTCAAGAAACACCAGATCTAATCCTCCGACCAAAGCTTCCGCCCACGGACGCCAATCGCTTGCTACAAGCCGCTTGCTGCTCAAGCATCAAGACGTCGTAACGAACCACACCATACACCAATCAACTGAACAAGTCGCCGCGGGGCTCACAGTCACAAGAATCCCTCGCCGACCAAGCGTACGTGACTTGAAGAAGCTATATGTCCATTATTAGGACGTTTAGATGTTATAAAATTGAAACTACTTTGCTCAAAAGTAGATTGATGTGCATCCTTAGACCTTAGCTCCGTGAAGGCTCTGGGGCTGAGATCGAGATGGTTGTATGCGACTCGTAAGCCATAGCGGCTGGAACGTAAGCTAATCATCGCAGCCCGTCATCTCACCCACATCCCATTACCGCCAGGACATCGAGTCTTTAGGTAGTTGTGTCTAGGTATCCGTTTATTTTCAGTCTATTTCCTGCTCTCCGTCTATGGCGCAGGTCGCGTTGCGCACGAAGAACTCCACCAACGGACCAGACTCAACCCATGATTTTATTGAAGGCGCGGTACAAAAGACCAATCAGGCACCTTCGGACAACGGTTCCAAATCTCCCAATTCCGTTGACCTTGTTGCCCATTCCACACCTCCCTCACAGGTCGATGTCCCGGTCGATGATGAATTCGGTGACCCCAGGGAAATGCCAGAGGGCACAATCGAGGACGGAGGGGCAAGCGAGTGTTGGGAGACAGTCTCCGACTTCGCGTCCGATATAACAAGAGCTGCTGATAACCTGGGCAGACTTTTCAAAGTCAAGTTTAAGTTCAATGTACTGGTCTACAAGATTCCGGACACTGTCGCCAATTGGCAGTTCATTGCAACCATTGGCTCTGAGCTGGGTAAAGTCTCAAGTGACCCAAACAGCCTGTTCATCCTATACTACGGAGGGCATGCGTCTATGGAGAATTTCACAAATTTACGTTTCTGGAAGAAAGAGAACCGCCCCAGGTCACCAAAGATTGAGTGGTCGTCGGCAATACAGTCAATTTTCAGGACTGGTGCAAGTTGTCATAAACTCTTCATCTTCGACTGCTGTCATGCTGGAGCGATGATCGACCCAACGCTGGCATGGGGTACCTCCTGTGAGTTACTCAGAGCCTGCGCCACAGACGTAAAAGCCTCCGCCTCGAAAGTTTCGTCATTCACCAAGGCCTTCCTCGAGGAGGTCTCGAACAACACCTACAACATCTGGGAGCTACACTCCGCTTTATGTAGCATTGACAAACAAAAGGAGTACAACCTTGCCAGGTCCCCCCATTATTGAGGCTTCATAGGCCTCCACAGTCAGTCTACTTCGACGCTCATCATGAAGGTAGGGTCTCCTAGTGAATCTAGTCATAAGCCTAATTGCCTCTTTAGACATTAGCGTAGTAGCTGAATCAAACATGAAAAGTCACGGACAAAGTAGACTTACTCAAAGCATGAATGTGACGGTAGAACAGCGAGGGATCGAAGGGTTTCAATAATCGTCGTAATAATCTGTCAGATAACGCCTTACCCGACTCAGGACTAGTGCAGCCACCTTGCCGAACACGGTAATTCAACAGGTACGGCGGCGAGGGCGGGTCATGACCGTGCCTCCCGCAGGACTCCCAGGCTCGCTGCCAAATGCCAATAATGGACACGTAAAATAGTAGTCGACAAATTCTTGGGGTCTTTAAGACAACCGCACAAGGAGCAAGAATTCTCATCGTAGGAACAATTTGTTGAGCTGCTTTTACACCTCGATTGCCAATCGCTGCGGCTTTACAACCCAAAAAATTGCAGACTTCTGATGACGCTGACATGGTCGATTGCCAATTTCTTCTGATACCTAGCCTACCCCCTGGTCGAGGCTCCGCATCTAGGAGTTCTGTTTCGCATTGACAATTCGTGTATCACGATTGACTTCGTGTACACTAACGACAATGGCTTGTGCGTCACGGGCTTCCCAACTGCATATGTCGACTTACTTGATGCTGGAACGCTCAGGTATATAGGCATCATGCCCCAATCTCTGCCATGCTTCCATGCTTGCAATCTGCTTTGTAATGACTCCTTGATTCGAGACGGAAGCTTCATCGTCCTGTTATGATTGCCTCAGTGAGGAAAACGGGAAGATGGGTTGTGTTCGTCTGTCTCCTTTCAGCTCTTTATATATTGAGCCGGAAGTCTGCGCCACCAAAGCCGCATCAATCGTCGCGCTCTCCTCTGACGGCTGCACAATGGCACGAGTCTCAAGTTGAAAATGCTGTCATGTCCAAGACTGGCGAGGTTGAAGTACACATACCCGCCAATATGAAGCAGAATTGGGCGCAGGGTTCTCGAATCCGGCAGGCGAGCATAATAATTGGAGATCAGCACTCGTCGGTATTCGAACCGTGTATGCAGACTCACCTCGAGCATGCGCGGATTTGGGGATATTCAACCCACATATTGAAGCATGACCTCAGCGGGAAAGCAGGGTGGGGCAGACTCGTGCTTGAAAGATCGCTTCACGTGCTGTCCTTGTTGGTGTCCGAAATGGCAAAAGCATCTCATGAACGAGCGGACTGGATTGTGTGAGTATTGACCCGTCTATCATGCGTCACCTAAGAGGTTCAATATTCCCAAGGATGTCTACCTGTTCTAATCCTTCTTCTCATAGCTGGTTTGACGCAGATACTATCATCATTAACGATAACATCCCATGGATGACGTTCCTGCCGCGGGACGAATTCTTTTCTGACGTCCACTTCATCGCCAGTAGAGACTGGAACGACCTCAACTACGGAGTCTTCTTTGTGCGGGTGAATGAATGGAGCATCAACTTGTTTAAGCAAGTTGCCACATTTCTACAGTCGAGGCCGGATGTTGAAACATCAGAAGACATCGACATAGACGCAATGCTGTGGTGCCTTGATCAACCGGATAATAAAAACCATGTGATCTACCAACCGCGGAGTTGGTACAACGGATACGACCTGGGAGACAAAGGGAAATCCGAGATCTACGAGGGCGATATGCAGGTGCATCTCATAGGCGTGGATAGCGAACGACGGAAAGAAGCCGCTGTGCACTGGTGGCTTTCCAAGATTGAAGATTCACCGCAAAAGATGCGTATGCCACTCGAAGCTTCAGGGTACCCGGAGAAGGTTCAGATGTTCTGGGAGGTTTTGAGGACCGCGAAGGAGCTGTTGCAGCGATCCCAAATGCGGTCGTCCAAACCGAGACCGAATCTGACCGAGGTGCAACATGCTGAGGAGGAGCTGCAGAATTTCATTCACTTGGCGGCGTTTGACACTGAGAGGATGATCACGGCCATGGGCACGCTGCAACGGGCTCACGACGATGCAGAGGTTCAGATTGCGGAAGACCATCAGACTTCGATGGCAGCGGCTATTTCTCTCAGCGATGCACGTTTGACTTCGTGAACAGAACCCATTAGATCCACATATTTGTTGCAATAGTCCAGACATGTCACCTTGCCCATTCCGCCCAATTCATAAAGAGTTACTCTACCTCGTGCATCATAGTAGCTTCAATTGGTGCACCAAGGGAGATTCCCGGCCAGGATCGCCCAACCCCGAAGGAATGCCCCCCCGAAGTTTGCCCGGCTGCAATGCTCCGATGACGGCGTCCCCACGGATATTTTCTCGGTACTTTATCCATGAGATGCTTCCCTCCTCGTAGACTCCAAAGCCCCCCATAATTTCCAATCCTATCCTCCCCAAATGTCTCCATACAACATCGTCGTCTTCGGCGGCGATTACTGCGGCCCAGAGGTAAGAAACCCTCAACTAACTCACCCCCCCCTGCCCCCCAGACCGAGACACCACAAAGCACACGATGACTGACCATGGACGTCACAGGTCACAGCAGAAGCATTGAAGGTACCATCTCCGAACCCAGTTGCCTACGAAGCAATAATAAGAGCCGTCGGCTCACACCCGCAATCCAGATCCTTCGAGTAGTGGAGAAAGAACGACCACACATCAGATTCGACTTCCAAGAGCACCTGCTGGGTGGGGTACGCGATGCCCTCTCAATGCCCCGGGCCATCGCACCCATCTAACCCCGAACCCAGGCCTCCATCGAAGCCACCGGCTCCCCCCTCACAGACGAAGCCCTCGCCGCGGCCAAAAAAGCAGACGCCGTCCTCCTAGGCGCAATAGGTGGCCCCGTACACCTCCCCGCCCCTCCCCTCCCCCCTTCCAAGCACCACCCTAACCCCGTTCCTCCCCACAGAAATACGGCACGGGCCCCGTCCGCCCCGAACAAGGCCTCCTCAAGCTCCGCAAGGAACTCCGCACCTTCGGCAACCTGCGCCCCTGCAACTTCGCCTCCGACGCCCTGACCGCCATCTCCCCGCTCAAAGAGCACGTGTGCCGCGGCGTCGACTTCACCATCGTCCGCGAGCTGACGGGGGGCATCTACTTCGGGGCGCGCAAGGAGGAGGAGGACGGCGACGGGCACGCGTGGGACACGGAACCCTACTCGCGGGCGGAGATTGAGCGCGTGACGAGGCTGGCGGCGCATTTGGCCCTGGCGGCGGAGCCGCCGCGGAAAGTGTGGAGTTTGGACAAGGCCAACGTGCTTGCTACGAGTCGGCTGTGGAGGAGGGTGGTCAGCGAGGTCATGGGGAAGGAGTTTCCGCAGCTGCAGCTTGGGCATCATTTGATTGATAGCGCGGCTATGCTGATGGTCAAGGATCCAAGGGCGCTCAATGGAATCATTGTCACGAGTAACTTGTTTGGGGATATTATAAGCGACGAGGCGAGCGTGATACCTGGAAGTTTGGGCTTATTGCCCAGTGCGAGTTTGAATGGGGTGCCGGACGGGAAGAGTGCGGTCAGCGGCATTTATGAACCCATACACGGTAGGCGCTAGACAAGTATCGAGTAGTCGGATGGCTGCTAACGATTTTGGACAGGTTCGGCTCCTGATATCGCGGGGCAGGAGAAAGTCAATCCCGTGGCAATGATTCTATCAACGGCTATGATGCTTCTATATTCTTTCAATCAACCGGAAGAAGCCAAGGCAATAGAGGAGGCAGTCCGGCGAACGATCGATGCCAACGTGCGCACGGGCGACATCGGCGGGAAATCGACCACCAAGCAGGTTGGTGATCATGTTGCCCAGGAGCTGTCGAAGATACTGTCTGGCTAGAAGCAAAAGCTCGTATGGCAGTCCATAAGGAGCATATGTAATTATACCTTCTACCAAGATTTCAGGTGCCAGTGATCCTTGGCTCGGTGTGTGGTATGTGGGGTATCATTCCCCAACCCATCAAGCCTTGGTTTCTGGACGTCCTCTGATATGACCTGAGGCGTCTTTGCTGATCATAATGGCCTTTCGAGGGTCTGTCGGTGTCTTGCTGACATGCGCATGGAGATCATCCCCTCAATCTTTGATCCAGCAGGAAAATCTCGATTCTGTTCCAAGATCGGTCGGTTCGTCATCCTTCGTTGTCTCATCGAATCTCGGGTTCTTGCATCCAATCCGGCTCCTCCATGCCCACAGCCTCTGTTCCTTCAAGACCATTGATCGCTTTTCCATCTTCGTCAGCCACCGCGGCTCTCGATTTCTTTCTTTTGTCGTCCTGGGCGAAGATTTGCACGCCACGGACATGCGTGTCCTTTCCGTTCTGATGGTTCTCCAACACGCGGACCTGCACCACAAATGCCCTCAGCTCGGCCTTGCCTCCCACGCCAACGCCGTCGAGATCAACATCAACCCAACCACGCGGCTCTTGACCACGCCACTCGTAGAAGGGAACCTATCCCCCTCTCATCATCAGTCGGTGTCCTCCGCATCCAGATCGAGCGACACTGAGACTCACAAGATCATACATCCCGGTCCCCCCCCAGAATTCCATCTTCGTAGGCGTGTAGCTCTCATCCAGCTGGAAGTCCAAATAGACCCTTATCTTGACAATCTTGACCAATTTGAAGAAGTGTATCGTGAGCAAGTGCGGTTGCGGCCCGTCCGATTGCCAGAACTGGCACGGATTGAGATTGCGGAGGGCGTCGACGCCGCAGGAGGGCTTGTGCGTCGAAACGGACCACGAGGCTAGGGAAGAGATCTCGCGAAGGCCGGAGAGGGAGGGGTCTTGAGCTGAGGGTGCGCGTGTCAGGGGATGTCTGCGGAGGGGGAAAGGGAATGTTGTGGGGGGGGGGGGGGGGGCCTACTTGGGTCGAGAGTCAAGGGATCTTCTTCAGTGGCACTGTCCAGATCCAATTCATCGACTACCTCCTGGAGGTGCGATTCAGGGTCCTCGGCTTCGTCGCCGTTGTTGGCGGTGGTGTCGTTCATCGCATTCATGCCGCCGGTTTGTGCTGGGAGGAGAGGCACTGGCCTGGAAACTGCATCCCTGAAAGGTGAGCGGGGTAACTTTGCCGAAGTTCCGGTCTATTTGGTGTACCCGGAGACCCGCTAAGGTAGACTCATAGAGTACTCCAGGCAGTGGACCACTCCATCCCCTGCCCATGTCTAGTATGAGAATCAAAAGCCACCACTAACGATGGGAATTCAATGCTTCTAGTGCTCTCATACCGTTGCAATCATACCATTGCAACAATTGGCGATAGGGCAGCATCCACATCCATCAAACTGCTCGGACAGGCCGTCGGTCGGTCGACAATACACAGACCGCATAGGGTCGTCCGTGCTATCAGAGTAAGAAGGCCGTAGAAATCGGAGTATCACAGCAAAACCAGAAGAGTGTCATTGAGCGTGGATGGAGAGAGAAGGGTTAGGTAGATTTTTTCCCCTGAGACATGCAATCTCTAATTCTTGAGAACGCTCTACGTCTTCCGCAATTGTGTCACGGCCCACCCTAAGAGCCTATAAACAAAGATAATTGCCAGCATGATACCAACCCATTTGCCAGTGTCTCCAGTACGGTACCCATACTCCTCCAGTACAGCCTTGCCATCGATCTTGCATTGGGAAGCCAGCGCGCTCCGATACATACATTGACACCCTTTGCCACAGTCATAAGTCCGGTAGCCGAATTCGTTGACCATCATGCCTCGGAAAACGTACGCTTGCTAGGAGGGGTCAACTTATCTCATCCGGGGAGAGAACAGAGAGGCGACTCACATAGTCAATGTAATGAAAGACATATTTCCAGAATGGATTCAGGATCTCTGGAGAGACCAAAAAGCCTCCGACGCTCATCCACAGACCATTTGCGAATGCGATGAGAGCTAGAGCAACAACAAATATCGGGAAGATGGAGGACATGAGGACCACCAAAGACTCTCCAGCCAGCAGATCCAAGAACAGCCACATCACCCATGTAAAGAAAGCTCCAGCCGTTGGCCGGAAGTTGTTGAGGAAGTAAGTTATCAGTGAAAATATCAGAGATATGAGGAATAGATAGGGCAATCCAATCAGAAAGTTTGCAATCATGAATGGAGCAGCGCCATACAGACCATTGGCGCGTTCCTTGATGAACGTTGTCCGATCTTCAAGGAAAGCCGGAACATATGCGACCGCCATGAATGACATAAACGCCGAGCCGAAGAAGATTGCGTTGGTAAAGGGTCCTATCGATGATTGAGTTGGCGGAAGTCGCAGCCATACTGTTCCCATCATGATCGCAAGACCGATGTACATCGCAAACCGAATGCCGTAGGCAACGATATCACGGTAGCTCTTGATGAACGATCGGTGAAGAAGTGCGAGCGTGACGTTGAAAAAGGGAGCACGAGACTTGTTCTCGATGAGTACGTCCTTCTCCGATGACGGCCCAGCGACAGCTGCTAAGATAGCGGCTGCCTCGGACGACTCCCGCCAAGCTGAATGCAGCTTTTCCAACCGGCGTTGTGCATCTGCCTCGTCTTGAGAAAAATCACTGCTTGTAAGATCGAGCAGAAATTCGGCGGGATTAGTGTACAGAGGCATTGGAAGGCTTCTGCTTTCGAAGTAAGACTTTATCGAGCGCAATGGGCCATTATAGCAGGTCAGGCCGGCTGACAGCAGTAGTAGATTATCAAAAAGATCGAAACTCGCCGAGGACGGTTGGTGAATGCTTGCAATGACGACCAACTGTATCTTTCTGTTAGTGGTCAATCGACAGGCAACAAACCCCAACCCCAACCTACCCTTTGCTTTCGGACAATGCTTTTTAGGTATTTAATGACTTCGTAACTTGCTTTCGAGTCCAGCCCGCTGTGAATATCCAAGTCAGCGTCCCTTTACAAGACAGAAAGCTGAGCAATGGGACAGGTCGAAAGAGCGTTAGAAGCCTTTTGCTTCCGCTGAAACAGTCCGGAATAGGAGAAGTTTGCTCGGAGAATGACATACCTAGTAGGCTCGTCAAGGAACAAGATCTTCGGAGCGGTGATGAGCTGACTGGCTATTGAAAGCCGTCGCTTCTGCCCACCGGATATGCCTTTGCGGATGGGGGTGCCCACGATGGTGTGAGCTTGATTTTGCAATCCAAACGCGAACAGAAGCTGGTCAACGCGTCGCCTTCGCTCTTGACTTGGGATCGTGCTTGAGCTCGTCAGACCATGGGATGCTTGGACATCTTTGAAACATTTACCTGGGCAAGGACAACCGCGCTGCAAAATCCAGCGTTTCTCGCACTGTCAGGGATCCGATCAAGGCATCTTCTTGCTCAACGTAGGAGCTTATGCTCTGCAGATCTATATCCGAGATGGTAGAGCCGTTGACGTTTATGTTTCCCTGGACATCCAATTTGGTACCGGGATTTCGATGAGCCAATACGTTTAGTAGCGTGGTCTTGCCGCTGCCAGAAGGTCCCATTAGGGCGGTGAGGGTCCCTAATCCAACTCAGCGTGATCTTCGTTCTCAACTTCTCGATTACTGTGTTAATGTACCAGCCTCGGCATATCCGTCCATCTTTGATAGAATTGGAGTGGATTGATCTGTCATCCAGCTCCTTTTCTTGACGTGGATGCCGCGCCATGTGAGAGTTCGAATGGTGGTATTGGTCAAGTGAGCTTCATCTACGGCATTCCTTTCGATATCCCTGACGAAGGGATTCGCTGGCTTCATCTTTGGGGTCATATTATAAAGTCGAAGCAAGAAGAGCATGCGATCATTTTCATGTCGTTCGTCGGCTACAGCTAACTTTGCTGGAGTGTTTTCTTTTTTTGGACTATAACAGTTGAGTCCGACTCAAAACCAAATACAAGTGACACTGCATCTTTCTATAGTTGAGGCAGTCAAAACTATAGTACATACCTGGGTACAATTGATAATTATATGAGAGAAGGGTCGTGAAAGAGGAAGAGGTGTTGGCTTGTTTGATTCTGGTTTCGGATTGATGGTCGATTGGGGCTGAGAAATGGCGAGACTAATTTAGAAATTTAGAGCACAGCCTGCCCTACCTATAAATGCCATCTCGCTTAAGGTACCTTAGCTCACTTAGGTGCGATTCATTGCCACCAAACACCAATCACCATTATCAGCCTCCCATATCGTCGAACATACTAAGCTAATCATTTTGGGGTCCAGATCATTTATAGCACGGAAACCGCCGACCTGCCTTAAGAATGGAGGTGCTGACATATCCTTCGCGGACTCGGGATACCTATGCTTCATCCAAGAGATCGTGGAATTTGTCCATGGCAGAAGCAAATCGTGACCATACCGAAGTAAGTGGCGTATGCGGCTGTGCCACGTTACATGGCTGTTTGCGTATGAAGTACGGCTACAATGGTGGACAAGATCGTCGACAGCACATAAGACTACTCGTAGAGCTCTACGTCAACTAAGTTTGGGCACGACCACTCCGACCTCCATCAATAATTCAGACCATTGGCGTCTTCACCGTCTTAATTACCCCTGACCACAAGGACGACTTCTTCTCAAGTCCTGCTAAAGGGTATGCTAGGTCTCATGCACCATTCTATTATTTTATAGCGATTGGTTACCTTGCTGCATGAAACCTCTCCATTGAGCCGCGGTCGCGTGGGAGATTACTCACGTATATATCTTGTCATCATCATTATGCCTTTGACAGGTTCTGAACCTGAACCCTAACTTCTTAATTGATAGGATCTTACTCTTTGAGTTGGAAGTCATACCCAAAGCAGTCTGTCAATGTCTTTCGGTAGACCTGAAGGGAACCTTAGAAGTCCGGTCCAGAGCAGGTCATTCCACGGCTGTGAAGCCTACAAAAGTAGGCCGTTTCATACAGCAGGGGAGGGAACCAGCTCTTCAGGAGAAAGCACGTCCCCTTGAAAGCCCCGCGTCGGGTTGGCATTTGACGGTGGACTGGAATCTGCACAAGCGTTGCTATACCGCGGCTAGCTCATTTTGTTAAGAGATCCTCGTTGAGGGCTCAAGATGTGGCTGTCTTGCTGGAAGAAACGACGACAAGCCTCCGTGCCAGATGAGACGAGAGTATCCTGCGTATCCTGCCCGTATCCCAGATCAGTAGAGGCTATTAGGAAACAAGAGTACCCTCTCCTCCAAGGTATAGCCCTTAGTGCTACTCTCAAGACTGTGGTCGCTAAGGTAGATTGACTAGAAACCATATACCTCGATCATGCCGGAACCACACCGTATCCAAGATCCCTCACGAGAGACTTTGCAGCAGAGATGAACTCCAAAATCTTCGGCAACCCTCACTCCAACTCTCTATCATCAATGCTCTCCACAGATGTCATTGAACATACGCGGCTACAGGCTCTAAGATTCTTCAAAGCGGACCCAGAGCACTTTGATTTGATCTTCGTTGCTAACGCCACAGCTGCTATCAAATTGGTTATGGACTGCCTGTCCGACCACAGCCGAAGAGCAGCATCCTGGTACAGCTATCATGCGGATTCTCACACATCCCTCGTTGGTGTCAGAGAAGCCGCCGGTGGATCTTCTCGGTGTTTCAAGTCTGACAGAGACGTCGATGACTGGATCCATAGCCGCCGTTCGCAGGACTCCCAAGAACGCATTCTGCATGACCCGTGTATAGAGGACGGGGTAGGTTTGTTTGCCTACCCTGCACAGAGCAATATGAACGGACGCCGCTTGCCGTTGGCCTGGTCCGGTGCCATAAGGTCTTCCAACACACCAAGCAGCCAAGTTTTTACCCTTCTTGACGCAGCGGCTTATGTGGCAACCACTCAGCTAGATCTCAAGGATCCAAATAACGCACCAGACCTTATAGCCCTGAGCTTCTACAAAATGTTTGGCTTTCCTGATCTTGGAGCTCTCATTGTCAGGAAAGAATCTGGTCATGTTCTGAGCGAGAGGCGTTACTTTGGCGGCGGGACCGTCGACATGGTCATCAATGGAACGAACAATGGAATAGACACAGATGCGTGGCATGCAAAGAAGTCGACGTCGCTCCATGAAACCCTGGAAGACGGGACGCCGGCCTCCCACAGTATCCTCGCCTTGAACTTGGCCTTGAAAGCGCACCAAAGGCTGTTCGGCTCCATGGAGAATGTCTCAAAACATACCTGCAATCTCACTACGATCCTGCATTCGAAAATGTCAACCCTGTTGCACGCGAACGGCCTGCAGGTCTGTACGATCTACGAAGGCTCCCCGTCCAAATATGGCAATAGCAGGGACCAAGGCCCAATCATCGCCTTCAACCTTCGGAACAGCCGAGGGGAATGGATCGGCAAATCGGACGTCGAACGACTCGCAATCTTGCACAACGTCCAATTACGAACCGGAGGAGTGTGCAATCCGGGAGGCATTGCTTCGGCCCTCGACTGGTCGTCGAAAGAGATGCGCGACAACTTCGACGCGGGGCTGCGTTGTGGGAACGAGCTCGATGAAATCAACGGCAAGCCTACGGGTGTAATCCGCGTGAGTCTTGGTGCGATGAGCAGTATGGAAGACATTGAGAAGTTCATGGTGTTCATGCAACTTTTTGTGGACAAAGCCTCGGAAGAGTCGAAAACTTTGCGGGTTTTGGCGTCTGTGGGTAGTACAGAGCCAGCGTTGCTTCACAAGAAGGATGTGCACATCAGAGACAATGCGGCAATTAAGCGAGGGTCCCATCACATCCAGCTAGCCTCCGTGAGCTGAAACATAGTAAAGCGACAGGAGACCAATAGCTTTGGTGGAAACGCCCACTATTTTAAACATCAAGCTTCTATGAGTGCTCTTGAAAGCCCATCAAGCACCCTACTTGCATAAGCGTGGTTGACAGATATTGACCCCTTTAGTGGACAGTAAGTTCCTCGCCCAAAACATTTCTCGTCTACGCTGCAGCTTCAATTTTGGCCACAGCCCCCGCCGCATTGGGCATCAACTTGGGTCCCTGTATCATCCATGCGCCAACAGCTAGCCACGACAGATTTTCTGCCTCGATATTTCCCGTCTTGTCAGAAGCCGCGACGGCCGCCGCCCAGCCGTCAACGCCAGTGTTCACCGCCATGCCCAAGGCCGTCTTCGCGGAATACGTCAGCAAGAGATGCTTGAGAAGGTATCTGTCGAGTTGCGAATACACGTCCATATCAACCTTGTCCTGTGCGTCCAAGATATTCCTCACCGGTGCTGGTATGTTGACCACCCAGGCAGGTTTGACGGACAAGACGGTGGGAGGCAACCATCCGAGCGTGTAAGTCAACCACCAGGGACAAATTTGGATTGCATCAGGGCGATCCAAGTTTTCCATGGTGTATTGGAGAGTCACTGCTGGGACGCCTTGGGGAATGCCGATACCAAAACACTGATTCCAACTAGGGTCGTTGTGAGGCCAGTCAAGAGCGAGGGTCTTGTCAAATTGGACCAAGGTCGTTGTCTTTTGACCGTTCTTGATGATCTCCACGGTTTTCTGCTGGTATCTGCTTTTATCGCAGTAGATGATCTTTAAGTAATTATCAGCTCGCTAATACCTACAGTTGTTAAGACTCTGGGTGCTTGCTCACAACATTACCCACAAAAGTATGGGAGATTGGTTCTTGCCCAGTTTTGTCTTCGGAGAAAGTAGAGAGAATGTTCTGATGTCTAGCTACAAGCGCCCCAGGAGTCAGAGTATATTCTTTCAGGCTCCTAGAAATGGTCTTCTTGGCCAGGAAGAATGACCTACCAACTGCATCTGCAACTAGAGTTGGGTCGAAGGCTCGTATACCCAACATGTAACTCATCAAGGTCTGGAAGTTTGGGTCATTATTGTTGTGCAAGTTGATCACTGCCTGTGCCATTGATAGAGCGTTTGCATAAGATTGTCGGACGCGTGGAGCCAAAGCACTGCAAGAGGTGTCCAAATACCACCCATTGTACCGACCACCTAACACACTGTCGGGGAGCAGTAGACAACCCGTGATAACGAGCAGCGGAAATGTTTTCAGCATGCTTGATCAAGGCCGCGCAGGTTGATATCACGGGAGAGCAACCGCGCAGTCGTGTAAAGAGATCGGTAGGCTTATGCCGGCTCTGTCCGACAACAATCAATGAATCGGGGAAGGATGATCTCTCATAAGTGCTTGAAGGTGCAGCAGGCGACCAGAATTGGCGATGGTGAAAACGACGAGTCATATCCAGCTCGTCCGTTCTCCACGCGTTGACTTATTAGATTGCGCATTGCCGGGCTCTACAAATTGCATGGATTCAAGGTCCCGTCGGAACAATGGAATGGAATACGATTATACGAAACCCATGTGAAAGTTAAAGAAAAGAGCAAATAGCACATACCTTAGACCTATCATGAATATTATTCACCCTGGTGGTCCCATAAGACACAGCCAGCCGCGTATCTGAATGTTGGAAGCGAGAAGGAGAGGAGAGCCGAGGAGCCCAACAAGAAGCCACTGTGAGCGCCAAGGCCAGAGCAAAAGCGTCATTCCGTAAATTGTTGGGTCTCTATGCTATTACTCTCAGTAGGTAACATTAAATGTTTCTTCAAACTTCTACCAAAAGGTTCAAACGTCGAGGGCACAAGGGTACCTACCTTAGCTACCTTAGACTCTTAATTCCATATACGAGTACCCCAGATTCCCCTCACCCAGCATGTAGGGGTCGGGCGCCACATGCCAATACCTCCCGCCCTCGAATGTTGGAGGCGGAATAATAATGCAAGGATCAAAGTTCGACAATACAGACGTCCAAGCGACATGTACTTGAGGCTTGATTTGTACATAGAGGGAGGCGGAAGGGTAGGCGGTGGGATCAAAGCTTTGTAAGTATAAGATCTGCCAGCCAGCACCACCAGGGCGACGGACTTTTCTACACCTTTGTACCTGGTCAGTACCTAGGTACGTAGTCACGAAACTTTGAAAGCACAAGAATAAGTCTCAAAAGCATGGTAGGTACGTCGGCATAGTCTGTCAAAGATCAGGACACTCGAAACACGAGAAAAAGTTTGTCCCGCCACAGATACGATGTCCAACGACTCCAACAGTTGCTTACCCTCAGCCTATACAAGGTGGGCAAATCTACGGCTGACTGTGAATTTGCGATACACCGTGACTTCTCTCATTCTTGGCCCATTCCCTTGATTCCTTGAATGCTTTGAATTGTTGGTTTCGTCTAATGATTTAGATCAATAACGAGGTCTATAATGATGATGTGTCAAACCATTTTTCCCTTCCACGTACGGACTCCTCTGATCACTCACTGCGGTCCTGTCTCATCTTTATCAAGTCCTCTCTTCCATACAGGTTGTCATGCATTTCCTTTTGCAAATATGCATTCTACTTATAACAGCATGGCGGATCACTGGGTCACCCGCCGTCCCCTCAAATCACGGGATTGATCATCAGGCATTGGAAAAGCGGGACCAATTCATCATCAACCCCTGTCCAGAAGTCCTTGAGGGGTGGAGCGGGCTTCAATTCTGCGAGTCAAAGCAATGCGGCGGAGACACCAAGATCAGAGGAGTGTGCGACAACATCAGGCTCAATGGTCTTCAAGATCAAAGATGCTACTTCGAGGGAGGATGTGGTTCTTACTGCAGGTGCAATCCTTGGGACTCTTACGCTCCCGCGGAAGGCAATGGACCATCAGTTTCAGTCCAGTATGTAGGCATAGAATGTCCGGCGACGTATGGTTTACCACTCCAGAAGTGCTCTGATCCGGAATGTGGAGGTAATCAATACCGCCGCGGGTTTTGCGACAACATTCTTGTCAGCGGCGCCCAAGTTCCGTTTTGTCCGAAGCCAGGCTGCGGAATATTCTGCCAATGCGACCCTACTAATGATGGAGCCGAATACTCGGGGACCAGACATCTGCCAGAGGCTTCGACCATTTGGCTAACCGGAACGACAACAGAGACCGTAAGTCCTAGACACGAACTCTTGCTCCTAGGTCCTAGTTACAGCCGATAGCAGACGTACCAGCGACTTCATGCGCAGTGGCGGCTCAGAGCTTGGTGTATCTGCTTTATCGAGTCGTGCTAATCTTGTTTTTTTCGCCAGCCTACTGGATCCCCTTATCCTTCAATCACAGGCTCAGATACAGAGAGTCTTAGTACAACTATATCTGTTCCACCGGAGCTACCACCTACGTACACTACCTCAATTATGCCTTCAACGACAGGCGGAAGTGGAGGTAGAATACCGATCATCCCCATCTTGCCACCGCCTCCACCTCCAGGGTTTCTTCCACCACCAGTGGGGCTTCCTAATCCTCAGGAACAATGTCCCGCCAACTATCAAGACTTGAAGTGTGCGGACTGCGGCGGCCAATTGGGTTATTGCCTCGAACCCCCCTATTCACAATGTCCCTGCGAAGAATCTTGCACGATGAATGACGAACAGCCTGATTGCAATGACGACCAGTGTGCAGGAGAGGATGGCAAGTGCACCATCGTGAGTCCGAGGGGGGCCATTCGGGAAATTTTGAATGTTTGCTGAACTCGACAGGGACCCCAAAAGGACTGTGAATGCAAGACTACTTGCCCGGAGGGTATCGATGGGGTAAGTTTCTCGGAAACGTAATATGAGGAAGACACTAACATCACTATCAAGCCTAGGTGTGTTGACGATGAGTGTGTTGGTCAACAGGGACATTGCACAAAAGTTTGCTTTCCCCTCCATCGATCAAAAGCCTACCCACTGGCTGACCACGAGTCTTAGGGAACCTATTCGGGCTGTGACTGCATCGGTAGTGGTGCTTCAGTTGCTTACAGCAACTACATTACTTGGTGGTCTTCACTCCACCAGGTTTTCGTCATTTTTTCAAAAGAGTCCCCGGCACCGACACCGGTCACCACTCGGTCCTCTACAACTTTAAGCACTTCCACCCAGTCCTGCTGGACGTCATACCCTTACCTAATATGCCGTTTGCCGGAGGAAACATCGACAACTTCTGATGGCCACGTTGTTCCACTGATGGTACGTATTCCGGAATCGTCGAGTTCGACCTCAAAGTTTCCCCGCCACCCTTGAGGCTCCTCTCCATCCTCCCGTTGCAACTTTTATGCTTCACCTAAATGGTCCAAAGCTAAATTTAGGCATATGATCAGGTCATGGAAACGACCAGTAGACTACTCAACCAGACCACCGCAACTCCCAAGCCTATGCCCATAACCAGTAGACTACTCAACCAGACCACCACAGCTCCCAAGCCCGTGCCCACAACCAGTAGACCACTCGACCGGACCACCGCAACCCCCAAGCCCGCGCCCACGACCACTTCGGTCGACGTGCCTTCGGGTCCGACACACGGAATCTACATAGCGTACCAGACGGTCTACCAAAACATCCCAATAGGCAACGGGCTCCCCCCCCTGACGGCCACGCAATACTTCGACGAGATATGGTCCGGACAGTGGGAGAATTCGGCCCCCCAACTACCCAACTACTGCGACAACCTCGACGCGAGCGCCAACGAATTCGGCTTCCCACGAACCAACAGCCCGCCGTACCCAACGACCACCATTACAGCGATACCGATGGGCACGGGCAACCCGAAGCCCACTTGCGCTTGGATGCCGGATGAGAACACCAACGGTCCGGGCTACCTCAGTTGTGATCGGGATCCCACCTCCGTGAGCTGTGCGGTGGCGCAGGCCGGTGCGACCAATTGCTATGCGGAAGATCTGTGGATAACACCAGTGATACAGTGTGTGTGGCAAGAAGATCAGTGAGTTGACGCAATATAGGCCAGATTGTAGCTAGCAATGGTGTCTTCTGCTCGCAGATGTACTCCAGTACCTGCTGCCCTGTACCCTACTCCTCTCTGGCGCGCTTTTTAGCCCGTAGTATTCGTGCAGGTGAATTCCCGCACTTGATACGGCGTGCCGCTTCCTGCTACCCTCCCCTCGGGGTATTAGCTGCCGTCACATTCCCGGATGTTCCCTCCTCGTCAGTGTAAAGTTCACCTTCGTGTCCCGCTCTTCTTACAACGTTCTCAATATTTCCCTTCTTACCAGACATCAGCCAGTCTCGCATGATGCACGGCAGTGCACATGCATAGCTGCGCAAAACCAGCGCAGAAGGGGAGGACGTACATAAACCGCATGAGGTGCGTGCTCTCTCTACCTATCGACGTTCATCGATTCAAATTTTCACACCGTACATCGATGTTCGGGACCGAGGGACATGAAGCAACCACCAAACTAGCACACCAACAAATTCTACCAAAGTTTCCACCTCACCGACTCCTGTCTCGTTTCCCACCGAATCTCGTCGACGGGATCATTGCTGGCTCTCATCGTATCGTCTGGAATAGTTCGACCGTCAGAAGAACCTGCTTACACTCGGAACATGTCAAAGAGTGAGGTGAATGCGTAAGTGAAATTTTCGAGGGCAAGGAGTCATGAATGTTCTAACACTATTCGTCCGTGAGCCGCTCTGGAGAACTTGACGCCGTTTGCTTCAACATTATAGCGACCCACGACCTCTGTATGGGAATTATCGGGTTGATATTTAAGCCTATTGAGACAAGGTCGCGGGCTGAGTGTATGAAAGATTGCATTCATGAGACTTGAGTACATGGAAACCACCCTCGATATAGCTAAATATCGTTGCGGAGATGCAATAAATGCCAAGTAGAATCACAAGAATCACGAGAATTCTCAAAACAACGCTAAGGATTCTATAAGCACTTCTACCGTCCCAACGCAAATAAATCAGAGCAAATAAAAATGCGTACTTTGTGAACACAAAGCAAGCCACCAACAGAGCGTAAAACTGCCTGTACGCTCATACCCGCCGTGTATTTGTAAGGCTTCTTTGTCATTGATTGCGCCGTTTTAGGATATCCAAAATCTGAAGTGTTTTGATTTGCAAGTCGGCAGCGGACCTGTCGAACCAGAACAGCCGCTGCTGAAGCAAGAACAGGAGCTGGAAAGGTCAAAGTCAAAGGCTCGAATATTGCCTGGAAGGATTTAAATCGCAGTCAGAGCGCGGGTTGGCTCGAATTTATGGCGAGTGAACCTCGTGATCTGTTGTCTCCCGATTCGCGAGATCCTGTAAAGCACTTAACAGCCCATCAGACCTCACTGGCAACACTCCATCCAAGTCACCGTCTAAATGGACTCTGCTCTGTGGTGTTGGGGTGGCTTCGTCGCCGTCTCGCATTGGTGTATGGCTCGCAGGGCTCACACCGTCCACTGGTTGCTCTTCTTCTTGAGGATCAGGGAGATTTGCAAGGCTTGTAGAGCTTTCGTGGGTCGAGACTTCGCCATTCCTGGAAGATTCTGTATGGCTTGTGCGTCCAGGTCTATTTTCCTCGTCGAGCAAGCTAGGAGCTCTGGTAGTCTCAGGCCACCCAGAACCCGGAATGAAGCTATTGGTATGCGAGCCAGTCCGAATACCAGCAAGATATTGGGCACGAGTACCAACAGGCATGCTAGAAGCCCGACCAACGAGCGGTCGTCTTGCCCTTAAGGAGATAGAGCTTCCATTGCTCCAAAGTGTCGAACCTTGACTGAGCCTGATTCGTCTCGTACCACTTTCCGCAGCGGAGCTTGATTCATCAGCACTCGATGACCTTTGTGGAGAGTCGAAGTGACCGCCGATGTGGAGAAGGTCTAGTCCTTGTGCACCATTTTGAGACGGTTGACTGTTGCTGCTACCAGTGGATGAATGAGGGTGGCGGAAGAGGTAATCAGGCACGTGGATGTTCTCTGGCGTTTCGGCTCTGTCGACTTGAACAACATGGGAGCCGTTGACGCACGGACACTCCGGACTGCACCCGCATTTTGGATTCATCGCAATTTCCCTTTCTCTTGCAAGGGTTAATTCACGACGCTTTGCACGAATGGACGCATGCCTGTCTTCTGTATCATCTCCTGTTCTGTTGACTGGATCTTCAGTGTGGTCTGATATTATTTGACCTGAAGACACCTCTGTTGTGGATGCCGAAGCAGATGCGTCTTCGGCCATGCCAGCTCTATGAGCTTGAAGGATTTGTAGCCTTATCCTAGGCAGTTTCCATTCCCTTGGCTTAGCAGAGAAGCGCTGCTTGAACCGCCGGCCAATTGTCCGAAGACGTCTCAAGGTGGGAGTTGGCGAATGTAGGGCTCGGTCTTCTGGAGCCCTTTGAGCAGTACTTTTGGGTAAAATACGACTTTCCTTAGGTTCTTCCTGTCTAATATCGGCGCCTGCTTCTTCGCTCGCCAAAGAGGCGGCTGCTGGCGTCGGTATCGAAGTACGAATATTTGAAGTAGATCGACTGGGTGCGGGAGACCTGCGCTCCGATATCGTGGTCAACAGCCCAGACCCCGAAGTGATCGGCATTGCCTCTAGCTGCAATGCTTGTTGTTGTTCTTGCTGTTGTCCCAGTCGATCGTCGCAGGCTTGAGGGGTGAATATGGAACCAGATTCGACAGAAGCGAGGGTACTTTGGGTTGAGACCCTCCCCAATCCGAACATAGGGTGGCTGCACCTTTCACAGAGAAGCCTTGTATGGATCGTGGAGTCGAGGGGAAATGTGAAAAGGTGATTGGTATGGAAGTGGTGGCATCTTGAACAGCTACCGTGGAAAGGCATTCCGACATTCGTCCCAGACGAATCATGGTGACCATTGAATCCTTGGTATGCTCTTTGGAACGTCTCGAAAGGACGGCGGGGAGTACTAGTGGTGGCAGCCATTGAGGAGTGGTGGGTGGTCGAAGGAAGCGGAAGTATCAGTGACAGGGCAGCAATACTACAAAGTATCGGCTCCGAGTCGTTCGTAGGGAGTGATGTATTGCGCAATCGGCGCAAAGGGGCCAAGTACCTGTGTCTGTGCTAAGATTCGATGACAGGCTGTCGACTGCTGTCAAGGGAAGGTCAGCTTTTTAATTGATTTGATAGGCCTCCGAAACGGCCATTGACCGTACACATGATGTGTGATTCATATCGTCTGACTGTGGGCAAGAGCAAGGGCTCCTGGCAATTGAGGCTTGATGTTGGAGGGCATGGCCTTGCTGCCCACAAGCGAGCATTCATCTGGTTAGCACTTGGTCTCTTAGCAGCCATTTGACAGATGGCTCTGATATCATTGGTCTGTAGCTTCGCCGGCTCTGCAATTGCGCAGACATTGGCAGCTGGCAGGCTTGCGCCTCCTCCTCGTAGACCGCTGTCAAGCCTAGGTCAAGCTCAACTCTTACCATATTGAAGGATTGATCCTTCTCTGGAGAGCGGATGCTGAATTGGGACTTCCTATCTCATGTCTAGAGCTGTCGTGTCCAACCAGAGAGGGAGCATTTTCTCCGATGACGATTACGAGTAGGCATTATCCAATCGTTTGCTAGTCATACGCCACCTCCTTGCCCGGACTAGTTCCAAAAAAGCTAGCAAAAGTGGCGCAGCAACTCTCCTGAGGCTTCCCAACCCTCTGCTCCTCGTTCTCTACTAAGTTACTCTATAAACAAGCGTAAGGCTGTTCAGCATTCGAATAAGCGCTTGAGCATAGAATTTCTCATGAGCAGCAGTCTCGGGGGCCTCCGGGACTCGCTATGATGCGCCCTTCGCTCTTGCTTTCCATATCCCCGTCTGCTGCTTTTAGATCGTGGTCACGAGTAAGCAAGCTCGGAACGCCGGTGCTTTTGTGACCTTTGTGTTGCTCTCGAACTTCAGGTTCAGGTTCAGGCTCAGGTTCAGGCTCAGGTTCGGGTTCGATGCGTTGGAACATCCAGAGACCTTCAAAACGATGGATTCTCTTTTTGCTGATGGCGTGAATGCAGCCGGAAATCAAGCATATAAGGAAGCATGCGATCAAGCGGAATGTCCCCGACTAGAACGACAGACTCAAGGGATCCAAAGTCTCCGATCTTCAGCTGTCAAAACGAACTGTCTTGCCCGAGACCTTCAAAGCCTTACGGAGCGTACCACGATGTGAAAAGCATGGAGGCAGTGCAGAAAAAAGCAATGAACAAGTCTGCAGATTAAAAATGGTGAAGGTTTTGGATGAGCAGGAAATTGTGGTATAGGAGAAAGATGTAGCATACTGGTACACTAGCAGGCAAGGATGGCTGGGGCAAAGGGTGGTCGCAGCTTTTGCATCAAGGAGTCTTTGACATGTGGACGGCAACCTTTGCATTGCGCAAGGCTTTGTTGAAGACTGGCTGCAGCCTGCACACCGCTCAATTGATTCTGCTAGATGCTTGTATGCAGTGGAAGATATGCAAAGCTGTTTGCTGGTGGTTTGGACTATGACCGCGCCTCTGCATTGATGCCACAGTGATGCTAGTTTTCTTGCGAGACTTATGCTGAAGGGATTACAGCCTAGTCATGTCCTGGTCTTAATCATTTCTATCATTGGCATCTTTTCTGGACCTGCCACAATCCAATGATGATTGAACAATCTAATGACCAGATCTCGTTCGATCCTTGACTACAAACAACCATCAACTTCCAGAACCAGCCACAGCTTGCGGACGCTGATTAAAAAGATGAAACCTTCAAGAAATCGCTCTTCAATCAAATGATGCTTCATACCCTCTTATCATACGAGTCTACAGCATCTCTTAACTAGCCACAGGGATACAGTGTGCCTTTCAAGATGGTCTCCTCGACAGAAGAAGCAGATGAGACAATCTATCTGTGTGCCCACTGCAGAGGTCCTGTCACACAAATCTGCAATGGTTGCCATGGAGCGCCAGATGCCGAAGGAGGACACGTCGAGACTGTGTGGTACTGCTGTAAGAAGTGTCAGAAAGCTGATTGGAAGTTTCACAAGTCCGATTGCAAGAAGGCCCAGGCCCGTAAATCTCTCTATCGTGCGGCGGAGACGGCGAAGCTTGCGTTCTTCCGTCTTGTCGAGCGGAACTTTGATCTGGATATCATAGGGGTTGAAGCCAAAGGAGACACTCTTTACGTCCGGGAGGGTCCTAACGATCGGAGCATATTCAATTTATTTCCTTCGGAGCACTTACAAAACGATCAAGACAAGCAGGCTGCTATGGCCTGGATGAATTGCGGTAGCTCTGAAGACTACGTGCAAGTTCTTGTTGAGGTTATGTTGCGAGGTCAGTAGCCCACTACAATGGTCTGCTCGCGGTCCCAAACCAGCAGGCGATGATGAAACACTGAGGTTGATATAAGTATACTTACATGTCACAGGTGTCCCATTCAAAGTCGCAGAGGTTCTAATCCCGAAAGTCAAGTATCTACGTCGGTAAGCGCATCCCGGAGTAAATGCTTCCTATTCATTACCATTACTGGGTCCGAAGGACCGTTTTTCGAGAGCTGGATTCTCTTCGATTTGCCCGAGCCTATCTTTTGAATTACATTTTTCCAATAAAAAAGCCATGCTGAATCAGAACTCTGCTCAGGGTCGTCGTCATCGAACCGAACGGCCACGAGAGCGACAGCTCCAAAACCGAGCACGTCATCTTGAAAATCACCATCAACGAGGATGAAGACTACGCGCTGGACGTCACGGGTGCTCAGTTCGGATTCCACGACGCGGTCACGCCATGGCTATCCTACCAGCAAACCCGCATCGAAACCCTGGGCGCGATCCGACCTCTCCAGCACCTTCGAGACAGCCACAGGCTGCCCAGCACGGATTTCAGCCCGGAGAAAGGGTGGGACGCCACGAGAAAGGCCCTGAATGGTCAATTCGCCCTGATCTTCCGCTCAGCGTCAGAATCCTGGCAGGTGAAGAACGGGACGCTTTCCGCCCTGCTCAAGCTGCCCGAGGAAACCTTTTGCCGGAGGCGGGGGGAGCTCCTGGACTTCATCGATGAGCGTGTCGGTGCGAGGAAGAAGCAGCTGCGGGAGGCTAAGGATCCGAAGAAGGAGGCGCTCCGTTTTTCATAGGGGGGGACAGGAGCATGCCGATTAAGGAAGTACATTGAGCAACAGTCACAGTTGTTTCGTCCGAGAGCTGAGTATGTACTTAGGTAGTCATGAGTTGCCAGCTTTAAACTACCACCGGCTCGTCATCACGACGGGTTCCCATGCCCGACACGAGTCCTCCTACGAGAGTACCAGTCCTGCGTCCCCACACTCAACCATGCTCGAATGATGCGTAGACTTTATGTACGATGCCGCCGCGGCGTCCACCGCGTAAACACTCCTCCATCTCAGGCCTCGTCCGAAGCCTCGCTGTCCCACTTGCCCTCCTCTTTGAACGCCGAAATCAACGCCACCATCTCCGGAGCGATCTCCCCCGCAGCATCACGCGTCTCCTCCCTCTGCACATGCTGTTAGCCATGCATCAGCCGTCAATGAGCAATCGTGATTCGTCCGCGCTTACCAATTTTTTTACTAATATCCTCCAAGCCTCGTCCTCTTCTTCCTCTGTCTCGATGACACTGTATCCGGGCGTTAGATGGGTTCAACGATGCATGAGAGTACGTCTTACGGCGGCGTTTCTCCATCAGGAGGTTCCAGGCCATCAAACGCCCATTCAGGATGCGCGGCGATGCGGATGACCAACTCTGAAACCCCGAGAGTCACGAGATGGGTGGCCTTGGTAGGTCTCCTTCTCCAGTCAGCATACCCAGTTCAAATGAAAGCATCATGGAATTCACTTGCACTGACATCCTGCGTGTCCTCTGCGAGAGTCCGCTCACAACCCTAGGGGTCCTAGCGCAGCGTTCGGCTACACCAGCGGCATAGCTATCATCGTCGGTCTACGCAGATCTCTGAGTCAGCGCTGCTTGATCGAGGTAGAAATTGGAGTTGGGAGACGGCTTAATGGAGCGGAACGGTCTCTCTTGCTCCCGAAGCACGTTTTTATGACTCGATCCGAATACCAAATAGGAAGGATCAGCTCCGAGATGTACGTACCCAAGAATCACAGTCTGGGTTGCCGTTCAAGGCGATGCAGGTTGGAAAATGCAACCTGACGCTATCGATCCTTGAGTATCCACATCGGCAACGAGGACACTTGTACGGTCCTCGGCCCCCACTGGTAGCCGGCCGTTTGGGAGGATCGTTCAACGCCGGCGAGTATCGACCACACACGGCCGTCGGCTTCGCTCCGTCTTTACACACCTGCTGCGGTGGAACATGCCAGGACCTCGTTCTCACGGGGCGCGGCGGGGCCACCGCTATGCGAAGGTATGCGGATACCTTGCGAGGTTGAGGGCTCCGAGGCCGCGGAGGGTCCGAAGCGGACGACGGCCCTCGCGTCCCAGGGCCACGGATGGAGGCAAGATTGGAGCCTCGGTTGGGAGCTTGCCTCATTGCTGCCCACTGCTGAATGCCGGTGTAGGGAGGGCGCTCCATGGCTTCGTCGTCGAGGACGATGGAGGTCTAGACTCGTGCCGTTAGTAGATACTGATAAGACGCGAGCAAGAGATCTTTTGTTACGTTGCTCGTCATGTTCAAAGACGTGCCGCTGACTTGACTGGTGTTCGAGATTGAGCTGAGCGGGCGCTCCATGGCCTCCTTGTCGAGGATGACTAGGTTCTAAACTCACGGCGTCAGCACATACTCACAAGAAGAGAGCAAGAGTTCTTTTATTACGCTGCTTTCCATCTTCCAAGACTCGCCGCCGACTGCACTAGCCTCCGAAATCGAGTTGAGCGGGCCCCCCACAGCCTCCTCGTCGACGACGACAGGGTTCTAAACTCACGGCGTAAGCAGATACTCACAAGAAGAGAGCAAGAAACCCTCAATGACATCGCCTATCACCTCCAAAGACTCGCCGCCGACCGAACTGACCTCCGACAATGAATTGAGCGGACCCCCCACAGCCTCCCCCTCGACGACGACAAGGTTCTAATCACGGCGTCAGCAGCATCTCCCCAAGAAGAGAGCGCCAGATCTCTCACTACACTGCTCTTCATCTTCCAAAAACCCAGCGGCCGATCGTGTCGGCCTCGGAGTCCGACCCGGGTGGAACTGAGAGCAGTCCCGCGAGCCCAAACCTCACTTTTGTGTACGCTCGCTTAGCGCTTGGCGCTCTTGCTTCCCTACGGGGCTCTGCTCTGCTCTCTGCTCCGGGTGACCGCCTCGGCGCGGCTCCCCTGCTTCTGCATACTCGCATAGTTCCCCGAGAGGGTCTCCCCGATGCTCAGCATCTCGTTCAGCACCCATCGGGTCATCCCCATCGTCCTCGGCGAGAAACCCCTCCTATGTTGTTAAAGACGAAAGGAGACCACCGAGCAGCCTTACCCCGCTGCGTTGACCCGCTTGCTAGACCGGTCATGTCCACCCATCTGATATGTCGATATATTTCCCGCCATCGCTCTTCCCGTTCACGGTCAGCTGTCAACCACCCGGGCTTCGATGCTGTCGATCCACGTCACCAGCACCACATCCAGGCATGAGACCATTAAATCCACGAGCGTATTTAGACTCTCCTGTCCCCAAGAGATGAATCTGAAACGAATTTGACAGAGAAGTAAAAGTTCGATCCCTGCCCAGGACTCTTGCGTTCCTATGTATATATATGTAATTAGAAATTGAACCAGCACATACGGCCACAGACTGTTGAAAACTCGGCTTCCCGTCCGCTCAGCCAAAGATAAGCCTCAGATCGGCTAATTAGTAGTTGGGTCGGTGACGGTGAGTTGTGCCCCTGGCAAGACCGTGAACTGTATACTGACTCATGTTCCTAGACCAGCGAATACTAGCTGCTGTATGTCTACTTATGTTTTTATGAATTTTTTCGGCCCTGTTGTCACGCACGGCGTCGGCAGCATTCACCGCGGTGGACATTCACACTTTTTTCTGGTGGACGTTCATTTCCTTGTCTACTTCACGTGCAACCTGCATCACCGTCTCCATCCGTCTCTGCCCTTCCTTCACTCTCCACCGACTCCCCACCACCATCCTCTGATCCCTTCACACGTCCAACCCGTTCATCGCCCAGCAGTGACCCACCAATCCTGTCCCACGCGCACAAAGCCCGTAGAGTACGAACAAATCACACCAACGCGCAAACCCCCCTTTCCCCACCGCTTCCCAACCCCACGCCCCATTCACAACCCACCCACCTCCTCTCAAATACCTCAATCTTCCTTTCCCCCCCCCAATCTCAAATCATCAATAATCCCCCGCGACATCCAGCCTACAGCCAGCAGCGCCGAGAACCCCATCGCGCCGCAAAATCTCACCCGTCCAACATCAGCATCGGATCCCACTTGCAGCTGGAGACCGACCGGATCAGCCCACTCATCATCAGTGTGAGATCTAGTGGCGCGGTGATACCTCAACGCTGATTGCAAAGTAGTCCGTGGCAAGAGTGGCCGCGAACAAGGGGATCGCCAGATTTCCGGGCCAGGCACGATGGATGTCATGTATGATGCGTGATTCACTCGATGGAGTAGCTGCGAACTCTGCCGCGGTCCTGATGCTTCAAATTCATCTACCGGTGTTGGCAGCGGGTGACCGGACCCATACCCTACTATCTGCCCCCTAATGGGACGCCCCCAATGCTTGAGATATGACGTGGGCTCGAAATGCTCGGCGCGTGTGATTTTACAATGAATAATGGCAACAAGGGTATCAAATATCCGACCCACCCACTTGACGCCCCTTTTTCCCTTCCATCCTAATCGTGAGACGGATCATCATCGACCCATGACCCTGGTCCTATGCCGGGGACACATGCCGCTGTGATCCCTTTCGTCGCTTACCAGCCTCCCATACTCCAGCAAAATCCTCAAAAACGCCAGTGTCATGTCCTCCTCCCTCAACGCAGTCTGCTGCCATTCCCTGCCCGCGTCAGCAATGTTCTTGGCAATCGCTTGGCCCCTTTCGTCTTTCGCCATGAAGTTCAATATCTCGGGCAGTTCCCCCATGCCCAGGCTGACAGGCACAAAGTGAACCCATGGCACGATCCGATCGTCGTGCCACTCTTGATACATGGTCTGCTTGAAAACGGTACTTCTCGAGCCCAATAGGCGATAGTAGCGCTGGGTTCGGCCCATGCCGTCGACGTCAAAGAGAAATCTTGAACCGTAGCCTGCAGATCTCTCCTCTCCCTTCCCAACAGGTAGGTTCTTTTTCTCTTCAAAGCAAGCCGATCCCTCGCAGATATCCATGGACGTGAAATGAACGTGTACCAAGTCGGAGAGGCTGGCCATCTTTTGTTTACGCTCGGCCCATCGAGTGGATTTGCCGAACCGACCAGACTCGACACGCTGGAGCACGGAGATCTCGTTGTTACTGTTCGTGACCATGTCTACGAAGCGTTGGCGATGGAAGTGACGCCAATTGTCTCCTGACGCGTAGCCTCCTGTGTCGCTGCCGGTCCAGTACAGTTGGTTGGTTTTGTTCTCCCACAATGGATCCTCGGTCTCGTTGTAATCATTCTTCCAGTAACCCTCAATGTAATCCGGACTGGGGTAGAGAATATCCTGAGATGAAGATGGTTTCCCGTGGGAGAAGATCGGTACCAGAGTGTCGGTGACTTTTAGATTGTAAGGCGCGAGGAACATTGCATGGGACATTGCAGCCTCAGGCGCTTCGCAGACGTCTTTGCTTTTAGTGACATTACTGATGAACTGCAACCCTTCCTCTACCGCGGGTAGCAGGATAGATCGACTGGGAGAATTCTCGGGGCATGATCTCGTGCCTATCTGCCATGACTTGTCCTTTCCCAAATTCATTATTTCGAGCGGCTTTCTTTGCTGGTCGTCGGTTGCTGTGGAGTCTACCCTCGGACATGTCCGGATGAGATGATCTAGTCTGTCGTTTGGCACTATCACTCTAGGTTCAGCAAGGCCATTGATGGTTATCTCCATGTCAGGAATGATGTCCTTGAAACGCTCCAACCACCCGGCGAGCACATCGTTGAAGCCCCCCAACACCAGCGAATCACTCAACTTGACGGGTTTCTTGTCTCTTACAGCCCACTTGGCGAGGGGAGCCTGTGTAAACATGTCGGCTCTTGCTCGCATCTCTTTGGCGGTGATGCCCCAGAAGGGCTCCAGAGTTTGCATGACGGTATCGAAGTTGTCCACTATCGTACAATTTGACTCAATGGCAAGCTTGAACCAGAGATCAAATCCCGGCGGCGGTTCCATACGGTATCTTCTCTCGTACTCAGCGATAGCATCCGGTAGCGTCTTGGACTGACCGGCAACCATAGATCTGAACTCTTCATTTGCTTCATTAACCAGTAATTCGATTGGATGCGGTTCGTTGTTTGCGAAAAGTGAGCTCATCCACGTGGCTTGTGATGCGTGATTATCAGACATGGGTTGATTTGCGATCAATGCCAGTACGAATATGCAGCCAACAGCTGATAGGATCCTCCGATTATAGGAGGTTTTTTGAATGAATCTGTGTGTCTGGAGAAGACTGATGAGGGCGGCGCTAGCAACAAGTCCAGCCCTTCCTGTTGTAGCTTGCAAATGGAAGGTTCGTATGGTGCTGATAGCGAACGTCGATGTTGTAGTCAGTGGCGTTAGGTATCCTTTTCGCACCTATTCAGTCCGTTAGAATTATCATCCATGCAGAATAACGGAGACTGACCAGTTCTATGACCATTACCCATTGAATAGCCTTCAGCATCGCAACGACGACCAAGGCGACTGGCTCAGAAAATTTTGTCGGCAAGAAGGTTTTGGGCGCAATCAGCAGCATCATGGTCAGCACAGCCAAGGTCCGCCATGATATTGCAGTAGAGGGTAGGGATATCCGATCCGCATCCTGCTCCGACAAGGGTTCGTCTCTTTGTTCGTGTATCAACACGTAGACGGCCATTAGGACAAGGGCAAAAGCAACTCCGGCGACTATCTGCCATGATGAATACGGTGCTGGTAGAAGCCAAGCTGCAGACAGTACTGCAGGGATCAGACCCAACGCTGGGGCGTATCTCCCGGCAAAGAGTCTGCGAAAGGAGGCAGTTCCGACAGGCTGAGCCTTTTCGAGAGACTCGAGATGAAGATTTGGATTAGGAGCTTGATGAATGACGAATAGCGACAAGGGTGTGAGTAGTGGCTTTGCGCAGAAGAAGGTCAGTAGTTGTGCGGCTAGCGATGTACAAGAACATACGAGAGCCCAGTCGACTCCGCCTATCGTGCGAAATGCGCCGACCGCGGCGATGGCCAGAGCGAGCTTGTCGGATTGTGCAGTGGCATCTTGCTCATCGTCCTTGGACGGACGGATTAATTTGGTGGCAAGGAGGAGGAATGACCAGCAGAGCCACTCCGAATGCAGGTAGGGAAGCCGAAAACTACTGGAGAGGAAGTGGATGAGGAAGTGGGCAGAGAGGTAGATGGCGGTCGTGCCATAGAAGGTCAAGGGCGGAGAGAACATCGAAAGGCATGGGGAATGTCAGAAGAGAGAAATGGGGGGAGGCGAGGGAAGAAGACATGGACGGACTTTGTGCGGAGGGGAGAAATGGGTCAGCAAAAGAAACATGACGGTTTCAGCGGAGGAGGAAGAAGAGTCGGGTAAGCAGGAAGAAACATTCTCCGGTCCAAGGTTCGAGCGTCGACTTGCCAGTTCAACGAGACACGCAAGGGAATGATATAAGAACGTTCGCGAATTAATTTCTATCCGCGAAGATGAATCTCGTTCCACTTCGATGATCCTGCTTTTCTGATGTGTCACGACCGACATTGACAGCGTGATATCTCTTGGCTCAGCCACCCGAAAAGGCTTGTCACAAGCAAGCTTTTCTGAAACCATGACAAGCCTTTTACCGGCTCACTGGCTTTCCTTGGACTTGGTCTTACTAGCTACCATAGGTTTAGTATCACCTAGACAAGATGACAACGGTCAACGGCGACAACGGCCCGTCAGTGTCGCCCCCAATGCTCCCATCCCTCCCTCACCCATACTCTTGGCATCGCATTGGCAATTATGGCACATCCAACATCCCACCCAAATCTCCTTGATGGTGTCCGGTCTTGAATAACCCTCTGCTCTTTCATTCGAGCATTCGGGAAAGGCGCCGTTGCAAGCTAAGAATGACGCGTCATCTGATGATGACAAAAGGAGAGATTTCTGACTTGCAACGATGACGGTAAATATTAATAGTGATGCGGGGTTCCCCTTGCCGAAACATCAATTCCTCACACTTGCACGTGCATGAGCCCTGTGTTTCCCTTGTCTCCCCCAAAATATACATGCATCTCAAGCATCCATAATCATCACTCCACAGGCATATCCTCGTTACATTCAATACGCAATCGATGATTCAATACATCGAAATCTGCGTGGACATGTTTCGAGAGTCGACCGGTTCAGAAGAGGAACTTTCAGTCATTGCAAAACGGTGCAATACTGATGCATGCAACGAGGCATCTCATTATTTTCCGCCATGCAGCAACCTGGTCGCTGCCTCCAGCAACAATAAATATCTCCGAAGCTAAGCTGAAAAAGCGCAATGTCCGCGCAATCCATGTTCGGACTTTCAATAGCCTCAAACGCCAAGCCCAAAAGATCACGCATGGACGGCGTGAGCTTCAGCAACGACTTGTGAAGGATGGTTAGCCTCCTCTCGCGCAACGTGGAGCTACCGATAATCCTGTATACCGTAGGTACGTATATCCTTGCGCCTTTCCCTGCCCTTATCAAGCAGAGAGCGTGATCCGTATGCGCTCCTGTGGCAAACGGAGGTGCCTGCTCATCCTTTCCGCGCGTATCTGACATAAGTCGCATAATAGCTGTGAAGTGTCCTGAAGATTTGACAGCCCCGTGCACATGATGATGGATACATGGCTGTTTGGCATCTTTCTCCTAGCACTCGGTCCATCATGGTCGCCTCCCCATACTTTCTTGAATCCTGACGCAATCATCAACGATCAACGATAGGTACGACCTTGCCCTGCTGAACACTATTGTGCCTTAACTACCTTACCCAACACAAATTTAGCTGATCTCCGTTGCACCCGGGCTGGCTCCTTAGTCTCCACCTAATCTACTCTCTCACCATTGCTACCTCCTGTCCCTTTAGAAAGGCGAGCTCAGCATAGGTCTCGAATATGCTAGCATAGTTCAAATGAAATAGAAGGTCCTCGGCTCATCGACATTTTGTCTCATCGTCGATAGCTATGCGAGAAAAATCACAAGCACTGGACAAGCACTGGACAAGCACTGGACAAGCACTGGACAAGCACTGGAACGATCATCGGGGGTCAATAACTCCTTGATCTCTAACTCTGGAGACCTGGGCCTTTCAAGAAAGACAGGGGACACGTAGTCCCTCGGCCCACCCCCGAAACCAATCCTCTCGCACCCGAGACATCCCTCAAATCCAGCCATGTAATCTCGCACTCGGGGCGCCGTCAGACTCCCAACCCATCTTTGCGACGATGGTCATTCGAACGTCATCACCGCCTGTATGCTCAGCGTGCAGCTCTAATCTTATTGCCCAGTCTCATTTGCTTTTGACCATGAGATGCTTGAATCCAGTATGGCCAGGAACACGCAGAGATTGGCCAAGGATTTACAATTACTCAAAAAAAAGCTTCATCTGAACCTATGTACACTGGCTGCTAGCCCTGCTTTGCCGTCGATATAGCATAAGGAAACGTATCGAAACCTCCTCGTCGAAAAAAGACGCGGTGAGGACTGACAGGGGTCCCTCCTTCACGCTTCTCCGGGAACTACTACAATTCGGTGCACCACAACCGTCTTGATTTTGCAAGTTGATAAGCACCATATTTCAGCAGTGACTTGACATCTTCACTTTGTCCACGTAGATCGAAAGAAACGATAATTCATTCCAGATAGCAAACTCAGACCAAGAACACACCTCACACACCTCAGTCAGCAAGCACCTAGGCAACACCCCCTCCACGCACCACCCCCATCACCACCCATCCCCAACCCAACATCCCCCCCAGACCCCCCTAAACCCTCGACCACGCGCACCCCCCCGACGTCGCCGCATAGACCGGATCATACGCCCACCCCCCATCGCGCAGAACCGTCCACATCTCCCGCTCCGAGACCCCCGACCCCACCGGCACCGGCAGCGCACCAAAGGCCCCCCGGCGCCGCAGTTCCGCGACGAGCGCCTCCTCCTGTGTCGCGTCGAGGCGGGGGCCCGGGTTCGCGCCACCGGGCCGCCAGGGGGGCAGATCCGCGCCCTGATGTTGGAGCTGGGAGTACATGAGCCAGTCGCTGAAGGGCCGGGATCGATGCACGACGCCGTACGCTGAGAGTTCGGAATCGACCTCCGGTGCCGGGTCGCTCCAGTCTGCCTCCGTGTCGTCGGCCGGTGGTTCGGATCCCGCTTCGCCTTGTGGGACGGCAGGGAACAGCTCGTGCCGACAGAGGGGACAGGAGTTCTTACGGTGCGTGGGGGAGAGCCAGATTCGGAGGCACTCGAGTCCGAATTCATGGCCGCACGGCAACCGAACCGCGTCCTCGCTGTCGTAGGTTTCGTGGCAAATCAAACATTTGTCACCGTGTACCACGTCGGCTTTCGGAACGGTGGGGAGCTGGGACACGAAGGTTTGCGCCATCGCTGAACGGGATCGCGGCTTTTTGTTGTTTTGACTCGGTTTGAAGACTGGGTAGGGTGAAATGTTGGCCTGGCGACTTTAATCTGGGTCGAAGGAAGATCTTGCGGAGGCTTTGGGAGAATCTGTGGTCGAGGGAATACACTATCAATGCGCATAGGAGATGTTCAGGATTTTCAGAAAAGGAGAGCTGGAGCACAAAGATATTGTGCTCATCACCTTTGAGGAACAATTGAAAAGACACACAGGGTGAACAAAGCTTCAAGTCTTTAACAATGGTATTAGAAAGGTGGTTGCATCAAGAAATGTCTTGACAAATTCATTGTTTTGGATCCAATCATTCGGCACCTTTTGTCCGGGATCATCTCATGAAAAAGGGCAGTCTTTGAGCATCGATGTGTTTCCCTCCTGTACGAGCTGCGTAGCGAACTATAGTAGTACACTTATAAGCGCATCCCCAATCATGTCATGTCTTTGAAGAGCATATATCTTCTTTTCTGGTTGAGGACGGTATTCACACCATCGCCACTAATTCCGTCAGCCTCTGTGCTTCTATCTCGAAGGCGCCTCTAACATGCCTGAGTAAAGATCGTTTTTCGAGCTACCATTCAAACGTCTGTCCGGTCAACCTCTCGCTCAAAGCCCATAGCAGTTCAGCTCTCTGCCGGTCTCTTGCGTAGGCTTCGGGCTCAGCTACGATGCAATCTTCTAAATAACTTCCGGATGGAAGTGTAGGGTCCAAGGCTGCAACGATGGTTGTTGAACACCCTTGTTGGGTTGTCTTGAGCGTAACAGCAGGGAATGGGCCTTGCAAAATTCAGGGTCAGAAATCATCCTCGGATACCCAGCGGATGCTAAGTTAAAAGGGCGGAAAACATGGACGTGCTTACGGCCAGTGTTTCTTTCAATTGTTTTTAGAGCTTCTTCCCTCACTTCTGGCGTCATGTGTACTTGCAAATTGGTTTTGATGGCTGCAATTCCATTAGGATGGTGTTGGGAGCGCCTTGGGGAAAATCACTTACAGCCTGGATGTAATGAAATTGACTCCACATGCCTTGTGTGCAGCTTTGAAGCTAAGGCCACGGTGAAGAGGATGTTTGCTGTTTTGGCCCGACCCTGAATAGATATTTCGCAGTCAGCATTATCCAGTCAAGATTTGAATCAAATAAGAATCTGGACGCGGAATTTGCGTACATATGCTGACCAGGGGAAATATTTTGCACCATCCTTGAACGTATTAGTGCAATACTTCGTCTGCTGTGCTGTAATAGCAGGGTCTGCACACTTCAAAATTGCAGTCATCTAGCTGCACGTCCGACATTCGATGTCCCGAACTAGACACGTTGACTATCCTTGCCCCTTGCCCAGCAATCAATGGTTTCATAATCAAATTCGTCAGCAGGAAATGCCCAATGTGATTGGTCCCGAATTGGCTCTCGATTCCATCAACGGTCTTTGCAAAGGGACACGCCATTATTGCCGCATTGTTGATGAGAATATCGATACTCTGGACGCTTTCATTGATATTTGCAGCAGCTTCTCGAACAGCATTTTGGCTGCTAAGGTCTAAAGGAAAGAACTGAGTCTGGACGTCCGGATATGCACCGCTGATACGATCGATGACTGGTTGGATCTTGGATAATGAGCGACCTGCGAGAAGGATGCAGGCAGGAGACCCAGCGGCAAGAGAAAACGCAGTCTCTGCGCCTATACCGCCGTCGCTTGGTCCGGTGATGAGGACTATGATAGATATTAGCAGTGTTAGTCTTCGATGGGCAATGGTGATCTTGCTAATTTTGCCCTTCACCCTGTTTTTGAAATATTCTACAACCTCTGCACCAGTTGTCGAGTGCCCAAAATTAGCCATCTTCTAGAGTTCCGGTAAAAGGGAGAAGATGTTGCAGAATAACTGCGGAGCAAAAGAGATTGCTGCGGCATTGGAAGGTTTATATTGCAATCAAAAGTAGAGTAAAGCGGAGACAAACGACGCTTAGCTCCTAATTCCGACGCTTGATAGCCAGTCTTACTCACCGAATTCGCCAAGCATGACAGACAGAGAGTCGATTGGTAGTAATTGTAGTATTATTGTAGTAAGGCTTTCTAGACAGTCAAGACGGAAAATAATGCTCTTGATAACCTGATGATATCGTATTACTCGTGATACCCTCTTTCCATGACAGAATCTCGGGAAGGAGAATTACTGGAATGTTGGTTCTGTGATTGGCCTCATCTGTGGGAATTGAACTCCTTGGCTGCTAAGCAACTTGAAAGCAATTCAAAACCATGTGTCATTTGGGACCGCATCTTTTTGGAGACACAAAGAGAGGTAGAGGTAAAAGTCCAGTCCAAGAAAGGACCGCTGTACCTTCCGCACCAGGCGCACTCATGATACCTCCCACAATGGTACCAGTTTGACTTGCCACCGCAGGTCCGCAGCCTTCACCACAAACCTCACCACAGCAACGATAGCGGGTCAGACGGGGTGGACCGGGGGGGAAGAGGTACTGCAGCAGTACAAGAAAGAGTGGAAGAGGTGGTAGAAGAAGTGGTAGAGGAAAAGGTGACTCGTTATTCACGAAGTGGTAGGCACATTATACAAATTTGTAGGTGGGCATTTTGATTTTGCGCCGGATCTATCGGGTTTTAGGGCATGCGAATGGGGATGGAACCGAGTAGTCCGAGAGAAGCCTAGTGCAGATCTTTGAACTTTCAAGGACTCTTCCTCTTTTCCGTACTAAGGTACCTACTCTCTTGAAGCCAGACAGTGATCTAGGCCACATAGTAATCAACACTGACGACCATAAATTGATTTATGCAGAAAAATGCTTCGAAGATAGAGTGCGCATCTTGTTGGCCCCGCCTCCTCCATGCGTGTAGCTCTTCCACATTACACACCTAGTACTTCTAGGACCCTCGTCACCCTCGTGGATTCCCCACCCTGCTGGAATTGATTGGATCATCAACGCAGCCATCATGGCAACGAATCAATCCAAGAAGTACGGTGTCACCCCCCCAGTATCTCAGAATTTTCCCACTGAAGCGGAGCTTGCGGCCAACGATGCACTTATTGCGGAGCTGAAGAGACAAAACAACTTCGAGGGCTCGGAGGAGACAGAGCGAAGGTAAGGTGGACAGTCTTCCACAACTAGTCCTGGAGCTGAACATTTGAACCCAGGAAGTCTACACTTCAGCTTATACAGAAGATCGCTCTGGAATTTGTCAAACATGTCAGTAAGACGAAGAACCTCCCTCAATCCGTGGTGGACAAAGCTGGCGGCAAGATCTTTACATTCGGGAGCTATCGCCTTGGGGTTTATGGACCTGGTCAGTGCTCCAAATTGTGCCTTGAAGTGACTCTGAGCTGACCCCCAAGAAGGCTCTGATATAGACACCCTCGTCGTTGTACCACAGCACGTGACGCGAGAGGACTTTTTTGAGCACGTCCCTACCTTTCTCAAGCGTATGGCTCCTCCAGGAGCTATAAAGGAGCTGACGCCCGTACCCGACGCCTATGTACCAATCATTAAGCTCGAGCTTTCTGGCATAAGCGTCGATCTCATTTTTGCACGCCTCGCCCTCCAGTCTGTGCCGATAACACTCACTCTCAAGGATACTAGCATACTTCGGGGGTTAGAAGAAAGAGATTTGCGATCTTTGAATGGAACCCGAGTGACGGACGAAATCCTTGAGCTGGTCCCGCAACAGAAGACCTTCAGAACAGCGTTGCGAGGCATCAAGCTATGGGCCCAACGTCGGGCGATCTACTCGAACGTGATTGGATTCCCAGGAGGTGTAGCATGGGCAATGTTGGTAGCCAGAATATGTCAGCTATACCCTCAAGCCACGGGCTCTGTCGTCATTGAAAAATTCTTCCTCATGATCGGCAAATGGCCATGGCCCCAGCCGGTACTCCTCAAAAGTATTGAAGATGGTCCGTTGCAAGTGCGAGTCTGGAATCCTAAGATTTACAATGGGGACCGCTTCCATCTCATGCCAATCATCACACCAGCATACCCGTCAATGTGTGCAACACACAATATTTCAATGTCAACCAAAACCATCCTCATCCGAGAGCTGGAGCGGGGCAGGGCCATCACTGATAAGATTTTTAGCGGCCAGCTGCAATGGAAAGACTTGTTCTCAAAACACACATTCTTTACCGATGGCTACAAGTACTATCTCAGTATCATTGCATCAAGCAGAACAAAAGATGCACAGAAAGTCTGGTCTGGTCTCGTTGAGTCCAAAGTACGCCTACTTGTATCAAATCTCGAGACGCAAGAAGCGATTGCGGTGGCGCGGCCGTTCAACAAGGGGTTTGAACGTGTGCACCGTTGCAAGAATGAAGATGAAATTGTCGCTGTTCTGAACGGCGATCTGAAGTTTCAGGCCACCAATGTCAAGACTGAAACAACCGATGTTGCCAAGGATCCTGCGCATAATGCTGCCGCCCAGGGTGATGCTGACGGAATGGTAATGCCGAATGGTAATGCAGAGGCCACCACAAACGAAGATGAAGAGCAGACCATCTATACGACCACCTACTATATCGGCCTTGAGCTAGCTCAAGGTAGGTGCAGAAATTGTTTCGAGATCCCTTACTGACTAGCATAGATGCGACAAAGAAACTCGATATATCGTATCAAACAAAGGAGTTCAAAGAAATCTGTACGGGATGGCAGAATTACAATCGAGATCAGAATTCTCTATCCATTGTACATACTCGAAAGTAAGACCGCAAGATATCTACCCCTTTCGTATCTGTGTCATTGGACCACTGATCTGGGCCACTGTAGTTACGATTTACCGGACGACGTTTTTCTGCCAGGGGAAACTAAGCCCATTAGGCCAAAGAAGAAGTCCAACAAGAAGAGGGACCTCGATGCTATGGAGGTACGTGTATTGTTGCCTTCCTCCGTGGACACATGTCCAGACAAAGAGCGGAGATTGCCGAGCGTCTCAGTTGCTAACCCGAGGCTTACATGGTGATGCTGGGGTATGCTGACGAAGGCCGTTACCGATGCATAGGAGATCCCTCGGCCTTTGAATGGCATGAACAGAAGACGGTTAGATGAGAAGACACGAATTATCTAAGACGCAGACAGCCCTTGGGTTACGTACGATACAAAGTTCAACTTCCAGGGCACCTCACCAGAGCGATCGCTGAGTGGCCCCTAGGTCATCCATCCCCAACGGATAAGCTCACCCGGTCACTACCTGACGGACACGCCTGCAACGAGAACCATGGCGCTCTCATGTGCTAACATCAATCCGAATCACGAAAAGATCCGACACTAAAAGCACAGAGATCTTTTGGGACCGAGGATTCACGACTTGTTTGGCGTGAGATCCTAGAAGATTTGCTCGAAAGGACAGCTGAACATGCGGATGAGATGAGAATTAAGCAAGACCCTTCTCCAACAAGTTACAACGGGACCGATCCCAAGTGTTGCATTTATTGCTGACAAGTCTAGGCAGCACTAGTTCATACTAATCTAAAGGGAAGCTGGAAAGCAAAGAATCGGGTGGCTCTGTGCAATTCTCATGCGCCAGATAGCTTGCAACATGTAGATAGATCAATCAAGTACCCTTCACAGAGCCCACGGGCTTCAATGGTCGTCTGGCGACTCCTTGGCTCTCGGTGCGACCTGCCGAGTTTGATCCCAATGACCGCGTCTCTCATTGACCCTCCGTCTTTGGTTGCAGCAACCCCTCCGTCTCCCCCCCCTTCTCCTTGTCTGCAAAAACCGGCCTCGGGATCTCCACTCCTTCCACCGTCCTCCCATACATGATTCCGCCCAGCCGGCTCACCGGCCTCAGCACCCCCGGATCGATTATGTTCCTATCCTCATTGATCGCATCCTCCCTCACCCAGAACCGCACCCCCTCGATAACAGCCAGCACCCCCGTTTTCTTGCCCGGAGTCGCCCGGCTCTCAAACTCCGTCGTCGACAGCAGTTTCCCTTCGACGCTGAAAATCGCCTCCTTGACGCGCGAAGGCTTGACCTCCGTGCAGGGCGCGGGCGTGAGCCCGCTCAAGGCCCATTCGGACGTACCGTAGGGCGCATCGACGCTCGTGGCGTTGGCGGCTTCGATGTAGTGTTCGCTGATGATGTTGATGGTGCACTCCCCGCTGGCTTCGAGGTTGCGCAGCGTGTCTTTGGCGTTGGCGAAGCCGCCCGCGAAGCCGATGGTGAAGAGGGGGGGGTCGAAGTTCACGACGTTAGTGAAGGAGAAGGGGGCCAGGTTCGTGGAGGAGCCTGGAGGGGGCGCGTCAGCCCGGAGCGGGGAGGGAGATGGCGGAGGGCCGGGGCTGACCGTCTTCGGAGCGCGTGCTGACGAAGCCAATGGGCCTCGGGATTATCCCGCTGATCAGCAGCTTGTAATTCGAGACTGCTGGTCGCCCTTCCTCGTACGGGTCTATCTCCACGTGCTTCTTGTGAAGGCTTTCTCCCCCGTCGTTGGCGCCCTGACCGAGCTTCCACCCCGGCTGTTTTGTCTTTGTGAAGTGCCATTCCGATTTTTCCGCCCAGTCTGGCCGGGACGCTTCGACCTTGTTGAAATCTGGGTGTGGGTTCCTCTGGACATGCTTCTCCTGGTTGAAGCGCTGTTCGTGACCGGTAGGGTCCTCCTTGCGCTGCTCTTCATCGCCGAAGTTGGAGGGCATGGTCAAGTAGTGGTGGCTGATATGAAGCAAGCGCTGGATTGCGGCAGAAGGGTGAGCTCCAGCGGTAGATATTTACTGAAGGATGCCGGACGAGCCGAGGAAGACGTGCTTGAGTCAGCTGGGCGATCCGTAGCACTCGCTTCGAGCCGATAGTCGCTCTCTCTTTATGAGGATGGATGATGAGGGTACCAGAAGAACGAAAGCGTGTAATGCCCATTGGATATCCGCTCTAGTGAGTGAGTGAGTGAGTGAGTGAAAGGTGAAGGGAACCTGGAAGATGCGTCTCCAAAGTCCGAAGACGTTCCGCTTATCGATAAGGGCTCCCCGCTTGCGGGGTCAGTGGAGAGCCTCGGGGGCAATGAGAGCATCAACATTTCTCCTGCTGATACCCGACGACAGCAGAAGCAGGAGCAGTGCGATCCGCAATCTTCCACAGGATGCCCAAAGGCGAACATGACACGTACGCATTGGGAGACTGGCATCTCCAATGCGGCAGCACCCTCCCAAATGCTCACATTGCCTACAAGACGTTCGGTGACCCAAAGGCTCCCGCAATCGTCTATCCTACTTGGTATTCTGGATGTCCGCATACATGAAAGCATCCTCAATGGCTCTCCCTGACGTTTGAACAGCGATATCAGACAACCTTTGGCTGATAGGCGAAGACAAATCCCTAAACCCGAACAAGGTGATCCATCATGCAGAACCGTGACTCCTCTTGCGATCCGCAATCTCACACGTCTCGCAGTACTTCATCATCATCCCGGCGCTCTTCGGGAACGGCCAATCCACCTCCCCTTCCAACACTAAGCTCGCCTCAGCTTTCCCCAAAATCTCCGTCTATGACAATGTCCGCGCCCAGCACAAGCTAGTCACCGAGCATCTCGGTATTCCCCATCTGTACTGTGTGTTAGGGTGGTCAATGGGTGCCGGCCAGACCTTTCAATGGATCACGCAGTATCCCGATTTTATGGACCTCGCAGTACCATTCTGTGGCTCGGCGAGGACGAGTTTGCACAACCAGGTCTTTCTGGAGGGCGTTAAGAGCGCATTGTTGGCCGCAAAGGGTATAGCGAGTGCAGGATCCAAGGAAGGCGGGGTGGCAGGGGAAGGACTAAAGGAAAAGAGGGTGTGGACCGAGGAGGAGAAAACGGTGGGACTGAAGGCTTTCGGGAGGGGCTATGCTGGATGGTAAGGTCCCGGTCACGCGGGTCAGTCTGCGGCTGATGTCATTGTCCACAGGGGCCTCAGTCAGGCTTTCTACCGCGAGAAGCTCCACGAAACCCACTACGGTTATCCAGATCTGGAGGCGTTCATGGTGGGCTTTTGGGAGAGCTGGGCCACGTCAAAGGGTAGGTACATCAGCATGCCAATCAGAGGCGATAGTGTCCGCGTCACGCTGACGCGCGCAGACCCCGAGAACATGCTCGTAATGCTGCAGACGTGGCAAAGCGGAGACTGCTCCGCGCAAGAGCCCTACAACGGCGACTTTGAGAAGTCGCTGTCGAGCATCAAGGCAAAGACCCTGGTCCTACCCGCGGAGACGGATCTATACTTCCCGTGAGTACCAAAAGCCGTAGCGCGAGGCCTGTGCTGATCGAGGTCGACCAAACACGCAGCCCCGAAGATTCGCGGTACGAAGTCGCCAACATGAAACCGGGTGTGGGCCAGCTGGAGATATTCCCAACCGTCTGGGGCCACTGGGCCGGCGGACCGGGCGACAGCAAGGCTGATTTGAAATGGCTGGATGAGAAGTTGAGCGTTTTCTTCGATAAAAACGGCGCCGGTATACTCGAAAGATAAGTATGTACGCACTGTGTGTCTGTGATCGATTACTTTGTAAGAGTGGCCGGTTCATTGTGTCCCTTGGAGCAACGTGTTGAGATCGGCTGGTTCGCCCAATCGGGCAGCGCAATGGACATAACTCCGTGCGTACACCTACTTCTGCAAAACGCAGGTGCGCAGGGCAACGATGGTATAGCAGTCGCAGCGGTACAGATCCCAACCTCGCCCATGAGCAAGGACGGGCGGGGACCTGTCCCATTTTCGCGAATGTCATAGTCTTCCGAACGCCTCCCAGATTGGCAGACGCTCTTTGGGGCAACGAACCACTGAATGACAGCACGACGGATTGAAGGAATGGCTTACAATGTCAGACTCTGTTCGCGGGGATCAGTCGTGCTCATTCGCAACATGAAAGGCCGGACACGCCGAATATGACTCGCTGATTACGGTAAGGAATGGTATCTCGGCCATCAAATAAACAGGAAAATGCGCCAATGGATCCGGATATAAAAGTCCCATACTCCACTCCTGCGTGCCAACCCTTGTTCAACACCACATATCCTCAGCCCGCTCCGGCACTCAGTCTTCCAGCATCTCCCTCGCCACATCTTCGGCCGTCTCGACCCAAGAGTCCGACGGGTCTTGCCCTTCGCGCTCCCGTGGTTCCGGGGCAAGTGACGGCGCGGCTGACGTTGTGCTCACGACAGATGCAGAAGCTTTGGACAAAGTGTCAGTGCCGAATGCCGACGCTTGCGCCACAGGTGTCCGAACGCTGTGGTTCATGTTCTGAACTTCGGTGTCTCTTCGACTCGATGTAGACGAGCCCATCGAGAGGAACAAAACGACCATGCTGAGGAGGAAAATGGCGAGGTTGCGACGGTCCTGGGCCGCGTGGTATACGTAATCTTGCAGGAGATTCCAAAGCGGCACATCGTCCTTGTTCTCCACAGGCGTCTTTATGGGCGTCCGCTGTGTCGGTGCAGCCGCAGGTATCTCATCCCCCAAACCGTCGACAAAAGCCTGCGCATCATGCCCATATATCTCCCTTAACCTCACGTCATCCAAGCCCCCGATTCCCTCCTCCCTCTCCGCGTGCGCTTGTTCCGCTCTTGCTCTTTCGTCTTCCTCTCTTCTCAACTCCAGCTCACGCTTCATAGCCTCTTCCATCCAAGGCAAGATCTCCACATCCACTCTTTCCATCTCCCGCCACGCTGCACTCCACGCCCCCGCCCTCATAAGCCCATTCGCGGCGAAGAGCTTGATATCCCACCTTTTACTCCCCGTACCAGCACTGCCGAATTTCCCGTCACGTATGCGTCGCCCGCAATCAAGACAGATGTCCGCATCGTCGGCATCAGTCTCGGCTTCCGAGTCCGACTCAGCTATGATGTCGGCCTCTTCTTCAGGAGATAGGTGGAAGTGGCCACATTTCAGGATACGGGGTATCTTCAATTCGAGAGACTCGAGCAATCGCTCTTCCAGAAGGTCGTAATCTTCCCTCGGATGCGGAATGAGGATCCCGCGCTCGAGGACAGTGTCGGTAGCTTTTTCCTGAAGAAGCTTCCAATTCGCGAGGATTGATGGTGGGAGGACGGTCTCGAGGATCTCTGGCGAGTACGAAAGCGGCAGGGGAAGGAGAGTGACGTGAAGGAGGACGAGAGGGTATTCCTTCTTCACTTTCCTGCTGGGACTGAGTTTGGAGGGCGAACCGATGGCGCTGCGGTGTGAGCGGGCAGAACGCGGCGTACCCTTCTGCGGGGGCGTGTATAATCTATGACGCTGCTGCGAGGACGGAGCGGCCAGATGCGGAGGCGTCGTGTCCATCTGCATCGCCCGCACGGAAGAAGGGTTCCGAAAGCGCGACCGGGGCACGAGAGGCGTGAACGGCGACGCACGACCCCGGGGCTCGACGAACGATTCCAGGACCGAGATCTCGTCGTCGGAGCCATGCGACGTGCGGGGCGAGCTGGCGCGGGAGGGAGGGTCGAAAACGGCTTCGTCGGGGGAGTGGTGCGCGGAGCCGGACGGCGACGATGCGTCGTCTTCGAGGCGGCGCATGTACTCCGCTTTGTCGAGAGGCTCGGGCGATGAGCGCAGGACGTCATCTACATCTCCGGCGGCCGGCTCGTTGTGGTAGGTCTGAAAGTCTTCGACCGAGGTTCGCTCCATGGGACGTGTGCCGCATGAGATGTGGGAGAGGTGGAAGGGGCCGAGTGAGATGGTTGCGGTCGGACTTCGCGCAGCGGTGGTGGGCGTCGGCCAAGGATCCAAACGGGTGGCGTTGAGCTTTCTTCTTCCGCGTTTTGCGGTGCGAGATCTGTTTACCGAGTTTGTTGTGCGGTTGCCCGAGCGATAGCCCTGAGCCTTGGCGCCCGTGCCTTTTCTTGGCGGATCCTGTTCTGCCGAGTCTGCCGAGTGAAGTCGTACACCATGCATGCATGTAAGACGCAGTATTTCAATTGACATTGCCGAAACAGAGGTCATTGCAACAAAGCCTCCCCCAATTTATCGTCGTCCAATGCAAACAAGGAGTCGTCTCCATTCAATCAACATAATATCCCCGATCCAACATGGTTTGACCGAAAGAGCCGGTTCCCTGAGACGCGTTGCCCGAGAATCGCAGCATTTGCAACGCCAAGTTTCCTTATAGCTCACAATTGTTCATGTTCTCGAACGGGAAGAGCTTATTCGCTTTGGTACGTAAGCAGAAATGCGTGTAAGTGCAGGGTTGGGGGTTAGAGAATCCCTGTGTGCATTACTTTTGCTTCTTTCTCGTAGGTAGGTCAGAATACGACCACAAATATCAGAGTGGAAATAAAGCGCTGTCTATTATTCCGTGCCCTACGATGGATGGTGGTATTACACGCCAGCATTAATTCTTTGCTAATCAAAACGCCTATGAATAAAGCTTCTTCGGAATGACACTGCCCTCTCACTTTGCAATCTCGACGCCGCCAGTCGCCCCTGAGTCGGTTAGCAAACGTCTAAAGCAGCGCCGAAGTGAAGACTCACCAAGGAACTTCTTGATATCACCGTAAATAGCGAACTGTCCGGCCGTCAGAGTACCCACCATGAACAGCCGAGCGCCAATGCCGGTGTAGCTGCCACGAAGCCCAAGCTCTTTCGCGATCTTGATCAGACGGCTTGTCGTACCCTCTCCGGGCAGTCCTTTAGTTTTGTTGATCTTGCTGAGCATGGTATCCGCGGGCTGTGAGACAAGGGCCGCTGCGAACCCAGCCATGAGACCAGATCCGAGATTGATGACGGTTTGCATGCCATCAGATGTTGTGGACTTGTCGACACGTTGGTAGACGGCTTCTGCAACCTTTTCGTACACCACAAACTTGGCCATTGTGTAGGGCACTCTTCTGGGCGTTAGCAAATGCTTCAAGCTGGACGAGCTTCCGAACATACTGCTTGAATAGGATTGGTCCGAATCCTGAGTAGAAAGCACCGAAACCCTCCTGCTTGTAGATCTTCCCAAATCCGCTCAACAGCCCAGAAGCAAACGTAGGCTGAGAGACCAGTCGAATCCTGGTGGCCTCCAGCGGGCAGAGTGCGATGTCAGCGAAGAATTCTGCCAGAGCCGATGAAGCTAGGTAGACCGCCGTCCGGTTATTCGATGCGGTCTCGTAGCCGAGATAGTTGATACATTGCTGCTTGAAGAGTTCGTATCCCCCGAACTTGAAGGCGCCTTGCAGAAAGTAACCAGCAGCAGTAGGACCAAACCCAGTCCCGAGCGCGCCATAGCCTTCATTCTTGATGACTTGGCGGAAGCCTCCAATCATTCCCTTGTTGTAAGTGACGGGGTCGAGTTGTATCCGTGTCTTGACACTAGGCATGACGATCATTAGCTACGAGAATCGTTCTTGTCGCGCACATCACGTACACGTCAACAGGTGTGAGACCGCCATGAGTGACCGAGCAGCAAATCGCGCCAGCCAATGCGAATCTGGAGTAGAGTGCGAGGCCGCTCAGCTTTTCAGGGGTCTTCGCGGAAGCCTTTTGTACAAGGCCATCTAGTTTCGCCGATCCGGTCGACGGAGGTGGGGCTGACGCAGCCATTTTGAATAGGAGTGAAGTGGTGGGAGAGAAGAGCAGGTGAAAGGAGTTGAAGGAGAGATTACTTGGGTTCTGTTCGAAAGCTGCTGCTGAGCTTCAAGCCTTCAAATCTTTTTTTGCTTAGTGTATTGGCAAATTAGCGCCGGAGTTAACGTTCCTACTTATTTTCGTCGAAGACTCCTCGGACTCCTACAATTACCAACGTCGATATGCTGTAGTAGAGCTTCAACCCTCGTGCAGGCCTCAGGACTACGCAGTATAAAGCCACTTGACAATTTCGTCGATGATTCGATATAGGTAGTGCAAGAATGCGGCTGGTATGTCCATAGACTGATAAACTCAAATTGATCGTAGGCAATGCTTGATTTGCAGACCACACATTCAGATAGCAATGCAAGCCGGGGGGAATGTCTTGAAGAGCGGTCCACTCGTTTCCCAGTGAGAATTCCATCGATGAGCATGGTCTCCTTGAATCGATTCCAATAAAGGACCAAGCGCTATTGCATGGAAACACTCACCTACTTCCACATACCTCTTCTCATATTTATACTCTTCCTCATGCCTTCTTTATCATGACTCTACTCGCATGCATGTCTCCTCCTATCCTCTAAGAGCATTTACAAGATATTTGTTGGACTTGATTTCCTCTCTAGACAGATCATGCTAAGTAAGTACTATAAATATGTTTCATCAACGAAACGATAGTCAGCGCCCAAATTGAGCTTCGTTTGCTCTCGAAAGCCAAGATTATCCCACAAGCCCAGTAAATGGATATCCCAATCAGATGCTTTCTCCGTAAATGCCCGTCTGTATTGGAAGCCACTTGGGCTGATTCTTTGCTATTGCTGAGGATAGGTTCGTTTTGCAGGCACACTCGTGTTCTGAGTAGAGTCGTCATCACCTATAGCTAGCCAGATTGTCAGCCTCAAAGTAGTATTCAGAATCTAGGGATGGCGCACTTTTGGCTACACGAGCAGCAAATGATCATTTGCTAGTCTCTTGGAATCTTTTGGTGTCTCAAGTCTCCTACCTACTGCTGAGGTGAATCTGGATCGACACTGTAACGGACTGAGGTGCCATGAGAGCCGTTGAAAGAGTCTGCCGTTATCTACTCTCTGGACCTTCCCAGGCGAGTACAGGCCATGTTGGTCAATGGAGTCTTACCCTTTCCCCAATACAGTGTCGTCTCTGAGGTGATGTATGAGACCTTGGAGAAACAGTGCTCGCCAAAAAAAGAGCATAGTAGACAAGAAGGGATGCTGAGGCTCAAGGCACCGAAACAAAAGCCTCATGCCTTTAGCAAGGGTGGTGTTTTCGTCTCCTGTTCCAGCCTCGCAGCTTAGATCTCAAATCCGAATTTAGAATCGATCATTTGTGTCTCTTCTGACAGCAAAGGACCATCGAGACTGTTCTATTCCCTCACCAAGATTAGCCGTATCTCCAGAAAATTTCAAGGACTGTATAAGTCTTACGACTTAAAACTTGTCTTATTCTGAGACCTTGAGGCGATTTACGACAGCCGCCACGCGAGCCCAATCAAGTGTTCCTGCCTGACACGTTTTTTCCATGGCTGATTTCAGATGAGGCGATCCGACAAGCTCACAAATGAAAGCAGGTCATCCTCGCGTGACAGATGCGGGCAAAGCCTCGACCTGCGACGAGGCCCAAACCAGTACTCGGAGACGATATCTACCCCTCGAGCTTTCCGCAGAGACCTCCGAAGTGTGGGGAAGGCAGAGGCTGCCTCCCGATGCTCCCGCTTTGTGGAGAAGCGATATCTAATCCTCCATAATGTCCGATCTGGTGTAAGTATGCGCGCGATACGACCATGACCATTAGTATTTTCTCAATAGCAAGGGCCACTGCAATGCCGAACCATGCGTAACCCTCGAACCGCCATGATTGTATTCGACAGCACATCGTACGTGCCGAATGACCATGATCTCTGTTAGTATAGTACCATCAGCAGTTCAGCTGATGGAGAACAATTGGTACGCAATTAAAACAGCATGGGGAGCAGTGTAGATGTGGCCAACTTTCTGTCAGATTTAGAGATGCAGTCTCATGTTCCGATACTAAGTTGGCGCCAATACTGAGACTCTCAGAGATGGGGAGCTCTACAAAGCTGTCCACTGGCTGGCAAACTCGAAAAGGTGAGAAAGCATAAAAAATGAAATGCCCTATACTGAACCATGCTTCAAACACTGGTATCATCTCTATGAAGCAGACTGCTCAACGTTTCCCAGTTTCGCAGAGGTAGTATTTGCAGCATCGTTGATGTCGTTCAAACAAAGATGTTACCAAAGTAGCAAATCATGCTGCAGCGCAAGGGGTACCGTCGTAAAAATAGTAACAATTACTTCGAAACCTCGGCGAGCTCGGGTCTCGGACTCACCCTGAAGAAGGCTGCATGCTTTGAAACATCATCCGGGTTTAGACCGTAAGCTATGAGGCCGGAGTATATGAATCCAAACACATCAAAATGGTTGGCCGGGAAAAGCAGTTGTTTCAGTCAAAGATCTTGCTGCTCTCTAGCTTTGAGACCAATTTACCTTGATAGGCGACTATCTTATCTCGCAGGACCACGAGCCCATTGCGCCATCACTTCGACCTTGTCGCTAGAACTTAATTAGTCTGACAGATCGCAGGATCGGACCACGGAAGCTGGACGATTGGGAGCCCTTACACCGCTTCTATGCAGCGATGGCGAAATGTGGAAGTCACACTATCGTAGAGCATGGGTTGATGGCAGCTCTGAGGCACTTCTGGGCCAGTCACCACGTTCCACATTTGTCAAGATCTTGACACAAGACCCACTGAGAGATGACACATGGAGCTCAAGAGTTCGTCAGCATATGTATGTGTCATGTTTGTGGAGAGTCTCACTCGATGGCGATCGGTGGCGTCGACTGCTACTTAGTGGGTGACTACTACCTATCTCTTTTGCCATTGATCGTGGATTGGCTTCCGCAAACATTCGGACCCTCTTGCCACGATTCATAGGCCAGAGGCTAGTGCTTGAACGGCCCTATAGGAGAGGAACGGAGCGATCACGCAGTGAGCTTCCTTCGTCTGCATCAGCCTCATGTAGAAACTGGACTATCCGTGAAATGCACATCCTTCACTGCTCGGTGCGAGCAGCCAGGATGAGACGCGGTATTTTGGAAGATGAATAGGGGATCTGCTTGCTCACTGCCCTAAATTGAGTTGCAAATAGAATACCTAGACGAGATTGTCGTTTGAACTGGGACTTCACAGCACAGTTCATCTATCATCGGTCAGAGTATGATGTCCAATCAAAGTTCAGGCTTCCATGGAATGTTCTTGGTGCCTTCGATGGTTGTTCGCGCGGCAATAGTTGGTCTCTTTCCCCCGGAATAAGTTTAGGCTAGACGTTGATCTATAACGAGTAAGGCAAGCTGTCTCGACTACGCTACTTTGCGCCCAGGGTGTTACAAGCGACGACACAGACATCCAATGAAGCAATGAGCCATGTGACGGGCTAGAAGAGACCAAGCTTTCGACCGGAGCAAGAGCCATATCGGCCAGGCGCACTACTGTACCGCTTCCTACGGAATTCCATTCCCAGGAGAACTTAGACGGCGGCTTTTACTGTTTCATATCTGATAACCTGACGGTGGGAATTCGACGACGTTTTGGTGGGTGGTGTGAGACCCTGTGGCTGAGCTTGTCTCGGCCCATCCTCCAAAGATAGTACCTCGAGGTTTCCCCACATCGCATGGAGGCAGGAGAGGGCAGGTGTAGGAAGGCCGGAGACGTATCTTCTTTCCCCTTGTGAGACATCGGTGTGAGCGATTAGGCTTTTGCCAACGGGTGGAAATGTTTCAGATATTTCCGTCACGCATAAATGGCATGAATCATGGGGCGACGCATACGAATTGTACGGTTCATGTCTTTTCACTTTGGGGCTCAACCGGAGTGAGTGAGTGGGACTGTGCTTGACAGTGTGGTTTCGATGGTTTCGAAGCAAATGAGATGAGCTTGGCCAGCTTGGGCCGGGGCCAGCGTTGACGGACTCCCGGACCAACAATCGAGAATGTTCTTGGTGTCTTCGATTGCTTCCATGTCGAATGATGATCATCTCATCATCTCATCGTGCCCGCTCAGTTCTGATGTGGAAATCGGCTAGAAGGTGTGTAGAAGGATACTGGGAAAGGGATGAGCATGGTTTGCAGGGATGAATGAGCCAATGAGCGCATGTGAAGACAAGGACGGGGCCGAGTGGAGGTGATACTATGGAGCTAGACTGCTGATGATCGCAACGCTTTTCCCAAACAATCACTGGACCGAGCTGCCGATCCCTAAAACCCTGCTGCCTGCTAGTGCCGACTCGATTCTGCCAGGATCTGCATTAGTTGCATATCTTAGCGCAGCCTTAAAAGGTGTGAAGATCCCATTGGCGTGAATATGCTGCTGGTGACGCCGGGCAACTCTGAAGCAAACGCTCTCTCCGTCCCCGTCCCAGTCCCAGTCCCAGTCCCAGACCAGACCCAATGCAACGAGTGCATATCGCGACTCGAGAAACAAGGTAGCATGACGTTTCCCTTTTCCCCCGTTTCTCGACTCTGACTCCTGCATCAAGAAACCGAAACATCCCTGCACCGCAGAACATCGCCCAAGCTGCAGCGAACTAATCCTCTCCCTCTCCCTCTCCCTCTTCCTCTAGCCTCTTAGTACAAGTACAGTAGCACGACCCCCCCCCGGCATATTGATCATCCACCCCCTGCCCCACATTATTTTATCTGCTCTTCGACATTACATGGCCGTAAGGTACGTACTACTGTGGCACCACCAAGAATCATAGTCATAATAATACCTCCACCCCCGCGACCGAAATCAAACAGACCCCCATACACCGATACCTATACCAAGATCAAACGCTGTTACACCCTGCGCCTATATCTTCTCATTCCATACCCCTTGCGTCTTAAAGCCTCAAGCCCTTGTATCAAAGTCACTAAGCTATAGACGTTGACCGGATCAGCAACTGGTCCTCAAAGTTTGTCTTAAAGCCTGCCCTCCCGATCTCTCAGCATATTCTTAATATCATCTGTATTTGTGGTCGCGGAGACTACATTGCCTTTTCATGTTTGACTGCTCACCGTCCATGATGTTGCTTTACCACAGACCAGTCCCAGCTAAGATTCCCAAAAGGCGCTCACGAGCAGGTAAGCTGTCACACATTGTGCCGTCCCATGTCCTGGTTTGAGATCTCCCCCCCGAAGACATGCCGCTGACCCTTGACCTTCCTTCGTCGTAGGATGTGTACACTGGTAAGCCAAAGTCTTAAAGACAACAACATTTCATCCGGTTTGCTCACTGTGGCTTAGCAAAGAGAAGAAGAAGAAGTGTAACGAAGAGCGTCCACAATGTGACCGCTGCCTCGAACGGGGCTTAAGGTGTGAATATGAACCCGTCAAGCCGCGGAAGAGGAGAAGGACCGTCTCCAACCCCGAACATATGGGCATGAGACCTCCAACGACAGCTCCAGGTCAACACTATGGCTTCCATGACAGGCTCCAAGCTCTTCGTCAAGACTCAAGCTCTGGCTCCTCCATCTTATCTGGATCACCAACACCGCCTCTTCCAGCGATCGCTGAGAATTGGGAAATTCACTCTGCCGACTCCGTCTTCAGCGATTCCGCTTCGAGCTGTGGCAGCGACACCTTCGGGGACATCAATTCCCCTCTTCCTCCTTTCACTTCCCTCGATAGCTTTGCCCGACATTCCCCTAGCCTCGACCAAGTGAAACAGCTTCAGATGGACCCACTGGACGGCTTCTCCAAAGATCCTCCACCCTACGATCCGGATATAGTCCAGGTCACAAGAGAAATGTTCACGGCGCCGCCATCGGCACTGTCACGGAGCAGCTCGTATCCGGATCCTACAAGCGCCTTCCTTTCTCCACAATCTGCCGGCTCACCGTACGACTTTACGCCAAGCGTTCAGGCTCAGTCTCCCGGTCTTCCCCCGTACTCTGAATACACTAGTCGCGAATCACGAAGAGGTCTCTTGGATCACTTTTGTAACGTTCTGAGCCACCTCATCGTCTTCAAAGAGGACTCGGGCAATCCTTTTCGACAACTAGTCTTGCCTATGGCTCGAAAGAGTCCGCCCTTACTCAACGCCATCTACGCCATCTCGAGTGCGCATCTTGAACACCGTGGACTGCATGTAGAAGAACGGGCTCTTGATCTGCACTCGAAAGCTTTGCAGGGGCTAGCAGGTCTCATAGCACACAAGGACGAAGGCAATCGAGATGAAGTACTTGCCGTCATTGTTCTATTATTGTATTACGAGGTCAGCTTGTATATTCCAAAAGAAATCTTGTGGTATGCTGATACTCTTTAGATCGTGAGGAGTGGCTCTTCTACTGTACTAAATAGTCATCTGAGAGGTGCACTATCAATCATGCGGGAACGAAGAGCGAAGCGTGGTCCAACTAGTACATTCCTTGAGAGGGTGAGCATTTGAACCTCCTTTCTCAACTTTAGTCCTTCTGACAGTATCTAGGCATTTCGGTATTTCGATGTGGCTTCCGCTCTCTCATTCGGCTCGTCCCCGATGTCCGGGACCATCCTCGTCCCCTCGACTCAAGAATTTGTCTCTGTTCACGACCGCTCAGCCATGGCATCGGTGGACACTCTCTTCGGCCTCATGGCAGATCTGTGGCCCATCGTACACCGGCTTGCCAGCTTGGTAGACGTCAAGCGCAATCTGGACAAGGAAGAATTGCAGAGTCCTGGCCACGACAAAGCCAACACGTTGCGAGCCGATTTTGAGACTAACACGACTAGCATTGAGCTCGCGCTGCAACAATGGGTTCCCAAACTCCCGCCTTCGGTCGTTACGATTGAGAATCCCGGCGATGACTCCCGCCTGCAATCCATTCTCAACAACGCCGAGGCACACAAACAGGCTTCTTTCGTATTCCTCTATCGCGTGATACTATCATATCCCCGCTCAGACCCCAAAGTACAAACGCCCACCAAGCAGACTCTGCAATCGTGCCTCCGCGTCGTCATATTTTCTGGCCCCATGGCGACCCTTGTCTGGCCCCTCTTCACCGCTGCCTGCGAAGCGGTGGAGGATGTGGACCGGAACGTTGCTCGAACCGTCTTCCGCCACCTGGAGACCCGGCAGGGCATGAACAACATTGTCACTGCTTGGGAGGTATGTGAGGAGATTTGGCGGCGAAGCGACTCAGGCCACGGCGAGGTTGAGTGGAGAGACGTGGCGCAGTCCATGTCGAAAGAGGTGTTGTTTGGTTAAAGCATTGAAGCCTGCTTGTACTTGTACATTTCTCGGTTCTCCTGACCTACGGTCAACCACCAATCCTTTTCTGCTTGCCTCGGTCGCTGCGCTTTGTATCAACATGGATAGACCTGGGCGACTCATGCGTTTCTACGACCATAGACTTGGATGTTCATAACGAGGCGCATTGACATTTTTTTGGCTAGATAGACTACCTTGTACAAAAAGTCCGCACTGGCTTCCCAGCTTGTTGCAGGATATTGTCTCATGGGCAAGTCACGCATGGTCTGGCTGTCACCCTTCCTCTCCCATCGGGCTCTCGTGCCCCATGTTTCGTCGATCTCGGTTACACCTCCGAGACGGAGCAACTCGCTGGTCCCGCTTTCTGTCGCGCCCCCCGCAGGACTTGATGTGCACACTACGATCAGGACAACAAGGCGAAGCAGGGAACAACTACCGCCTCCAGGAGCCAGAGCCTCGCATGGGAAGCGCGTGACAATGTGCTGAGACAAGATTCACGACGGTCGGCTCGTGCAAGTTCCAAGCTAATATGAAAAGGGGATAGCGGTGCAGCTATCCCGGAGTCAGGAGGCTTCTAGAAGGATGAGGAGAAGCTTCTAGCGGATTTCCATTTCTTCAGAACACGGACGATCGCTAAGTACCGACGATGTAGCGTAAAGTATCTTTGAGCTGATGGCGATCGGTCTTCTCCCGTTGCTTCTAGGGGATAGGCTAGAAGGCAGGGATCCCGGGATCATCCATGCGATCGGCGCTGGAGACCTGGAGACGGGAGACCGTAGTAGTGGAGACTGGAGACTGGAGAGGCGGAGATTGCGAAAAGGCTTGGCGGAATCGATGGGAAGAATAGCAGAAAAAAGTATCGTATTCGTAGGATGGAGTAGCTTGGACTTGACAGTAGAGTACGGTAGTACGGTAGGTAGGATGGAGGAGGATCTTCACGGTTACTCTGATTATTCATCAATCATTCTCCCTGCTCCTTCTTACTCGCATGAAATCCATCCGCTCCATGTCCCATGTGTCAACTGATTAGGTACATGCACAGCGCCTCAGTGGGTAGGAGCACGAGTGAGATCAGCGCCCATGCACATTGCGTGACTCGAACCATGGCAGACATTGGCCCGATCATCATTCGACGTTCCGGAACCAGGCAGCGTGTTTGCCTGGGGAATCACGACGTTCGCACCACTTCCGCCCGCCTTCCTCCTCCGTGTGTCCTCGATGGAGCGTAGATCTGCTGCTCAAGTGTGACGGACCTGGAGCCGGACGGAACCGACTGGTCCCCTGATGCTGACGGATGGATATGCTTACCCTGCCTCTACAGCCCATTCTCGCTCCCACCTGACGCATTCGGGCCTCTGCTGCTCCTTCCAGGATCCCGTTTGTCGACTCTGACTTTGGCAATTACGGCAAGCAACGAACCGGACAAGACAGGCAACAGCAGCACCGGAAGCGGCGCCGATACTTGAGCTGGCGCGGGAGCAACATCCAACATGGATGGCCGTTACACTTTAACGTGGCCTCTTATTGATTGATTAGGAAAGCGCCAACTCAAGGCGGACTCGGAGCCCCTAGTCGCCACCAGGAACGGCAAAGTGAAAAAGGCGTCATCTCATAAACATTGCCAGGCAAGGCAACGTTTTCCTCGTGTCTCCATCACGACAACCCGATGAGAAAGTATCCGACGAAATACAGGATACGATTGCCTTTCTTTCCTCACTCCCTGCCGCCGACTCGAGACTGGCTTGGCGCCCTTCCTGCCAGGCAAGCATTGCCTCCTTGCATACAAGGCTTGCACTTGATGAGCACGAGCATCGTATCACGCCTGTATGCACGGTCTCCTTTTCCACCATTGGTCCCTTCAAATCACGGCTAAGGCAAGCTGTCGTCAGCGCCATCCTGAAGCGGTAAGGTTTCTGCATTACATGCATCTCGATTCTCGTTGGCCGTGCATACATTTTGTTTCTGCATGACATGGAGATGTGATCAGGCCAACGTCCTGCGCTGTTTCCACCAGTCCTTCTCTGCAGTGGCTTGCGTTTCGCTGTATGAGTACACGCTTTCTGATTTCGGCATACAAATGCTAGCTCAATGGGCTGGCCATGCGGCTTAATTCCCCGTTCAGCCTGCATAACCTTTATGCCTTCTTCTTTGACAGCACAGATGGAAAGTTTGTCCCAGCCATCCAGACAGACTGTCCGATCAACCTACCTAGTAGGAAACAGGAATCTGTGTAGGCTCAGGGATTCAATCGCTCTCCGTTAGGCGTTAAGCTGAGACAAAGATGTCCGCGGTGATGACTATTCAATGCCTTTGGGATTCGCAAGACCGCTGTGGCTGTAGATTCCTGCCCGATCAGGAATCCGAAGAGATCTTTCTCACCGAAGAGGTTCTCCCTGGAACGCCTAGCCCGCTGCGACACAGCGCCGCCGTCATGAGCTGTTGCTCGCCCCGCTCCTTTCAATCCTATGCCCAATACTCTTTCGGAAGACTGCAATCCGCTTAAATTTATCGGCCAACAGGTGGAAGCTGGCGTGTGGTCATGCAGCTGCCGGTCGAAAAGAAGAAACGAAAAAGAAAGGAAAAAAGGAAGACATGGTCTGTCATCATACGGAGACGGTACCGTAGTGCTTGTGACGCTTTGCTCGCGCTCTTCACCTTCCCTAGGCTGCCAGCTCAGCAGTCTCGGCCTCCTATCACGGTGGGGCCTTCGCTTCCTTTCCCTCTGTGATCATGATCCGACCAGACCACCATGAATCAAGAAATCCACCAAAGGGCATCGGGGAAGCAAAGGCAAGCTGCGAGCACTTGCCGAACTTGGATCTGGATCGCTCCTTCCGGACACATCCTGAGGCGGGAAAGGCCAGAGAAGGTAAGAGATTGCTCAACCGGTGGCCGGGCTGCACACTGCGAAGGGCAGAGAAGTTCGACCAGGGGCCGCGTCCATGCTCCGCACGCCGTTTTCGGCCTCGGGCGGGCGAAGTGGCCTTCTGTTCGAGGTCGGCGTGAGTCCTTGCTTCCCCCCCTCTTGACACTCGACAGGCCCCTTATCGGCCCTGAGCAAAAGCACACCGTATGAACTACCAAGGTCCCATTTCGGACCCAGTGGACCACGATATCATTGGTCGCTCGTTGGAAGGGCGCATGCGGGTCCTGCCCAGAGACGGGTGGAGGAAATAAAATCGACCGACTGGCAACCGGAAAGGGGTGCATGCGTCCCTACCCCGGGACCGGCGGACCCTCGACCGAACCGGCGCAGGAAAAGCAAACAAAGGCACCAGCGCGCCCAGGAGTCGAAACCGTGAAACCCATCTCCATACACACACACTGCACACACCCATCCAGCCGCCCCTTTCCACCCCCCCCTTTCCACCCCCCCGTCCACGCCACCAGCACCACCCTCCCCTCGCCACGGAAAAGGGGCGGCAGGCAACATCATAGCTCTCCTTCACCGTGGGTGCTCCCCCCCCCCGGCCGAGCGACCCACATCCACGAGACCGTCCGCCCGGAAAAAGCCCGTCTGCCGGCCCGACCAAGGCGGCGGCATACACTTACCAGACAACGTAGGCGTAGCACGCCCAGACTTCTTTCGCGCTGCTACAGGACAGCTTGTTCGACGGACGAATGAGACAGCTACGCAAAGGAAGATGCGCAAGTCCAAAAAGTCCAAAAAGGGAGTCCGAGGACTCCCATGAGTCGTCTCCTAGCAAATCTTGACAACGGGCCCATGATTCCGACGATTGGAACAGAACTCCCACCTTCCCACCGCCGACCCCCACCGTGGCTCCACCGCAGCCCGACGACCTGCAATTGTGGATAGGAGACACATTGGAGTTCACACCGATATCCATCCCAAGGATCATGCACGACCCAAGTCTGACCGACCCGCCTCCACACCTCAGTCAGTCGTACCAAGCTCGTCGAAATCCTTCGCAAAACGGAACTGTGGAGAGACGTGGATGGGAGCCCTCGGGCTCCATCCCGGATCCGCTATCGATACCAACGGAGGAGCACAAGCGTCGCTAACGACGAGGATCTGCGAGGGGTGTGCAAGCACGTGGAAACATCGCGGTCCCGTCGATGGGAGCTACAGATCGAACGCGCTCCTCACAGTGTGTCAGACTCGGCTGTAAACGCTGGAGGCGATGCTAATACCTGCTTCAGTCCCGATGGCATCACCCGCGGCACAGTGCCAGCCCAATGACGCACCGCAACCTGCCAGCAGGCCCGAGGCGCGACGGTAGCCAATAGCCCAATCCTCATCTCCGTCGCCCGGTGCCGCAGATCCTGGCTCCGCGAGGCAGCGGTTGCCCCCCCACCCCCTTCAATGCCTGGGATAGCGAAAACCGCGAGGGATGCCGGCCGGACGCGACACGCCGACGCCGTTCACGGCGTTCGCGACCCGCGGCCCTCGCCCCGTCCCCCGTTTGTGATTGCCGCCGTCGCCGCCGCTCCTCGGGCCCGCCGGCCCCGGCCGGGCAATTGGGAGAGATGGAGATGGAGATGGAGGGACGGGAGGGTTCGAGACGGGCTCGATGAGCGACGCATGGATTGAATTGATGGGTACATCTAACGCTAGATACATGGTGATCTTGAGATCGAATACAAAATCGCGGGCTGGCATTCATCTCTGGCCCGTGACCCTTTGTCGTGATTACGTAGAGTCATGTACGGTCATGGTCCATGTGCAACTTCTCCAAAAGTAAATACGGGTTTTGGGGCTCCCACCCAGAGCAGGAGGGAAGGAGCCCTCATTCGCCACCGGACCATTCCCACCTCACTCGTAAAGATCCATATCCCCCGTTCCATCCTGAAGCATCTCCACCGCGTCATCCTCCGCTTCCTCTTCGTCGACCATTGCATCTTCATCCTCGTCTTCGCTGTCGCCGTGATTGGGAAGGACACTCACCCGTCCATCCTCCATCACCACACGAGCCGTTTCGCCATCTTGGATGCCACCTCTGAGTATCAGTACTGCCATCCGGTTCAAGACCTCCTTCTCGATGAGTCGAGCAAGAGGGCGCGCGCCGTACGCTGGAGAGTACCCGGCGGAACCAAGATAATCTTTGACTTCGTCCGAGCACCAAATGGTGACTTTACGGTCGTTTTGGGACAGGCGTTTTTGTATCTCTACCAGCCGCACATCGACGATCCTCCGAATCTCCTTCCTTGTCAGGCGATTGAAGATGACGATGCTAGATATGCGGTTTAGAAACTCCGGTAGAAAATAGTTTCGCAACGAATTCATGACCATTTCGCGCGTCGTAGCATCAATCTTGCCATCAGGGGCGTTCTGACGAGCAAGGTATTCGGCACCAAGATTGGACGTCATGACGACGATACAGTTGCGAGCGTCAACGATGCGACCCTGACCGTCCGTAATACGACCGTCGTCCATGAGCTGCAACATAACAGTGAGGACCTCCTTTGCGGCCTTTTCCACCTCGTCGAAGAGGAGGATTGAGAAGGGCCTTCGGCGAAGGGCTTCCGTAAGCTGTCCTCCCGCGTCATGGCCCACATATCCCGGAGGTGCACCGATCATGCGAGAGAGCGAATGTCTCTCTTGATACTCGGACATATCGAAGCGGATCATGGATTTCGCGTCGTCAAAGAGGAACTCCGCCAGCGCTTTCGTGAGCAGGGTCTTTCCGGTACCAGACGGCCCGCAGAAGAGGAATGAGGGTGGTTGGTTAGGATTACTAAGACCTGAACGCTGGAGACGGATGGCATTCGAAACAGACGTGACAGCTTCCTTCTGACCCACAACTACCTTGCCCAGGTGCTTCTCCATGTGTAGGAGCTTGTCCTTCTCTGAGGTTCGGAGACGTGTCACTGGTATTCCTGTCCATCGAGCCACAATCTCATTGATTTGATCAGGCCCCACTGCATCTGTGAGCATAGCTTCCTGAACGCCCTCGGACCCTCGACGTGCATAAAGCTCAGCATCCGCACGGGCACGGTCGGCTTCGAGTTGCTCAATACGAGCTTTGGTATCAGGCATAGCATAGTAGAGAAGGTCTGAAGCGGTCTGTAGGTCTTTGTTTCGCTCAGCCTCCTCTTGCTTGACTTTCAGTTGATCGTATTTGATCTTTGCTTCTTGAATGTCTTTGCTACGCTGCTTTTCCGTTTCGTACTTCTCACGCATGGGCTTGAGATCCTCTTCAACGTTTGCCGCTTCTGATTGTGCTTGTGTGAGACGAGAACGAGCGGATTCGTCCTTTTCCCGCTCGAGAGCGTGTATCTCAATTTGCAACTGCCGTAATTTACGCTCCATAGTGTCGAGCGCCTCTGGTTGTGATTCCCGAGTAACTCTGACAGCCGCTGCTGCTTCGTCAATTAGGTCGACAGCCGAGTCAGGTAGTCTTCGAGCGGTTAGGTATCGAGCAGCTAGGGTAGCTGCTGCCACAATAGCCCCGTCAAGGATATTGACACCATGGTGAACTTCATACTTTTCCTTCAGACCTCGGAGAATTGAGATCGTCTCAGGTATCGTCGGCTCTTTGACCAAGACTTGCTGGAACCTGCGCTCGAATGCCTGATCCTTCTCGATGTATTTCCGATATTCGGCAAGCGTAGTTGCGCCAATGCAGTGTAATTGACCTCTTGCAAGCATGGGTTTCAACAGATTTGCTGCGTCCATCCCACCTTCCCCACTCGATCCAGCGCCCATCAGTAGATGTATCTCATCAACGAAAAGGACTATCATCTCCTTCGAGTCCTCTATCTCTTTCAGGACGCCCTTCATTCGTTCTTCAAATTCCCCCCGGTATTTGCTCCCGGCGACCAATGATCCGACGTCAAGAGAGAGCAGCTTGCAGGCCGCCAGGTTTGCTGGTACATCTGCGTTGACTATCCTTGAGGCCAGGCCTTCGACGACGGTCGTTTTTCCGACCCCGGGCTCACCAATCAAGACAGGGTTGTTTTTCGTCCTTCGTGACAGTATTCTTATGACTCGTCTGATTTCCTCCTCTCGACCGATGACTGGGTCAATCTTGCCCTCTCTGGCCAACGAAGTCATGTCTATGGTGAACTTCTTGAGGTTCTCATTTTCCTGTTCTGAATCCGCGGTTTTTGAGTCCACTCTTTTCGTCCCGCGGATCTGCTGTATGGCAGAGTCTATAAGCTTAGTATTAGGGACGTTGGCGTCCGCTAGGCATCGTTCAATAGAAGAATCTTGCGAAAGGCATTGAATCAGGTGGTCAATTGCAATGTAGCTATCCTTCTGGGTCTTGGACAATTCATTTGCGTTCCGCAAGACCTTTGAAAATTGAGGAGATATTGACACGTGCTCTGGTGGCGGGTCCTGACTCGGTAACCTTACAAGAGCTTTCTTCATTGCTCGATCAAGGGCTTGTGGGTCTCCATGGGCACGATCGACGACTTGACGGAAGAGAGGTGATGAGCCTGAGGTATGTGAGGCGTTCATGGCTTGTTGCTGGTCTTTTGATTCGTCGACTGGCGGGTCGAGGAGGGAAACGGCGAGGTGAAGAGGGAGGATCTGGGAGTGAGAGTATTGTTGGGCGAGTTCATGGGCGTCGGCCAGGGCCTTCTGTGCCCGGTCTGTGAAGTTCATGCCAGATGCCATTTTGTGGATGGTCAGTAGATTGAAGTGGTGTGACTACTCTCGAGAGATGATGTAGGCCCAGCCCAGTTTGCGTGTTGCGGAGCTTGTGGGATTTGGAGTGTGCTTATGATTTGCGAATGTTCTTCTCGCCCTCCAACGTGTGGGAGTCATGAAAATGGAGCGGAAGAAGTGGATGCGAAGCGTTATGAAGATGGAGTCATTAGTATTAAGTCTACTCTAATTCGTCAGTCATCAAGTGCACATGTTCTAGTTGAGGCGAGTTGGTGCACACATTGGGTAGATGGTAGTAGTTGCTTCCAGCGGGTTCCAGAAACATGCTTTCCCATTTAGCGTACGAGTACTCCAGGTATTTGATTCAATAAGGTGTTGAGCCTTTTCTTGCAAGTAACATACAATGTTCAGTGTAACATGTTAGCAGTATCAGGATCTCAATGATCAGAAAGCAAATTCCATATCGAGCTTTCTACCATTTCGCATCATGCCTGGTGACTGGTGATACAACTACAAGGCCCAATAATGCCAAGAGCTGCACAGGGCTTGGAATGCGCCACACGCTAAATTGTCGATGAGGCTGACCATCGCGCTGCACTGATGCACCTTCCAAACCTTCCAAACACCATCCACATTGAAGACATCGCCTTCGGACATTGCAAGACTGTACGAGCTTGATCATTTGGGTTATTGTTATTTGGACTACTCTATCCAACACTCGGTCAAAAGCCAGCGTGCCCGTCTCCTTCTAGAAACTTTCTCCTTCAGAATGAACGTCCAAAGTGATCGCCGAGGCCCCAACAAAGGTTCGATCGACTGGCATTTGCGTCTATACCTTTGATTGAATCACGAGCGCTGGACGTGTTCAATCTCAAGTCGCTTGCAGAGCTCGGTGACCCGCATTTAATCTCGATTAGGATGAAGCCGTCTTCCCTTCCTTTACCATTTTCATCTCCTCCTCGTCAACAATGATTACGCCTTTCCCTTGCATCTTCCCGCTATAAGCAAGCTCAATCAGTTTTGGTATCTCACTGAGACCAAAGAACGGATTTGTCTTAACCGAGATCTTGTGCTCTGCAACGATCTTGAGCATTTGCTCGGCTTCAAGTCGGCTACAGATCAAAGAGCCCTTTATTCTCACGTCGCGGAAGACAAGCTCGTGAAAGGGAACGGAGACATCCGTTGGCTGTAGAGACGTCAAGCACTACAAACACCAGAAGAACTTGCGGATGTAACATACCTGAGCAATTTGAATCATAGTCCCACTAGGATACGATTTCGCAGTCAGCATTGACGACTTGGGGGGAAGTATGAAGACCTAGAACAAGACTCAAGAGTAATGACTCCCAAGACACGTCTGAGTCTCAATATTTGGTCCGCAAGAGGAAAGAAACATCGGCTCCGGAAGTACGTACTGCATCTTCGTCACGGCACAGGCCAGCGCCGCTGCTTGGCCATTGTCCGATACATTGACCGTAGCATCCGCTCCCATTCCGTTAGTAACCTTCATTACTTCACTAACCACCTTCTCTTTTTCTTGCCTGGCATCTACTACAACATCTGCTCCGCTAGCTCTCGCTAGCACTAACCCTTCATCTCTCGCATCAATTCCTACAACCATTAGTCCTAGCGCTTTTGCAAACTGGCAGCCCAAATGCCCTAGGCCGCCCCCAGCGCCTACAATCGCAACTGTCTCTCCTTTCCTCAATCCGGTCTGCAGGATTCCTCTCCGCGGCCGTCTCAAATGACACCTCCTCAGGTATTCTTGGGCTCTCACGGCCGTCGACAACCATGTATTCCGCAAAGGCTCCATCCAGCGTGACACCGACATGCCCTGCAAGGTTGGGACAGTACTGCCGGTAGTTCTCATCGCCTAAACAATCTGTGCAATGACCGCATCTGTTCCGTGGCAGGCCGGCCATAAGTCGATCCCCTTTCTTGACGTCTGTGACTGATGAGCCGAGTTCAACGACGGTACCGGCCCCTTCATGAGATCCAATGCAGGAGATTTTCGTCCCCATTATGCCTGCACTGACCATGCCATCCGTATGACATAATGATGCTACGGCGACTTTGAGGAGAACATCGTAGGGGCCAAGGGATTCAGGGGTGGGAACTTGGTGGATCTTATAGGGTTTATTGAACTATCAGGATGTCATCATATTAGCCTATTCGTAGATAACTATGAATGGTTTGATTACCTCTACAACCTGTGCAGAAAGCATAGATCTGGGGATGCCTGCAATCGCCATTTGGAACGAGGGCCGAGGGCGAGTGCGTATTAGGACACGGGGAATAGATTCGCAGAACCAAAAATGAATCGAATGAATTTGATCGCCTGGGAGCCTTTGTGTTATAAGCGGTGGACCGCATTTTGAGTTAAGTAGGTTTGAACCAGGCTGTCTTGAAAGAATGATGTCACAGAAGTAGCAAACGTGAAGCTTATACAGACTACGGAGTGGAGCCAATGCTCTGCCTGATATTTCGATCATATCTCTACGAATTGAGATATACATTGATCTGACTTACCATCCACAATTCATGGATTCACTACATCTCACAGTAATGTAAATTCCTGATGGCGCTGGCATAGCGGTGAAAGGAACGCGTGTTCTATACTCTACTGGGCTCGCTTTTAGATAGTATGCCGTCAACGTGACCTAGTGGGACGATCTTGGTGCTCCTTGATGAAGAGAAAAGTCCTGATCTTAAGGCAGTAAGCATTTGCGGTCTTCTTATCAACGTGAAGCTTCGAAGATGCACCGGTTCTCTCAACGATTGAGTCAGCATGGCCAAAGGAAATTGTTGGCACCCAAGATAATTTTGTAACTTCAAACAAAGAATCTGGCTTGAGATATAGTTTTCAGACCATCCTGGAGAGGCACTTGCCTTCACCTACACCACAGATTGTCGCCTGCCCTGTTTTCAACTTGCAACCCTATGCATCTCGGCTCGAAACGTTTGCCGGTAGCGAAAAAGGGAAGCTGTCAAATTGTTCTTGCAGTATAATAGATTCGTTTTAGTAAAGTGAGTCCTGTGACACCTTACATGGCATTGTATAATCCAAGTAAAGTACAGCTCGCTGGATTATCTGCCCATAATGAAGTACATTTCAGAGTCCAACAAGCAATCCAAGGAGGCTTCCGGCCAGAATTATGGGATGAAAGCAACAGCAATAAGAGAGAAAGCCCTCGAAAGGTCGCTTGCGGACTCACGACGTAAGCTGCAATCTCTAAAAGGTTGACACAGCTGACAGATACCTGCTTCAGTGCAACCGAGCATCCTCAAGGTGTCTCAGGAAGCTAGGAGCCCTGCCTCATACGGTCTCAAGCAAATGGATCAGTAAGCATCAATGTTGGTCGGTGGATTGGCGAATGGAATCCTCTGAAGGGCAGATATTCTGCGGGATGAGGAGCGTGACTTACTTAGATCATGAGTATGAAATTCCTTTGGAATCGGTCTGCTGTGAGCTTGTAGCCAGCTACCTGGAATACCTACTTCCACGACACATGATATTTGAAAACATCAACTCTGCTGTATTTCACCAGCGTGATGATTGGAGCTCAAGACCGAGTTTCCAACGAGATCCTGAGAAGGCATGGATTATCACAATCTTAGATTGTTCTTTTCGATTACCCAACAAGGATACGGATATCTCAACTCCCAAACCCACGTATGATTGAGAGTACCGTAGATAAATTGACACAAATCGAGTTGGTAAATCCAAGTTTTGTGCCCCAGTCACGTACACGATATCAAGCATACCTATGTCGTCATGCGACTTAGACCCTGCCAAGCCTTGAGCGTTGGCTCGTTGGCTAGGCAGCTCCGAAAGCGTAATGCTCATATCTCCCCAGCTCCCAGTATTTATTATTCCAGGATATAACCTATCCATCTCACTTCGCTTCCGACACTTCTACTGTTGCATAGCAGCGAAAGCCTACTCATTATGATGAAACCCACAATCTTGTCTCTCCTTGTGGGAGCATGTGCTGCCTCAATACAGCAGCAAGTCCCTCTTCAAGACCAAGCGCCACAACAGCTACAAGATGTGTGGACAAAACCCCTCAAGGACCTTAAAACCTCCTTGAAGTCCCTCACCAAAGAAGCCCGAGCCGTTTGGGATGAGGTCGCCATGATGTATCCAGGATCTATGGACGAAGCTAGCTTCTTTTCCTCGCCCAAGAAGCACAACCGCCGACCAGATAGCTACTGGGATCACATTATTCGCGGCGCCGACGTCCAGAGTATATGGGTTGAGAACGAGAAAGGCGAGCAAGAGAGGGAAGTCGACGGAAGGCTCAGTGCTTATGACTTGAGAGCCAAAGGTGTAAATCCAGGCATACTTGGGGTGGATCCGAAAGTGAAGCAGTACAGCGGTTATCTTGACGATAACGACAACGATAAGCATCTGTTCTATTGTATGTTATCAGAAGAGTGGTTTCTTTAGATATTCTAATGGCTCATTCTAGGGTTCTTCGAATCTCGAAATGATCCTCAAAATGATCCCGTCGTTCTATGGCTCAATGGCGGGCCTGGATGCAGTTCATTGACGGGTCTGTTCCTCGAGCTCGGTCCAGCCTCTATCGACAACAAGCTGAACGTGGTTTACAACCCACATTCGTGGAACTCGAATGCTTCCGTGATCTTCCTCGACCAGCCTGTAAACACTGGCTATTCCTACAGCGGAGGCTCAGTCAGCGATACCATTGCTGCCGGCAAGGATGTATACGCTTTGCTCACGCTTTTCTTCAAGCAATTCCCTCAATACGCCCATCAAGACTTTCACATTGCTGGTGAGTCGTATGCTGGACATTACATACCCGTTTTTACATCCGAGATCATGAGTCACAAGAAGAGAAACATCAACTTGAAATCTATCTTGATCGGTAACGGTCTCACCGACGGCCTTACGCAATACGAACACTACAGGCCCATGGCTTGCGGTGATGGTGGTTGGCCGGCTGTTGTGGATGAGGGCCAGTGCCAGGGAATGGACAACGCACTCCCTCGATGCCAGTCACTCATTGAAGGCTGCTACAATAGCGAGAGTGTCTGGTCATGTGTTCCTGCGGCTATCTATTGCAACAATGCTATTATTGGACCCTACCAGCGAACGGGACAGAACCCTTACGATGTCCGCGTGCCATGCGAAGGTGGATCGCTCTGTTACACTCAACTCGATTTTATTAGCAAATGGCTCAACAAACCAGAGGTTATGGAAGCCCTTGGCGCAGAGGTTGACAGCTACGACGGCTGCAATTTTGATGTCAACCGTAATTTTCTATTTGCTGGTGACTGGATGATGCCTTTCCACCGCTTGGTGCCAGGGATCCTTGAAAAGATGCCGATCCTAATTTATGCTGTAAGTTCCTGATATCAGATGTTGTCGCCGTCCATTGGGTACTAATCCTTGGCCCAGGGCGATGCGGACTTTATTTGCAACTGGCTTGGGAACCAAGCTTGGACCGAGGCCCTCGAATGGCCTGGGCAGAAGGCGTACAACAAAGTGGCACTTCAGGATTTGAAGCTCGGGGGTGATGGCCAAAAGATTGGCGAAGTCAAGAACAACGGTAATCTCACATTCATGAGACTTCATGCTGCAGGGCACATGGTTCCTCTAGATCAGCCAGAGGCCAGCTTGGATTTCTTCAACCGTTGGTTGAGCGGTGAGTGGATGTGAAATCTGAACTTTGGGTTGTTAGCACTGGATACGTTGACTGCGGGTTCTGGGAAAGGGTGTAGAGGGGTGTGGGCGCAGTGGTCGGTAGGCCATACTCGTATATATATCAAGTTCTCCCGATGAACTTCACCAAGTACTAGATCTCCATAGCATGCCAGAGCCGTTTTCATATGTGGGGAATTCTTCAGGGTCACTCACGATGAAGCATTTTTCAGAGTTTGCGTACTGTTTCAAACACCACCACCACCACCACCATCACGAATGCGTTTGTGAATAGGTCCTTAATAGGGATTTCAAGCGTACAGGTGATGGTTAGTCAAGAGTCGTTGCTGTGCTTGTTGATTATTCAATTGCGAGTTGTAAGCTGGGAAATGAAAGGCTCACTCCCTAGCTACGTGCAGTACAAGATACCTATGTAGATACACAGCCCCATTCTGGCTTGCATATTGCATACCACAAGTAGATGCTTTGTTTCATCTTTCCCCTTTTGACCCGTGGCTTCACTGGCCTCACCGTATATCGTATTGTACTTGCTATTTTCAGATCCATCGGAGAATAATTGTGCGTATGTCATCCGCTGTCATGTACTTACAACATGTTAATCTACTTGTCAGCCTCCAAAATAGACGAGGCCCGGCGGAATTAATCGATGCTCAACCCTTAACCTCTTCCCCTTGCCCTTGCGCGAACAATGCCATCTAAGTCAACTCTTTTCCATTCGCACAGAAACACTAGCCGTTCAGAGATCTCAGTGGGCTCGCAAGAGGAAAGGGACGTTGATATCCTCCGCTCTACAACGTCCGATCACCATCACGACGAGGCTCTACCATATCCTTCAGAAGAAAGAGGCTTCTATCAATTGGCATCTGGTCCGACAAGACCCCAGAGTCAGTTGACATCCGGTCCAACAAGATCTCCAAGTCACCGCCTCCCAACCCTGCTCAACACTGCTGCCCCGCCATCAATCAGCCTTCACAGCACGCCAAACTCGGCGGTCGAGGACGATAGCCCGGACCGCTATTACCAACAATCTCCAAGAGTTCCAGTGCACAAAGCAGAGCAGAAGAAGAGGAGATTCTTTGGACTCGGAGGTTCCTCCAAAGAGACCAACAAGGATAAGCCTGAGAAGTTTGGGAGGAGCACATCTGTTAGAAGGAAGGACCAGCACCAAATTCTAGAGTCCCGCAACACCGACGCCCGCAACCGTACCGAGCAACAGCGCTCGCCTGCCTCATATCCTTTGGACGACGAAGAAGAACCAGAAAGGTACGTCTCTTCCGAGTGATCTCTTCCTGATGGCTACGATTTCGAGTGACAAAACATGATTCGGGGACTGGGGGCGAGTTTCTTCGTCAACTCTCCAGACTTGTCCCATAAGTCAAACCCCATGTCAAGTGATATGCTGACTCCGAAAACATAAACAGTGGAGCCGCTCTGCAGACCTCGTATACTCAATTCACAGCATCTGAAAAAGACCCATTACGATCTCCAGGTTTCCCACCCCCTCTTACTCACGAGGAATATCTTTACGGCAGGTCAACGCAGCAACCCATAGCCTCGGATCTAGCAATTCGGCAGCCTTTGAAGCGTCAGTCATCTTCTCAGTCACCCAAAGCTGCTCGCCAACAGCCTTCGTCATATCACCCTTCTCCTTCTTCCGCAACCTCGACGTCTAGCCATCCCTTTGCGCATAGGGGCCCACACGAGCCGCTTCAACAGCTTTACCAAGACCAGACTAGCAGACCATCATCGGCACAGTCGCTCGAGCCTCCTCCCGTCGTCCAGTATCCGCGAGCCTCGGATTCTCATCAGAACAACGTAGAGCAGAGTCAGGTTTCTCCTGGGACGTATATGCAGGGCTCAATGGGACCGCCGCCAACTCAGCAACCCCCTGCAACCAGACGCTCAAGCGAGGCGACCCAGCAAAGTTCGTCGTCAGGAGGTCAGGGTCGGGAAGGGGGCAACTATCAACACTACAATCCAGGTGTCCAGCAAGCCTCAACTCTGCCCTCCAACGCACCCCCACAGTATAGCGCTCAGCTAGCCCCGCAAGGTCAAAGCTATAGGGGAAACGCTCAACCCTCGCCAATGACGCAACAAGAAGGCCGAAGTACACCGCCTCCGAATAGATCTCGAGATGATCTATCAGGCCTAGACGTTGCACAATTGCTTAATCGTCACGATGAATTACGTATGTCTCTCATTTTTACAGTTCTCTATCGTACAGCTGCATTTCACATTATTAATACTAAACACTTTGCAGAGGACAAATACCGCAAAGTAAAGAAATACTACTTTGACAAAGACGCCCAAGTCCAACAGCTTCAGAACACGCTTGCCCATCAGCGCCTATCACAGTCCCGCACTTCATTGGACGATAACGAGTACTCGAACAGGTTCCAACGCCTTGACGGCGCTATCAACAACCTCGCTTTCAACATTCGCCGCGACTGGCGGTCTATTCCCCCTTGGCTTGCTCCTCATGTCAATCGGGATGCAGCAACCCAGCCAACAAAGGAAATGACCGCTGTTGGCCGTGCTTGCATATCTCGATGGCTCGTAGACGAACTGTTAGAACGCTACTTTCATCCCTCGCTGGAACTCGGTTTCTCAGCACAGCTCAAAATAATAGAAAAGAACCTTCGCCGTTTTGCTGCTCCAACCCCTTCAGAGGAAGAAAAAGACTCTCTTCTCGCCAGGATCTCGAACTGGCGCCTAGCTACTTTAGATGGTCTACAAGAGGTCCTGTCATCTTCTCAAGCAGCCGATAATCGCGCTTCGTTAACAGAATCACTTGTCGAGAAATTGACAGCTAGCCTCTCGATGATGTTGAAGGAACCTTCGCCGCCAGGCCTTGAAGGTGGCGTATCAATGATTGTGGAGCTAGCTGTCGGTATAGCTGCCAATCTGCCGCTGGAAAGCCGAGACGTGTTTGTTGAGTATGTTGCCCCTGGCGTCTTAGTGCAGGAAGCCTGGATGAAAGTTGAGAGCGGTTTACCGGCTTTGACGAATCCAGGCGAAGGACCTTCTGACGGCGACGGCGGGAGCGTCGTTTCGAAGCAGACCGAGGAAACCGGATCCATCGAAAGTCGTGATACGGGCGCCAGTAACGGGAATGGGAACGAAGAGACTGCTAAGGAAACGGCGATGCAGCAGCAAGCGCAGCAGCAACAGCAACAAGTGGCGCAAGGAAAGAAGAAGGGTATGTTCACTGGTTTCATGAGCGGCGGGGCTGGGAAGAAAGGTAGTGTCTCGGGAGCAACTCCTGGCCTGCAATCCCAACAGGGGCAGGGACAGCAGCAACAACCGAGTCCACCGAAAGAGGATAGAGTCAGATTCTCTACATTTATGGCTGTCGAGGTGAGAGGTCGAAGTGTGCTAGTGAAAGCACCTGTCTACGTTCGAGAGTGACTCAAAGGTGTACCAAATCTAGTCTCAAGGGCTTTTACTCTGCAACTTCTGGGAACATGTTCTGGTATGGACAATAAGGGTTGGTGAATGGAATGGGAGACGTTGACGGTGACGACCAGCGAACTCGGCACATCGGCGTCGTTGACTAAGACCAAAAGAGGATTCACCGCGTTATCTCTTGGAGTTGCTATATATACCCTACTAAGTCAATGAGCATGGGCGTTCCTGTTGCGGCAACAATATCTCAAGGTTGGTCCATCTATGTCCAAATCTTAGGGAGCGCTTCCCGTTTTCTTTGGATATTGCAACACTTCCATTTTAGACGGAAAGGACAATGGGAACTTCAGGCAGGTTGTTGAAGAAATTGGCAGTCCTGATCGTTGGGCGACTTCGTTTTGACACGATTGTGGGTACCAATCCGAGAAGACATGACAGTTTGCCAAAGCTGTACTCTTACAGCTGGCAAAGCATCCGGCAACACGCCCGGCTTTCGAATTCAAGGCTTGCAAGTTGCCTCGATCGTCGCTTCCCAAAGGTATCCCACCTTACAATTTCGCCCTTCGAGTCTTTTCGTCCATCAAATCTGCACCTTCTCCCAGAATTCCCTCCAACTCTTTCACCGCTCTCCAGGTTTTGCCTAATTGTACCCTGATCGTTTTCATTCCTACCTCCCTTCCCATCTTCAAATTTTCCCCAATGTCGTCCAGAAAGACAATATCTTCCGGGTTGATCCCTTTTCCGCCTTTCTGCTTGTCAAACTCATCTAATCGCTGAATGGCAAGCTCATATATATCGCGTGATGGCTTCCGCATGCCAACCTCTGCACTGGCGATATAAACATCGAAGTAGCTCATGGGATTTACGAAGAAGGCGTCTGCAGCTTTCGGGTCGGAGGAGGCAGAAGAAGAAGAAAGCTCCTTTCTGCTCCAAGGATGACCCGGGGGATAGATGACGGTGTTGGAGAGAGCCCCAATGATAGGACGATTTTTCTGGCTTGAGAGCCGTTCAAGGGCTGGAAAGATGTAGGGATCGGGATGGCGTGAAGCACTCATCATAGACCAAAAGAGGGACTCGCCGTCAATTGAGGGTATTGGAGTTTCGGAGTTGCTAAATGACGAAGGACGAACAATTTTTGTATTGGGTGAGGAGTCTTCTTTGATCTCGCTTTTGCTGGGTGGTTCAACAACGTCCTCGGATTCCATGCTGACAGGGTCTCCAATTGTGGTGTCTTTTGCCAGCTTCGAAAGTGAAGGGCTACCGTTGTTTGGCTCATTACCTGAAGACTTTTGCCTGAAGGTGGACGACTGTGCTCCTCGATCATTATCTGTAGGCTGGGAATCTGCAGTCTCAGCCTTTAAGCTAACGTGATCTCCCAGCTGCGTTGAACCAGCGGTGTCCTTCAGCTTTTTCCTCCCATTCCTAAAGCTTGTATGGAATTCTTCCCACGCCTTTTTATCGTGGAGATCTGCCGTGAAGCCTTTGAAGAATCCTGCATCCATTTTGATTTCCCCACGTTCTAAGCGCTGCCAGTAGCCATTGGGGGAACTGTATCTGATTGCGTAGTTGATCCAATCCGTTGGGAGATGATTTGATCGTTCAAAATCGATGATACCCTGGAAAGGAGAGAGGACCTAAGAAAGTGATTAGTATCAGAGAGGCTCCCTTCTTGTGGACATGACGAGTATGAGCGTACACAAACACCGCCAATGTCGAAAAGGACGACTTTTGGGGGCTTTTGGGGGGCCATTGTCCGGCGTGCTGGCCCTTATTGGGAGAGGCTGAGATGGGGGGGGAAGGAGTTGGGTGGGCCTAATGAACTGGAAGGGCGGATGGAAGCATTGGGGATGAAGTAGAGCAAGGAATACTGTATGTAAAAGCAGTGGGATGATGCTATGACTGCGTTACTCGTACTTTATTCTTGCCGAGGCAAAGCCTCCAAAGCTTATCGATAAGAGTGGCGGAGAGGCATCACTGTGGCTCTTTGGGAAGAGATAGGGTTAGGGTTAGGGTTCAAGAAAGCTTACTTTAATCGGCTTGTGGACCTCATTATTACTTTCACAAGAAGAATGTCATCGTGATCTTACCAAACGTCTACCCATCTTGTGTGGGTGCAACACTTGGGTGGTGAGCAAGAACAGCAAACAGCGCACACAAAAGTTCTAAGGTACCCTTATTATCATTATGCAGATAAATCAAGTGTGTGCTTGCGATTCTATGCCATTTTCACGCCTACAGATACTGACTGATCTCTAAACACCAGCCCTCAAATCAAATCCGCCTAACAAACGTCTCACTCGTCCGTCTGAAAAAAGGTAAAAAACGCTTCGAGATCGCCTGCTACAAGAACAAGGTCCTCGAATACCGAAGTGGTATCGAGACCGACCTCGATAACGTCCTCCAAATTCCCAACGTCTTTCTTTCCGTCAGCAAAGGGCAGACAGCGCCCACACAGGACCTTGCCAAGGCTTTCGGACCAAAGACCAGTGTCGACGACATAATACAAGAGATCCTGAAGAAGGGTGAGTTGCAGGTTGGTGAAAAGGAACGGCATGCTCAGGCGGAAAGGATCCACAATGAGGTTGTGGACATTGTTGCTGGAAAATTGGTCGATCCGAAGAGTAAAAGAGTGTACACAGCGGGGATGATTGAGAAGGCCTTGGAGCAGTTGAGCAGCCAGGGTGCCCAACATAAACAAGATGAACATGGCAAAGGGAGTGGTACTGCTACGCCAATAGCCGACGGGGAAGAGGCCGAGGGAAAGAAGAAGGACCTGCCGACCTGGACAGGCGTGGTGACTACGAAGAGTGCGAAAAGCCAAGCTCTGGAGGCCATGAAGGCGTTGATTGCATGGCAGCCCATACCCGTGTCAAGGGCGAGGATGAGGTTGAGGGTTACCTGCCCTACGAGTATCCTCAAGCAGGCAACGAAAGCAGGGCCGAAAAAAGCAGCGCAGGAGACCGGCGAAGACGCTGACGGCGAGAAAGCTACGGGGACTGTGAAGGACAGGATATTGAGCTATGTCGAGCAGATAGAGACACAGGACACAGTAGGGCAGGAATGGGAAGTAGTGGGCTTCGTGGAGCCGGGAGCCTTCAAGGGCTTGGGGGAGTTCGTAGGTGGTGAGACGAAAGGTAGAGGCAGAGTCGAGGTGCTTGATATGGCTGTGGTCCATGAAGGAGACTAGAGTCGTACCAGGTTGTCCTTTTCTAGATTCCGCGGACCTTAATGGAAACCCAGCAGATATCACCCGGTCACCGATTATCTGCGAGCAGATTTTGCAATGAGCCTGCGATACGTGAGAGAAGGTGATTGCACTCGCGAATTGACCTTGATCATGACATGAGACGGCTTATGCAAGCATTCAAGTGCCAAGTATATGCCTCGTAGACCAGGAACACACAGCAAAACACTGCCAGTTCTCCGCAAAGAGTCCCGCCGCCCGCTCAACCCTTCTTCTTCGACACACCGACAGTCCTTCCCCTCCGGCCAGTAGTCTTCGAATGCTGTCCCCTAACTCTCAAGCCCCAGTAGTGCCTCAGACCCCTGTGCGCGCGGATCTTCTTCAGGCGCTCCAAGTCCTCACGCAGCTTGCTGTCCATGTTGTTCGCCAACACTTGAGAGTCCTTGCCATCCACAATGTCACGTTGGCGATTGAGGAACCAGGTGGGAATTTTGTACTGAGTCGGGTTCTGGATGATGGTGACGATGCGCTCGAGTTCTTCGGAGGTGATTTCGCCGGCTCTGGGGTGGCAGTCCGCCGTTAGCGATGCTTGTGAGGGACTTGCGTGGCGCAGATTGACAAGGGGGGTCGGTGGAGGCATACCGCTTGTTCAAGTCCACATCGGCTTTCTTGCACACCAGGTTGGAGTATCGGCGTCCGACGCCCTTGATTTTGGTGAGGGCGTACATGATCTTCTGCTTGCCATCGACGTTGGTGTTGAGGAGACGAAGAATGAACTGGAAGTTCGACTTCTCTCCTGAGACGAGGGCTGTGTTAGGTGTCAGCGAATGACTGTAGTGTGCCAGTCATCCAAGTTCATTGTGTCAAGATTGAAACCTATCGCTGAAAGACTTACACATGATGGGCGATGCGCTCTGTGAATGATGTCGATGGATAGGTCGTCGAAGGTTGAAATTAATGTGTGAAGATTAGCGTGCTCGCTTGCTAGTCTCCTAACGTGGCTATCCAGCCCTACCAAGACTTGGCGTGGTGATTGTGAACAAAAAGGCCAACGTTCCTCTACTGATTTACTCGTAAAGCTTTTAAAGAAACGCCTTGCATCTGTTCTTGATATACAAAAGGAGACCTCATCGTGGTATTCATACTATCTAATTCAATTCAACAAAACAATCCCTTCGACAATGCTAGATATGAGGAACAAAGTTCGACCACTGCACCTCCTCGTAGGCACTGCGAGGAAGCGTACGCAGGCTCAGGAAGACTTCAACTATCATATATATATCATATATAGCCTGGCGATAGGGTATATCAAAAGTGAGATCGCCTCCACCCCTGAGTTTATATTTCTTAGCGTGGTTTTTCCAATCCAAGAACGAGCTTCGAAAATAGAAGCGAGGAACATGACGAGGCACAACTATCGTAGTCGCAGTGCTGCAATATAGAGCGCTTCCCCGCCACAGCCACTTTTGGACAGGCAAAGGGTTAAGTACGCTCCTCGGCCGGGGTGACGCTCAAACCTGCTCATGGCCCTCAACCAATTCAACCGGAATTCTCCCAACAAGCTTTTCGATTCCGACATTTTTCGAGTAGCTGCTTGGAGTTTTCTTTCCCAAACATCACGATAGAATCCTCCTTTCTTCGGGACACCTTATTCTCTCAATATCTGACTCTTGCCACGAGTGGATCTTTTCGTAAAGGAACATGTCGTTTTCTAGGTCAACTGTTCTCACCGAAGACTCAGTGTCAGAATTGGGGGAACGCTTCGGTAAATCTTTGTCCATTCAAGGAGAATGGATCAACGTACCTCGTCGAGCACTCAGCTCCTCAGAAGACGACGAGATTATAGCCATCCCTCGAGAGCTCAATTCAATTGCGACCTTGAGGTTCTTGGGACTGTCGAAAGACTCAGCGAATCAGACGTGGAGCAGATATTCAAGATTCCTTCAGACTGGAGACGACGATATCATCAGTTTCGCTCTGGCGACAGTAGATGGAGGTCAAGACACCGCTAGCACCGAGAACGATGATTGGATAGCAGCTATGAGAACAATGGGTGCAGGGAAGATTCTCAGAAATCGCATCATGACTTCTGGGTTTGACTTCATTCGCCATACCAAAACCCCAAAGATATGGGTTCTGCAAACATTGAAAGAAAGGTAAGGCATTTTACGCTTTCTAATTTGAAATGCTAACGAGAAACAGATGGGCCGCGCTTGAGAGCCTTGACAATACCGTACTAGGTCAAAAGTCAAAGAAAGCTACTAAGTTGGTTTCGTTGGAAGAGCGAACAGCGAACAAGGGGAAGGGGAAGGAAGGGAAGGGTTCTCCATCTATAAATAGAGATGAAGAGACTGAGAAAGACGAACCCTTAGCTATCGAAGCTGTCGTTCAGGATAGAAATGCAAAGGCGGATGAGGTCGAATTGTTCAAAGGTGGTGGCTATGAGCGTATGAAGAAAGCATTCAGACCTGAGAACGTTCCCGGACCTCGATATAACACGAGCGCTCTTAGGTCTACGGCTCCGACCGACTTCTCTCAGAGCTCCGACGATACATACTGGGCTACGAACTTGGAATTGGCAGAGTTTTTCGCACGCTACCACCAAGCCAGAAATGGCACTGACATACGTGCGGGAATGCTCCATATCATCATTCCGAAGCCAATTCTTGAATCTGCGGTCCACTTCAAGACTCAGGAACATTGGCGGGAATTTGTTTGGTTGAATTGTATACAAGGAGAGATCCCAGGTACGTCCATGTCGGAGCTGATCTACGCCCTCTTTGAATAACAATGCTAACTGCAGAACCTGCGCAGGGCATCTCGCGTATCTGAAGCGAGCGCAGGTCTTAATTGGGTCAAGGTTAGATGGGGCTCGCGAGCAGGTGGTTCGAAAGCATAATGGCGGAGAAGATTTCTCTGTTTTAGGGGCCAAAAAACTTGCTTCTGGACAAGCAGCGACGCAGGTTGCCTTCAAGGAGGAAGCAATTCATACACAGCTCAACCTAGTGGGAAGGTTGTGGCTGGAACGGTGGACGAGCCCCACAGCTCTTAAAACGAAGGGCGCAGAATAGCCACGGAGTTTGCAGATGAGTGCAAGGAGTTATATCAGTGTTTGGGAAATCCTGTGGAGTGGTAATATCCTAAGAGTGTTCGTCGGATTTTGGGGAGATCACTCAGTACCGTGGTCTAACCACACAATCAGGCAGTCAACTCCCACCACTCTCATTTCATTCTTTCCGCAACAGTGGTAACAACACCTGTGTTCTGAATGATCCACATGTCGTCATACACATGGGGCTAGGCCATCCGATTGTGCCTTCGTGGCTGCATCAGCACTACCATTTCTTCTTCGTCCTCCGAGCTCACCAGACTGGATCCCACCACGCACCGTATTGGACATATTGTGCAACGGCAGCACGCGAGGTTCATAATCTGGAGGACGTAAATGTTCGACTCCTCTACGCGCCACCATAATTAGTGCGTGGAATGCCGAGAAGGAATGGCGTCGGGGAGGAGTCAGGAGACGGCCACGCGGCTTGATACGTTGGAGTCAGATCGGAAAGAGCTAGAAATCTACATTGGAAGGACAGACATGATCGGAACCATGTGAACAAGTCACTATTCAGAAACAATGGGACCCGCTTCTTCCTGGGAAATGTTGGTCATCACTCGTCGTGATCTGCATGTGTTACTTCGGCGGGGGTAAGCCTCTATGCGACGTCTCTCTAAAGTCAAGCCACCAGCTGACAGTTTGCTAGCGGTGTCTGCGCTCTGCGACTGGACTCTTGCAACTCTTCCAATCGTCTTCATGTGGAATTTGCAAATGAGACCAAGGGTCAAGGTCGGGATCTGTGTCTTAATGGGAATGGGCTATTTGTAAAACCCTTGCTGCGCCTGAGTCATGTTGCTTTTCTGACTACAATGCGACCCAACAGTACTGGCATATGTGCTATCGCCAGAACGATTGGTTTCAAGGATGCTACTGCTTCAGCTGGCCACGGTGAGTACACAAGGCGGTAGCAAACCCAATATTGTTTCGGCACACTTTTCAGACAGACTGATGAGCACTTTGTAGGGAATCCTGTTGATTCCGTGGTATGGGCTGTGTAAGTTCACCTGCAATCTCCTTTCTCACAAGTTTCTTGCTGTCGCACCTCCATGGGCCTCTTACTGGGATAAGACTGTGCTATATTGTGAGCCATCGTACTTCATCCAGTCTGTCAATGTCACAGTGACCGTACCAAACATGACGGTTTCAAACTTCAAACCCTTAGAGTCGCCACAGCAGCTATCGAGCACGACTTTTGATATTTCCATGTTTGAGTCGCTTGTAGCTGGCACGTCGCCCGATCCCAATAGACAGCAGTTCACTGCAACCGCGTCGAAAAAGGACATCAATGAAACAACAAACATTGACATAACCCAGCTCACAAATCGAGGACTCACGGATGTCTTTGATCATTTGACTGTTTTTGCAGTGGGATTTTCACAACATGCTGCAGATGCGTATCTGAACGCAAGTGTGCTCGCGACAAGTATGGACTACGCATATCAAATACTTTTTGCTCTGGCCGTGACCAGTCTATTGTCTCCGGGTACCATGGAGCCAGAACCGACATTAACTCGGATCACGGGCGAAGTCCGCGGTGACGAGAATGGTATTTTAGTGGTTCGATCGTTGGCTCTTGCTCTGGAGGCCTGCTTGGGAGTGGCGGCATTGTCAACCTCACTTCTTCTTCTCATATATTGGAACCGGCGAAGCGAGCTTCAAAAAGACCCAGCGTCGCTCAGCCGTGTAATGGAGATGATCCAGAATGATCCCAAGCTTCCGATGCATTTCGAAAAGCTGGGCCAAACAGTCAGCAAACCAAGTCTCACTTTGAAGAGTGGACAACTTCAGGTAGAGAGGTGCGGGAGCGGTCACCCGTTGATTTCTACTTATTCAAAATCTTCTTCGCCTCAGCTTGATAAAGAAACTGCCAACAAGTCAGTGCTACCATTGGTGATGTCAAATATTGTCGGCTTCTCATTTCTTGGAATACTCATAACGGTGCTGGTCATTGTTATGGCCCTGCATCTCTGTATCCGTCATCTGCACGGACTCAACACACCAACCAACAATCCAATACTGGCTCAGATCATACTCAACTATGTTCCAGTCCTCTTTGCAACACTGTTGGAACCATTTTGGACTCTGCTCAACAGGAAATTGTGTCTTATGAAACCTATCGAGGCACTAAGAAGTGGCGAATCAAGAGCTTGTTCATCACTGGATCTCAGATACACGTCGCTGCCTCCACAATTATCCATCTGGCGAGCGTTAAAAGCCCGCCATTTCCTCCTCGTAGCCGTTTGTGCGATAGGGCTATCGTCAAACATTTTGGCTGTTGTGTTGAATGCCTTGCTACAGCCACAACTTACAACTATTGCGACTAACGGCACATTCTTGGAGTCTTTCTCGCTATCAGTCAACGATAGTCCTTCAGACTCAATTGGCTCCGACCACCTCTATATTACCGCGGCCAATCTCAGTCACGGGACCTCTCTCCCAGCTTGGGTTTCGCAATACTTATACTTTTTCCCTTTCCAAATCAATACGACGTCGCCAGTAGGGAGCGTCCAATCGTACAGTGCAATTACACCTGGCCTAGGCCTCGATGTGGTCTGTACAAACCAAACCTGGGCTGATCCAGCGTACATCGGTCAACCCCAGATATCTGTGAGTCAAAGCAATGTATCTTGTACCCGCCAATGGGATACATTTTACGATTCTCGCGGCAAGACGAATGCAACGTTGGAGATCCTTGCACCGTTGGCGCCGAGCTTTGCCAATGCGAGCCATAGCGATCGTGATATCTGTGGCAGTACCCTCGCTATAGGTTTCCTCAGGGCAGAGCTCTATCCGGAAGTTGAAGGCGTTGATAGCTTGTTCACTTCTTTCACGTGGATGACCTGTGAATCTACTTTGTTCACAGCCATGTACGAAGTGCAGGTTACCACCAGCGGTCGAGTCGAAGATTATTCCCGCAAGAGTGAAAAATCCAAGGCTATCCCATTTTTAGGTAATAGCTCTGTTCCCTCCTTTCTGAACAACCTATTCGTTGCCTTCGATGCTCCTTTCAACAACCTAAATCCTTACTGGAGCAACGATACCACCCGCGACACTTGGCCCGGCTTTCTCATCAAGGCAATCACTAAGTCACCTAAATTGATTGACCCCGCGCTTCCGGCACCAGACTTCGAAATAGTCGCTCCTATCGTGATAGATCTAATTCGACGTGTGTTTCCGATAGTCCTCGGTCTACGTCCCTCTGCCTTCGTTCCTGCGCCCCAAGGGAGTAAAATCGAAGGAAAGATGCTCATTTCTTGCACTCGTATCTTCATGTCTTCACCACTGTTCATAGCCACCGTCACATTATTACTACTGAACATCGCGGTGGGGGTTGCATACTACATCTGTCGGCCACAGCCCCTACCAAGGAGCGTGTTAGAAGAAACGACTGCAGGCGTACTCAAGCTGTTCGATGGCAGTGGGCTGGTCAAGGAACAAGTCAAGGATAAGCCGTGGCCGAAAGATTGGAGGTTCGGGTATGGTGGATTCATCGGGGTGGACGATGGCAAGCCAAGGATGGGAATTGAGAGGCGGCCATTTGTGGTGCCTTTGGATGCGAAGAAAGGAGTGTGAGGTAAGCTACCCGCGATGCTAGGCATGACCAAGCCTAATCATCCAGACGAATCGTAATGCACATCAGCTCCCGCCGGGCCTGAACGCCGATTCCACTCGACCCACAAGCGCCAGCGGAGATGTATTGCCTTTGAAAACCGATCCCGCAACATCGCATACCTGCCCGCCATTATGATCACCATTTACGATCCCTGATGAGGCATCACAAGATCTGGAATCATCACCCCGTCGAGGTAATAAACGCTCTTTTCTTATCTACCGACTTACTTAACTCCCCACGTTCTAGTATCTGGAAGACGCGACCCCATATGCTTAAGGTATTTCAGAGGCCTCAGAGATAGTCACTAAAGTAGGCTATAAAAAGGAGCGGTACGCCGCCTATTCTAGCTCTCTGATCCTTACTCGATTACGACCGCTATCTTTCCTAATGCCGTCTAGGACTCTTCCCTTAATCTTATACGGCTGTAGACTGGAACGATATATCGCTCGTCTTCACAGGAGATGGCAATTCAAGATCTGCTAGTTCTTCTTGACCTTGTCTTTGTAGCTCCTCGATGTCTCGCTCTGCTCGCTCCTAGATTATCCCTGACTTATCCTACTTAGTCCCCAATATCTTTGGGTCCACACTCATTTGCTCTCGTTTATGCTTCAATCTATCGCTCTTTAATTTCTACAGGCGAAGAAATGGGAGGAGCTAGCGGAGGATGAGAAGAAGACATGGAAGGATCGATTACTAAGATCGGGGGAATGGAGCTTGGAGGAAAGGGAAGCGGTCTTGAAGGGGATCTTCTTCTCGGCGTTGGCGAACGTTGTAGGACGAATTGAAAATTCTGATCATTGAGATCTACGATCCTATAGCCGGATCTACCGAATCAGCTATCAAGTTTATATAAACCGCTATCGAGGGATCTACGGCTGCTGGCACAGTCTAGAGCACCACCGGTAGTAACAGTATAGAGACCGGATAAAGAAGAACTCCTATCCCCAGAAATATCTTTCTCTACTCTTTCCGACCCACACCGAAACAGTGACCGACTAGCACGTACAGAACGTCGAACACACGTTCGCGGAATCCGACCCCTGGAATACGGAAGGCTTCGAGACGGTCGCTACCGTACAGCTACCGTTGACTACACCACCCAGACACCAAGCCGCAATGGTCTGATTTAATCCACCGGGCACGTCACCAGTCACCGCGTAACCAGCTAGGGTCATGTCGGTGGCACAAGATAGTTCCGGGCCTGCCGGCCAGGCGGAGGTTGTCGACGATGCCGCAGCGGAGGATGAGGTAGAACATGTGCAGTATGGCGCGCGACACGTGGGAAAGAATGCCGTCACGGTCCCGTCCATTGAGCAAGATACGACGCCATACCCGATACACCATTCGAGGAGGCTACCCGCAGAACTGGGCATGGTTAAGCCGGCACGATCGGGACAAGATAAACCCTGCACGAGAACGTCAGTCCTTACTTAGCTTATTATTTGTGAGAGGTGGAGAGTATATAGGGAAAGGGAGTATCACCTGTATCAACTGCCCACTAGACCTCTTTGACACAGCGAGAGGGGTCGCCGTCGCGATAGAAATAAGGGCTATAAGGGCGAGGGAGGAGAAGGTGTACGTTGTGGCGAGTAGTATTATGGGCGATAGTCTTTGATACGCTGCTTATAGGGAGATTACAGTATAGAATAAGATCTGAAGTAATTACTATAGAGATAAAATGCGATGGAATGCACAAGACGACGACGGGGATCGAATATATCTATCTTTTATATGGAAAGAAATTGGCGGACACTGCTGGGTAGTGTAAAACCCATATCAAACACCAAACACACGGGACAAATTCAAGATCGAAAGCTTACTAGATTGAAAGAGAAAGAGCTGATTCGATTTCTATTTGATGATCCATACACCCGACCCCGTAGCACAATGAATGGCATCCCCTTTGATCCCAACCGGAACTATGTAGTCAGATGTTTCGTCTAGGATTTCGTCAGGGCTGGTGAGACATGGTCCATTGTTTCCGAGGTCGCTTGTATGCCTCGCGTGTAGCGATACCTACCTTATATATTGTACTTATGGCCCGTGGCATGATTTCCTTAGAGACTCTGTGAGACGTGGTGCATTGTTTCAGGATTACGCGATCCCGAGGTGACACGGGGTGAGCCCTGACGTTCAGAATGATGGTGGTAAAAGTGGATGATTATTCCATCTAGAAGAAAGTTACATATATGAAGGGTTTTACCAAGTGTTAGGGGTAACTGCGCTGGCTTCCAGCCGGCGCATACTAATACGAGAGACGTGGAGTCATTGCTCTAGGTATGATAATAGCGTTCAACGCTCTAGGACATATTCTTACTAAGCTAGCCCCGTACCGACACCGGAGTAGGCGCTAAGCTGGCGTACATATGCCTATTGCAAGGCCTAACAGTTAAAGAGGTAGGACTGTACTCTCTCAGTCTTGCTCGTCGCATACTAAGCGCCGACGCTTCCTTGAGGCGGGCAGCAGGGTGCGCGGTAGTGGCGCATGGGTTTAAGTGTAGGCTCGCGCTATCTGGGATGATCCCTTATTGTACGAACTCAGTGGAATTATCGTGATTAGGCTAGCGAGCGAGGGTGGAGGGCGTGGGGATTTGGCGATCGTCTGGGGTGATATGTATGAGGCTTGATGTGATAAGGGATTGTAACGCGCGGCATGTGCTGAAGAGGTTCACGGGGGAGGACGGCGTTTGTTGGCCCGATAGAGGCGAAGAGAGCATGATATTTGTGGAATTAGAGGCACATTCGGGCGCAGATATTAAGAGCATGGTGCCAGTTTTGAAGAACCTTTGCCTCGATCTCTGATTTTGCACAGGCAGCTTCGCAAGTCCGCCTGTCGTAATTTACAGCAATATGGTCGCAAAGGTATAGAGCAATAAGTTCAGGTATCTGTAAAGCGATCGAGATGTGTTGATAGGTGGAATATTTATGGATAAAGAGGGAGAACCGAGGACGGTGAGCAGAGTCTTAGGGGGGTAGAAACCGGATCTTGCTAGGGGAATGAAGATTGGGCGACGGACTACGCGTTTGTACGTAATTCTAGTGAGAATAGTGATTACCTAGGTACCTAGGTACCCCTACGTTCAGATAGTAGGAGCACCCGGGCTCGCGCGACCATAGAGCAGCGCTTACCCTAGGCTCTAAGAGGGGTGTGAACAAAAAGGCCAACGTTCCTCTACTACTGATCCACTCGTAAAGTTTCCAACTACCCTTTCGCCGCAGGAGACGTACAGCTCTGCATCACACAACTGGTCAGCCATTCCCTTCACGTATTTGAGCGTTCAGGATAAGAGCCTACTTTGGACGCCACATCAGAGTAGGCCTTCGAGCCACCAAGTCCGCGTCATGCGAATATCTCCTTATCCTCACATCAGATTCTCATCTGCCATCCTCCTCTTGATTCCATCTCTCGGAGCAGCTATATCCCTCGACTGCTCAGATGTTCGGGATGATGGTGTATCGTTCAACTTTAAGAACCTGGAAGGGCCCCATACTCTCTACAGGGTCCAGGAACGCCCCAATGGATTCATAAATACAACTTTCACCCTTGACATATGTCGACCTCTGGTGAAACAAAAAGACGTACCAAAGCAGGGGGATTGTCCTAACAACTCTAGAGGTAGGCCAATATTATAGGGACAACGGCTTTTCCGCTGTACTCTACCCAGACTGATATACATATTTCCTCTACAGTCTGTGCCATCGAGCGCACGGTCGAAAATTTGACGACAATCATCCGTGCTATTCCCATAGCTGGCGAATACTCGCATTCAATTGGCGGAGCCCTAAATCCCAAATGGACGCGTATGAAAACATCGGCGTCCAACGCCGATAAAGAGAAGGAGGGTGTTCGGCTCGAAATGGGCGGGGGGAAGGACAGCGACGACCAGAAGCAGAAAGCTATCGTGGAGTTCCTATGCGATTCAAGTACGAAGGACAATAGGAGAAGAGATCTGCCGGCGGCCGAGGATGATGGGGGTGATGAGACCGGGGACGAGGAGGACAAGGCAGGGGAAGAAGTGGATGATGGGCATGGAGGAAGGTTGAAGCTTATCAGCTGGGATGTCGAAGAAGACACGAAGGTTCTCCGGTTGGATTGGACCACGAAATATGGGTGTGAGGACGCCATAGATGACAGGGCAGGCTCGAGCAGTGGGCATTGGGGTGAGTTTCTCGGGCTCCGAGCCCTTTCTTGGATAGCAGGTGCTGAGTGCTGACTCCGAAACTAGGGTTTTTCACCTGGTTTATTCTCATGCAAGTGTTCCCTTTGCCGCGCTTACGATCACGTTAACAGAGTTCCGCAGTGTGTTCATGGGCGTCGCCGCATACCTCATTTTCGGCAGTTGGCTCAATTACAACAAATACTCCGCCAGAGGTTGGGACCTTTTGCCGCACTCGGAAACGATCAGAGACATACCCTACCTCCTCAGGGATTGGATGCGAAGGGTCGTCAACACGATACAAGGAGGGGGTTCAAGAGGAGGATATAGTGTCTTATAAGTGCTCCTGTCTCCCACCATCGACCTAGACAGATCAAGCGGATGCAAAAATCATTCCATACGGTACACTCTGTCAAATGACTGAATTCATACATGAGTAATAAAGCTTGATTTCTGGGCTCCAGCTGCTAATGCTACTGCTACTGCTACTGCTGCTCCCTCGCCATGGCCTTCACGTCCTCGTCATCCACACAATCGACCTGCTCCCTGACACACCGCTCCACGGCGTCTTCGACGTCTTCCTTTCCTTCCAACAGGTCCAACCAACAGGTTCCCACCTTTTCATTCTCTAGCAACGCCATTGCAACTCTCGCGACATCACCCCTCCTCACAGATCCTTTCGCACCAGTCTTCCCAAGCGCGATAGTTCCCTGACCTTCCTCGTCCGTCAAGCTCCCGGGCCTTAATGATATGCCCGCAAAGCCCGGTTGGCGCTGAGATGCCGAAGTTGCCAAGCACTCATCTGCGGCGATTTTGGCTGGAAAATAGTTCTTCAGCGACCCCTTGTTTGCTTCTTGGGTGGCGGTCCAGTCGGCGTCACTCCACCAGGGAGCTTTGGAACGACGCGAGCCGACGTAAGAGACGAGGAGGAATTTGGACACGCTAGGGGTCGCTGCTGCTGCGCTGATGAAGGCGATGCAGGCGTCACGGTCAATAGCGAGCGTTCGTTCTGGCCCGCCTTTACCGCCTGCGCCTGCTGACCAGACCACGTACGTGGGGGATGTGGAGTCGATGATGGACTGGGCTTGGGCCTGTGTTTTGACATCTTCGATACTCGAGACAAGGACATCGAGCTGTCCGGGCTGGTTCTTGCCCAGAGACGCGATTATGGATTCTTGGGCGGGGTCTCGAATGACACTGGTGAGTTGCCAAGAGCGGGATAAAATGAGGGGTGTCAGTAGCTGAGATACTTTGCCATCTTTACGCCGTTAGTACCGCCTATGCTGGGGGGCTTATTGAGCCTTGACACATGTCTCCAGAGTGAAGACTTCTGGTACATGTCTTGGGGCTCGAGATTTTGACCACAAGAGGACATATGGACTCTGAGAATACGTACGGCCACCACTGGATCATGAGCTTGGAATTAGTCTTGCTTGTTTGAGGGAGTACAGCGAGCTTTGAAAGACGTTCAACTGCGGAAACTCCCAAGACGTGTCTCTGGGCTCAATATTTGGTTCAAAGAGGAAACATGGACTCTGGAAATACATACAGAAGTAGAATGCGGGGCGCCATAGTTCTGCTCTGATTCAAAATCTTCAGCAGTCAAAAGGCCACGAAGCAATGTGCTGGGCGAGAAGTGATACCAAGCCAGCGTGTAAAGGAGGAGTAACCGTCGAAGCGAGAAAGATGGCTCTCGGATACCCCTCTCGAGGATAAAACCGGCAATGAACGGAAGAGATTGGGGGAGGGCACGGGCCGATGCCTCAGACCGTAGTCAAAGAGTGAGCCAGATTACTCCGAGGCTCCTACCCAATCCTGCTACTATTCCACTGCGCGATCGCTTTGACATCTAGTCTTACCATCGAAAGGCCGTCGGAAGGCCATTTTTCTATGGCCTGATGCCAGTGAAGTATAGCGCCGAGCATCCAGAGCATGAGTCAGATCGAGGTGGATCTAAAATGTAGACGAAAAATCATGCAAGAAGAAGCTCTGGGAAACCCTCCCGCGAGCATCGGAAGATTGAATTTCATGAATAGAGCATCTGGGATTTAAACTGCAATCTCAACCCGTCACCGGACCCCATCGAATGGCCTTCTTCCTCCGTAGGTATACTTCCAATCGTCACAATCCTTGCCCTTGCGAACCTTGAAGCACGACCCATGGCGGACAAGAAAGCGTAGACAGTCAAACTCTTTGGCTCTGGAACGAGGAGGCACGTGGTCCCCCCTTCACACCCATCAAACTTGCCGCGCTCGTGATACCATCCGCACATGTTTGCTTGGCGTAGGACTTCAACGTATCGATCCACTATCGACCGTTGGGATCAACGCCTAGCAGCTTATCCATCCGCTTGCCAGTACCTATCGTCGCGAAGGGCAGGACAAAGAGTATCACTCAAGGCCACAAGATTCAAAACAGTTCTTGACTGAATACCTCGGAGTCGGGAAAAATGGGGCACTGGCAATATCCTCGAGGGACAGCGCAGCGTAGTCATCTACCTCAGCAATAATCAACACTAAGTTGAGATGCCCGCTCTTTTCAAGATGATCTGTGTTCAGCTAGATGCTCTTTACTTTGTCCAGGTCTACTCACAGTCAAGGTGTCTAGGTTTTTGACACAGCTGTACGGTAGTATGCGCTGTTAGTCTCGTTCGCTTGCTAAGTTCAGCGATATTAGTCGAACTTCTACCTACCCTTGACATAGAAATGATGAGCATAGGTTGGTACGTTTTCTGTAGGCGATCTGCCATGAAAATCAACGGCTTGGAAAAGATGGCGAAGAGCCTTGCAACACTCGAAATCAGTCTTTTCTAAGCCGATTGGCTTTCAAGTGTTGCTTTCAAAGTGGCGTTTGATGTCCGATATATCTCTGCCTTCTGTACTCGCTTTATCCGGGAGTCAGCCATGGCCAAATTGCACCATTGTCTCATTGAGCTGCTCCAGAAGTCGTTTTTTCCTGCTATAGTTACACCAACTGCCTTCCACAGCTGCTCTTGTAATTCCTTCCCACTCTCTGGCTGTGAGGTCAAATGCCTCCTGTACCGCGCAATAATTGTCCAGTATATAGCCACCAAAATACGCCGGATCGTCGCTATTGATAGAGAACATGACTCCATTATCCAAGAATGTCCTGATTGGCAACTCCTTCACATCTTTCACACACCTTAATCTGACATTCGATAATGGACACATTGTGACGAGGATCTTCTTCTCCGCAACCTCTCGCATCAAGTCTGTGTCCTCGGCCAATCGTATTCCGTGATCAATCCTTTCAACATCAAGCTCACTCAACGCCTCTCGAATATATTCCACCGGTCCCTCCTCCCCAGCGTGAGCTGTTCTTCGAATTCGCTTCGTCTTCGCTGTCGCGTATACTTCCTTCCAAGCCCCTGGTGGGAATCCTTTCTCGCTCGAATCTAAACCTAAGCCGGCCAAACGCCCAGTTTCCAAGTCCATGCTTGCCTGGGCGAATGTCATTTTTGAGTCTTCAACTGGCAGGTGTCTCAAAAGACAGAGTATCAGCTTTGTGCTCAGCTCGAGCTCTTGTTCTGCACGCTGGCATGCCTTCGTGAATCCATTGACGACAGTCTCGTATGTGATGCCCCTCCCAGTGTGGGCCTGCGGATCAAAGAACACCTCCGCGTGTACGACGCCGTCAGATTTGGCTTTCAAGAAATATTCCCAAGCCAACTGCTCAAAGTCTTGTTCCTCTATGAGACATTTCATTCCGATGAAGTAGTAATGGAGGAAGTCATCAAGTGAGGAAAAGGCATTATACCGGTCAAGGAGGGCGGCAGGAGATTCAAAGGCGACGTCGCTTGTGGGGATCGTGATAGAATTGCGAGCTGCGAGCGTGAAAAGGAGGCTCGGGGAAAGAGCACCTTCCAGGTGCATATGATGCTCCGCTTTAGGAAGGGCGGCGAGCAACGGATGAAGATGAGTTTGGCACATAGTGGTCGGCGAATATGAGAGAAAAGAAGCGGGGTTGCTGCAGATCGTAGTCGTAATATGAACGTTGGCAGGGCAGGCTAGGTGCCAGAGAACATGACAGTGGAGGTACACAGGCTCAAGCGAATGAAGATCAGAAATCTTTCCTTGCCAACTGTGTACCGTCTTCTCTTCTGCACGTGTCCGAGCACGGAGGAGGCACTATTGCGAGGGTTGATGCTCGGAGAATAATGTAGGTAAAGTAAAGTACCCAGAATCATGATAAGCGAGGGTTTCTCAATCTGCCACTGGGAGTCTCTTTTTTTGACGGTTTATCAATTGGCGCCAACCTACCTTAGGTTAGGTACCTTGGACGCTACGAAAAGGGGTTCTATCTAGCCTTCTCGGGCCTAGTCGTCGCGTAAGGTATTCCGTCCAAGGTACGCAACGAAAGGACTCGGTATTGTGCTACCACTCCCTGCATGTATCTGATGAACATGCATACCATGTATGATACGAGTAGTTATCAGTGATAAATAATATTGATAATGAATTAATGATAATGGTAAAATGCTTGCTATCAGCCTTGGGATCAGCCACCAAAACGCGGCTCTGCCTTTGACAGTGCTTCCCGGCAGCCGAGGCCACTTACAGAAGTGCCGGGAAGCGTCCGAGGGGTCGTTAGGGTCGAATGAGAATTCGACGAATTCGACGGCCGTTAGCTCCGGGGAAGCACAAGGAGAAGCAGCTTTTTCCTGGAGGCGTCATCCGGGCATCCCATATTCCAATCACTGCGCACCCCTGTATTGCTTGCCGAGTGCTTGGCAGATTGACGATGAACCAACGATTCGTGTAGAGTAGAGTACGAGAACGATGGAGATGACAAGATTCAGAGTTGCGGGGCAGCGACTTACACTCGGACAAGGCATGAACCCGAGCACAGGACATTGGCCAGGGAAGCCGGGTATGAAATGACAATCGACCCTGACGCATCAGACTGCTCCAAGTCAGCATCACGTGTTGAGGTTGCAGGCTTGATGACACGGAGAGATTCTTGTTGCTTCAGCAGATGAAGGACATACAATACCCCGGATACCTGAATATTTGAATGGTGCGTCTGAAACAAACAGAGATCTCTTTTGACCTTTTCCAACAGCTGCGGTCTGCAGATCTGAAGGACAATAGTGGTCCAGACCGTGGGAACGATATGCCGCGAATGGCAGGAGTGAGGCTCAAGAGTCAAGCTTGCTGCCCAACTTGGGTTGTGGCTTGTTCTCAGTGGTTGACATATCTGTTCTCCTCAACGGAGATCCTCAGTTAGAGGCCTTTTCGGTCTACATCGACGCCTCAGGTCTGGAACGATGGGCTATGGAAGGCAAGTATGACGGGAGAAGAGGTGGGGTCGCCGAATGTCATGACAGTTGCCCGCATAAGCAATTTGATATGACTTGCGCGGGCCCTGACTAAGGCAAGTCAAATCGATGATTATCGCATCATACCGACTCGTACTCCAGAGATTGATTGACGTCTTTTGGGCCTGTTCGGCTTCAAGCGTTAGCGGTTGACGATCCATTCTTGAGGCACAGGTCGATCGAGTGCAGATCGCGCGAACAAGATCTCGCTTCGGCAGAGGACAAGTGCCCATTATCTTCCAATAATTCTCCATGGTCATTTGTTCCTTGTATGCAACCTTGACCGTCCTAGTCGCATTATTGGCATTATTGACCCTCGTCGTTGCATCAATTCTATCCGCGGTCGGGAACGATCTCGCGGACAATCTTGCAGCTAACCAACTTCTCAAAGTCAAATCTATCTGGTCGGTTGCCTCGTTGCCTCTCAAAAGGACTGGCACTGGCACTGTGAAGCAAGTGGCCGCGCGGGGACTTTGACCTGCGAACATCCCTTCATGTCGATCGTCGCTTTCTTCTTCTTCCAGCCAAAGGACAGACGCCATTTTCGGCTTCGTCTCGGCATGCCTCTCACCCCGCTGGCACCATCTTTAACTTCCTCAAACTTCCAGTCATGTAGATCTTGGGCAGGCACATTTTAGCCACTCTCCATCCTTCTGGTCGATATCCCCGTTCAAAAGCAATCGGTACCTTCCTAATCTGACTTAAAACATTCTTCTTTTTAACCTGCTGCCACTGGGCTCATCTATACATGACTTATGAAATACCCGCTTCTTTGTCTAACACTAACACATGGCCTTCAACCTCTGCAGACCGCACCCAAAGGTAAATTACACTTGACATTTCCCTTGTGCAACCAATTGGAGTTCCTCACTTGCCTACCAACGACGTATACGCCAACGCTCGGACTATTCCTCCTGCGGCTGTCGTCACTTTTCTCAAGCACAATTACTTTCCGATAACCGACATCGACCATGCCTGCCGACAAATAGGAACTTGAGCCCTCCGTTGCATGCATGAAAGCTCCGCCGATCCTGGACTGACCCTGCATACCCGTCCTCTATATTTGCGGGAGCCAATGACTGTAAGTGGCAAATAGATTCAGGAGCCAAACGTCAAATCGCCAAAGCATTCTCTTCATTCTGCCAAAGTGAGAGCAAGAGCCCACAGTATAGTACTGGCACCGCCTCGGAAAAACAATCCAGGATTTTTTTGTGGGAATCCTCATTCCTGCTCTGGTACGGTACCTGGAATTCATCACCGTCAATGGCGCTGCCTTGCATTTGAGGTGGTCTGTCGAAAACATTGACCAGGACGACTGGTCCCACGTTATTCCTGTCTGTTCCTCCGCATGGGAAACCCCGCACCTGTCAATGTCTACTTTTGCTCGTCGAAATCATCCATGGCTGCATTAAGCAACTCTCTGTGTTCCTAAGAGCCTGGATCTGAATTTATTATCGTTCCCAAGGTCCAACCATGGCCGATCAGGTCCTGAACACGGCCCAACGGCCACCACCATTGTACCCACAGGCCACTCCACACATTATTTCGTCCGCTCCATCCAGCGCAACTCCTCTTCAGAGTCCTCTCACACCAGGCGCCGGCATGTCCAATTCTGGTCCTACCAGCAGGCCCTCGAGTGGACCGGGCCAACTACAGTCTCAGCATATGTCTCTAGCAGTGGGATCCGTGGCAAGGTCTACTGGCTACGTTCGGTCTTACCATTCTACAATGACACCGCCTGGGGTGTCATTACCTGGATATGTCGAGATTAGCCATCCGCACGGATCTCTTGTACAAAACTTGTATCCGGACTCCAGTGCGACGACCGCTGGCCCGCAGGGGCAGAAACGTGCCTACCGTCAGCGGAGAAAGGATCCAAGCTGCGATGCGTGTCGAGAGCGTAAAGTGAAGGTCAGCGCAGACTTTTTTGCTTTGTAGAGCAGCACTAATAGCTGCAGTGCGACGCCACTGAAAGTACGAGCTGTACCGAATGTACTAGTAGGAATGTGAAATGCCAATTCACAAAAGATACAAACAGGCGTATGTCTAATATCAGGTTAGTGTCCTGCATGTATATTGCCGTTGTGCTACTCTGATCTGCCCGGATCAGACACAATCAGGACCTTCAGAAGGAATTAGCCCAAGCCAAATCCCAGTTGAATCATCTTCGCTCGGTCTTGGACTTCGGGGATGGTGGAAGTCCGGTCCATGATATCTCTACCTCGAACTCTCTTCCCCAAACCCACCATCTTGCACATCTCCCAGGCCCAGAACCTTCAGACCTTCACAATATGTCTCATCTTCCGGGGCCAGAGACCACAAATTTTTCACGTTCTACAACTGAGCGGTTTCCACGGTACGGAGAAAGGCAGCCTAAAAGGCGAAAGACTATGATTCCACAGGATCTGTCGAGGGCAGGTTCCACTATGGAGCAACATGGTAGGGGTATCTTCAAGCCTCCATACCCGCGTCAACGAGCTTCCTCGCCGGACCTGTTCTCTTCACCGCTTCCTGGACTTCCTCCGAAGCATGTGGCAGACACTCTCACGCACCAATACCGAACCACGCTTCATCCAACTTTGCCTTTGGTCCACTGGCCTTCGTTCCAAGAGCAATATGACAATGCCTACAAAGATGGGTCTCTGCATGATGTTCCGCGAATATGGAGTGCTCTTCTTTTTGCCGTCTTTGCCTGTGGAACGCTGCATCGCTCTTGGTATGATGGTCAGAAGTACTTGGAAATATCTAAGTCTCTCATAGATATGTGGACCGAAGACCTTACCCTCGACCATGCACGTGCTGCGCTTTTGAGCAGCATATTCCTCATTGAGATGAACCTCAAATCTGCTGGCTGGTCCTGGATCGGTTTTGCTGTGCGGATTTCTTTTGATATTGGCCTGCACTGCGAAGCTGGAACTTGGTCTGCCATTGAAGAGGAGATGCGCCGACGGGTTTGGTGGTGTGTGTATGCCTGCGACTGGTGAGCTTTGTCATCTAATCATGTAGATCCTAAATCTGACAAGGATAGCTTGCTGTCGCTGGAACTGGGGCGACCTGCCATGACCAAAGAGGAAGACTGCAATGTTGGCCTGCCAAGTCCTGTCGATGATCAGTATATGGTACCGGGAATTCCTTGGGCCTCCTCCCCAACCCCAGAGCAATCAACGTCGCCCCTTCGCCCTATGATACAGGTCATCGGCGGCATCGCTAGACTTCTACGGATTCTTAAAGGTGATCGTCTGGCTGAATCTGCATTGCAAGCTTATGATTCGCACTTCAACCAATGCGTCAATGCATTCCCTGCGCAGCATCAAGGTCGAGCAAATGGCTATCTCGATCCAGCTGAACTCCCACCCATGATATACCTACAAAATGCTCGGTTGATGCTCCATAGACACAATCTGACGCCCATCTGCGACTCCGTTGAAAGGTCTGCGGCAATTGATCGTTGCGTACTTGTTGCGAGAGATACTGCCGAGTTCCTTCGCCGCTGCATGCTACGACCTGGAGACCCTCGACTCCATGAAGCAGAGCAAGACAAAACTTGGGAGAGCCGTATGATCTCAGCTAGCAGTGCGTTCCTCTGCACACACGTCTGGCGCTGCACACTGTTTCTATGCTTTCGCCTCGATTTTGAGAACGCGCTTTCATGCGCTCGAGCAAGCGCCATTTTGGGTAATGCGCGTCCGGTAAATGTAGACTGTGGCCGATATCTTGAGTTCTTCCTCCAGGAAATGATCTCTAGGCTGGATCAGGGAGCCCAGCTCGACACGGATGAGGATATGATCGCATACGTATCTGGAGATCTCCAGGGTAGCTCTGAGAACTCCTGGATATGGCAAAAAAGTAAAGGAGACGTCCACTTAGGCATACCGTGGCAGAGATCAGATCAAAAAGACAAGAAATATCTGAAAAGCCAAAGCCCCAAGCTTCAAGGCAAGGGATACGACTGGAATAGGTGGGATGACGTCTTGAGGACCATGGAGCGGTTGTTTCATAAGAGGGACCAAGAGCGACAGCATCTTGCTGTTCAAGACTCGTCCTTACGGCCATCCATGATGCGCCCCCCTTTGGCGATATCGCCAAATTCCATGAGTCCGTCCAACCGCATGAGCATCAAGGACCTGATCTAGACTATTGGTCCTGAGATCCGCCAGACAATTGGTCCTTCACGCTTTTTCGCAAGCAGAGGAATAAAAGTAGAAATAGGAAAAGCTCCTGATGAACCCGGGACTGTCGACTTCCAACCATTGTCCGGAGCAGGCTTGAGCTTAGGAAATAGTTGGATTTATTGCATTGTTATAGAAGTGGCGAGGGAAGGATATTCAGTGCTCATCCAAGACATACAAGAGCGATTTCATCTGGTTTCATGTATGAAGGCATGTATGTACAAGGCGGGCATCATGGTCATTGCTAGAATGGACTCATTCGCTTGTGTATATAATTCAGCTGCTGTGTATAAATGGATGGAGATTGCCTGGGCGCTTTCCGATTCTCCTGGATGCCTCAAGAGCATGTTGTTAAAACCATAGTTGCTTCTCTGAATGTTCTCGGCGTTGTGACTGCTTCGTCACCGACAACGGAAGTCAGCTCCTCTGATGCCACAATTCAGCCTGATTACTGTGGAGATAGCCAGCAGAATTCAGACTCTAATAAAGGTACAATAACGGTGGATTCATATCATTTTCAACCCTCAGAAAACACACATTAGGCCGAAAGCCACGTTTCCCATGACGGTATCCATCATCGACTATGTACTTGGAATCTATTCGAGCATCGCCACCTGTTTGGCGGTTTTGTATATGCGCCTGATGTTGTTCGTTGATCCGATAATGTCGTTTCCTAAGGGACTCTGTGAATCCAACCCATCATTTTTGGTTGGCGAGATCCCGTGCCGTACTCGTCCGAGACCTCCGCCGACCGCTAGGAAGCCAACTTCGAGTCTGTTGCTGTCACGCCTTTCCTTTGCCGCTGGTGCCCTACCGGAATAGCTGATAAATGTCTGAGTTGCCCATAGACCAACTTCCTCAGCAGGCGTCCCTCTCCGGAGCGCAGTCAGTGCTCCCCCCGTATTTCGCTGCAGCAGGGACCCAATATCGAATCTTCGTATCCATTTGACGCATCTCCAAGCAAACAGCACCTTTTTCTCCCACAAAACCCAAATCGCTATGCCATTTCGTGAAAAAATGAGAAAAGCCCTTGGGCGATCCAATGATGATGGCTCTGACCTTGTTACAACCGACACAAATAAATCTGCCAAATCGAAGAAGGCCAAAAAGGAGAAGCTTCCGGATAATGTTTACAAGCCTGGAGAGCCCATGCCCCGTCCGAAATATCGGGGTCCTTACAACCAAGCACATCAGGACAAATTATCAGCTTTTAGTTTTGGAGACGCGTGGAAGAGGAGGAAAAGTAGTGGTACGATGGGAAGTGATTTAAGTCCCATGGGCAGTCGAATCATGAGCAGAAGGAATAGTGCATGGAGTAAGAAGAGTAAACTGGGGAGTAGGCAGAACTCTGCTTTTGCTGGGGTAGAGGAGAGTGGAGAAGGGGATGACGATGTTGCCAATGGTACGAATCTGTTTGTCTTGAGAATGGAAGAACGGATGGGATGGACTGATCGGGCTGACATTCTACTTGGCGGTAGTGGGGTTATCGAGACAGCATACAGCCGAGAATCGGAGACCAAGGACAAACGATAATACTACAGATATGGCTGGCTTGGAGTTCTCGAAGACCGTTACGAACGGAGATGGTTGCGGCCTTGACACGCAGAGGACCATTACGACTGGACGACTATTCACTGAGGATGAACTTGCAAAAGCCATGACGCAAAGCACTTTGAAGCCTTCGAGGCAACAAGAAGAGTGAAGAAAGGGGAGCACAATGAGAGCTGTCGTTTCGACTCCGATTATCGGGCGTGCATCGGATGCGGGAAAATGTACGACTACGAGCGTCTACGAAGAATTTTCAACGTACAGAAGAGGTGGCCAAATGGGTTTCACCAGGTCAGATGGCCTTCAGAGCTAGCAACGTACATACTTGAGCACATGGCGATACTCTTAGTCTCTTCCCCAGATGCAAGGCCATTTATTGGATTGAAGGGATAGAATCTGCCTACATAGGATGATAGATTGGAGGGAACCTTGACTGTACGGACACAAGACAGATCTTTCTATCGTGTGCCCTGGCCGTCAAGTCCATAGCAAGTTGATGCTTGGAACATGGAGAAGACCAAGGACCTCCTTGGATCCTGTCCAGGTAGGTAGTCTTTCCGTGACTCGGATTCGCCATTCTTGCATGAAGATCTGTTTGATATGAAAGACTAGTTTCGTTCCAGCAATTTCATTGGAAAGCCTGAATAGGCATATACCTTGTTTTTGTTTTGGTGCTCGCTATTGTATTTTATTTACCTGGTAATCTCTCAGACTCGACTCTGGCATATGCACATGGAGCACAGCCACACACAGCCACAGACACAGCCACACACAGCCACACTCCCCACCACGATCTTCGCAGACTACTACCTGTACGCACATACCAAGGACAGACGTATTGCGTATTGCAACGGCATACCAAGCAGCATAGAAGTCTATTTTCCCTGGAACTTGTCAAGTAAGCTTCCCTAATGCGATATATTCATTGTCCACCAGATACCAAGCGCTTGCCTTGGCAAACGCGGTGAAAGTATCTTAAGGTAGGTAGGTAGCATAGTGTATGGCGAGGGGGGAGCTCCTAATCGTGGCCTCGCCGCCTCACTATTCGCTACGCTATGCTCATATACAATCGTGCTGCTGAGGATCTGGTCTCTGCCGCTTCCAGCAATGATAATGACATGTATATGGTAGCTATAATCTATTACAGTCTACTTTAGTCTTACAGAGAACTGGAACGGGAATAGTGGGAACGGGACAAGACGCGCGATGACGTTTGGGATCCTCGGATCTAGATTTCCAAGTTGTAAATAAAGCTTCCAAGCTCTCTGATTTACGACTAATGAGTGGGTTACGAGTACATGTGACTGAATACCTAATTACTGGAGAATATAAGTACTCTTCACCCGCAACGTTTCCTCCGTTTACGCCTTCCCTGCTAAGATACATACGAAGGTAAATAGGGCAAACCCAGCTCGCCCAGTTTCAATCCTCATTCATATCACACATACTTTCTCTCGTGCACACACCTTTCTTCTTGCACAATCACATCCCGTCAAGACAGTTTCTATCCCTGTTCACAAGCAATAGCAACTCATATCGCTATTCCTCCAGCCCTGTCACTCATATCTGCCAAACATTGCCATCGCATCAAGCTTCCCAAACATGGAGAAGCTAAAGAACCTTGTGTAAGACGGCTTGCTACCTTCCCTTGTTTTTGGTTTCCAGCTTGCTAATGTAACTCTGCTTTGTAGCAATCCTGGGTCCAAGAAAGATGACGAAGTCATGTATGGCTCCGGACGGTCTGGCGATCCCGTTCACGATGGAGGCGCCAACATGGGAAATGCCAACACTAGCTCCGGTCAAGGTAAGCTTATGATCTGCGTGGAGACTCAGCCAATTCACTGACGTTCAACGTAGGCAGTCATTTTGGCAGCAGCCGCACTGCCGCACATGATCCACTATCCACCTCGGTCAATCCCACTGAGACAAGCCAGTACGATAGAGGCACCACCGCTGGGACAAGCCAATACGATAGCTCCGCTGGGGGAGCATCTCATGGTCTCAGCGAGCCCTACGCTTCTCGTATGCCTGGAGGATTCGACGACGATGACGCTGCAACGACTGCCAGCGTGAGTTCCGGGGTTCCAGGTCACTCTCAGTCACGATCAGCAATGACCGGCGTCAACGACCCAGTCTTTACCAACAAGCCCCTTCCCCGTGAGCCTGCTTCAGGTATGTACATTTTGAGGATTAAATTCCCTCCAATGATCGCTTCAATTGGAACCTTTTGACCTCGTTTGTGTATACTGCTGACTCCAAGACTTCATCAACAGAGACAGGACTCGGACAGAGCAGTCTCACCGGTAATAGCTATCCAGACCGAAGCATTAAAAATAGTACCAGACATGGAGACCTTTCAGGCTCGTCCCACCTTGGCCGCGATGCTACTCTTGAGGCCGGAGCCGTTGGGACCAGTGCTCATCGTCACGAAGATCAACAGCAAGACAACTACGCCCCGGAGACTGGCCGCTCTTTTCCCCTGGGGGGCAGCTCCGCTTCTGATATTCATGGCCCCACAACCGCCGATCCACACACATCAAACCTTGCCAATAGAGCCGATTCTCGTTTTGATAGTGATGTTTCTCGTAACGCCGGTAATACTGGCTACGGATCAACATCCGGTGGTTATGATTCTGGTACCGGCGCAACACCAAGTTCAAATCAAAAAGGCTCTTTAGGCCGCGATGCACTTGGAGTAGGAGCAGGAGCAGGAGCTATGGAATCTGGAACGGTCACAGGTCACGGCTATGGACCCGAATCTTGGCAGCACGAACACCAGCATCATGGCCACCAGTATGAAGGCGATCCATGCGAAAGTGGAGAAGTCGGCGGCCAGGGAGGGCCTCACTTCGTTTCCGGACCTCACGTTACAGACACGGCAAATCGTCTTGACCCTCATGTAGGTAGCGGTATCGGAGGTGCAGATGCCACTGGCGGCCCTAGCGGGCATCATCATCACGGTCATCGTGGCGAAGAAGCTGCATTAGCAGGTGGGGCTGGTGCTGCAGGACTTGGGGTGTTAGAAGCAGACCGTAGTCAACAGGGCACCACAGGTAACACTACATCTTCGGGACTTGGCCCATCGAACACTAATCGTCACGGCCTTGATACCACCGGAGGTAAGTACATTTCCTGAGCAAGCTCTTGCTACTTCTGATCATCCTTCCATCTTGGTCCCCCTTTGAATTGTCCAATTGCTTGGGGTTACTGACCTGAAGAAGAGATGCTGACTACGGAGTCTTTATAGATGGAGCGTACGACAGTGGCCGTGGTACTACTACAGGCGTATCATCTACGGGCAAGACCGCTGGGCCTCATACGTCTGACATGCTGAACAAGCTAGACCCGCGCGTCGACTCCGATTTGTCAAAGCAGCAACGCCCCAACAGCGGTGACCATCAATACGGGCGTGATGCGGCTTTGACGGGAGCTGGTGGTGCCGGACTCTATGAGGCAGAGAAGCATCACCGTGACAATGAGCCAAAAGTGCCAGCATCGAGCACTACCTCTGGCATGGGCGGTCAGAGTCCTTTTGGTTCAGGGGATGACCCTCGCGCAAATTCTACAGGTTCTGGTGTGGCGAGAGATGAGTCCGCGGTATCTTCAGCTGGGAGCGGCCATCAGCCTGCTACGACCTCCGACCATCACTACAAGAGAAATGCTGGTCTAGCAGGTGCTGGCGGTATTGGTGCATATGAAGCAGAAAAGCATTTTGGCTCTAGCGACAATCCTGATCTTGCTGCTACTCCGCAAGACCGATTGGCGGGATCAGGCCACCAATCAGCAATAGCTGCCAGCTCGTCTCCTTATCCATCTTCTAGCTATGGTACCGGCAGCCAGCCCCAGGCGAAATACCCTACTGAACGTGACCCTCTGGCTGCAGGCGGTGGTGGGCCGACCTACCCGTCTCCTGGTTATGGTAATGATACCGAGAATGGACACCACGCTGGCCGTCATACAGTTAGAGATGCTGCTCTTGTAGGAGGTGCTGGGGCTGGGGCCGGAGCTCTGGCCGGTCACGAATATTCCCAGAGAGATGCCGCTGGTCATGGCAATGAGGTTTACCAAGACAATACGCAAAGCCATCATACTGGCAGAGATGCCGCAGCTGTTGGGGAAACTCGGGCTGGTGCTGGGGCTGGCTACGGTCGCGAGCCTTATCAAGAAACTTCGCACGAGCATCATACTGGCAGAGATACTGCAGCTGTTGGTGGCGCAGGAGCCGGTGCTGGTGCTTTGGCCGATCACAAATACTCCCAGAGAGACACTGCAGGCTACGGTACCGAACCTTACCAAGATACTTCGCGAGAGCACCATACCGGCAGAGATGCGGCAATCCTTGGTGGCGCTGCCGGTGCAGGTGGTCTGGCTGGGCACGAATACTCTAAGAAAGATGCCGAGAAGTCGCAAAGAGAGCACGTCAAAGAAGAGAAGGCTCTCGAGAAAGAGCACTTGAAAGAGGTCAAGCATCACAACAAAGAGGTGGCGAAGGAGGAGAAAGCCCATGAAAAGGCAATTGAGAAGTCTGAGAAGAAACACGAAAAGGCCATGGAAAAGGATGAGAAGAAGCATGAAAAAGCCATCGAAAAAGAAGAGAAGAAGCACGGTGGCCTTCTCGGCTTCCTTCACCGCGACAAGCCAGACAAGGAGCTGAAAGAGGAAGAAGTCCGCGGCCAACCAATCACACACCCTGGCCGCGGAGAAGAAGAGATGGCCGCTGGGGCAGGTGCGAGTGGACTTGCTGATAGACCATCGGGGGTTTCCGATACCCCTATCGGCATCGGATCTGGTCCCACAACTCACGATGCCTACGGCGCTCACGACTCGGGGCATAACAAATTGCATAAAGACCCGCCTGCAAAGGTGCGCGAATCTCGAGGGTACGATATTCAGTGACTTTAGTCTTTGATATCATTTCGACTCATGTTCGGTCATGTCACCTACTGTTGTTCCTGTTGACAAGCATCAAGGGACCTGCCGACGACTTATCATCGGGCTTAATGATGCAGAACTTGGCCAGGTAGCCTGGATAGCGTGCACAAAGACACAAAGGAGAGATTTGTTACGCTGGGTCTTATGGTCCTATGGGAACATAGTCGTGGATTTTCTTTTTCCCGGCATGCAAGTGGCAAGTGGGAGAATTGTTGCATGGCGAGTGGCTTTCTGACTTGGTTTGTATGTGTTCAATGTACTCTAAGCTGCACTGGCAACGATGGAAGTGTACATGACACAATCATCTAAATCATTGGCTGCAGCAGCGTGCGTTCAGGGCGCTCTGTGATTCGTGAATCTAAATTGAAATGCAAGGTTGGATGTCTCATCAGTAGAAGAAGGTACAGGAACTCGTACATGGTGTAGGGACGAGGGGTAGTAGTAAGATACCCGTATCAATTAGGTAGCTTTTGCCCCACCCTCCACACCCTCCATACCTACATACGGCATGCTAATCTTTCGATCGCCGCAAGGATTATGACTTGGCAATTTGAAGCTCTCTCAAGCCTATGAGCCTATCAAGCTCAACACGTCAGCGGCACCCACCCTGCTCCATCTTCGGCGTTACTTGCCATAGCCCATTCTTCCCACCCTACTCCATCTCATTCCTTCATTCCCTCAAGCACAGTAATTGAATCCTCTTTTCACAGCACCTTTCACCTAAAATTCCCAGACAGCAAACATGGTTCACCTCGCGTCCGTACCCAATGACAAGGCGGCCAATGCTCCCACGGTCAAGGGCATGGAGAACCTGAAGCTCGATCCCAACGAAGAGGAAGATGAAGTCACCGCATCCGTCTACGGTTCTCGTTTCGCCGCCGAGTGTCTTCCTATGCACGAAATGCCGGAGAAAGAGATGCCCAAAGAGATTGCATATCGTATGATTAGAGACGACTTGAGCTTGGACGGCAACCCCATGCTGAATTTGGCCAGTTTCGTGACCACTTATATGGTATGCTTGTACAACCTGGCGCGGTTGCTTTCAATGCTGATCAGGAAACGCTATGCGTAGGAGGAGGAAGTCGAGAAGCTCATGGCCGAAGCCCTGCCCAAAAACTTCATCGACTACGAGGAGTACCCGCAGACCGCCGACATTCAGAACCGCTGTGTATCGATGATTGCGAGGATGTTCAACGCACCCACCCATGACGAAAGCGAAAACGCAATGGGGACAAGCACTGTTGGGTCTTCTGAGGCCATCGTGCGTATTCTGGGGTCTATTTGGCCCACCGCAGCAGCTAAACTGAATCCAGATGCTGGGAACGCTTGCCATGAAGAAGCGCTGGCAAAACAAGCGTAAAGCCGCCGGCAAGGATTACTCCAAGCCCAACATTGTCATGAATTCGGCGGTCCAGGTGTGCTGGGAGAAAGCAGCTCGCTACTTCGAAGTCGAGGAGCGCTACGTCTTCTGCACTGAGGATCGCTATGTCATTGATCCTGCAGAGGCCGTGAACCTGGTGGATGAGAACACTATTGGTATTTGTGCTATCATCGGAACTACATATACCGGAGAATACGAGGACGTCAAGGCCATCAATGACCTCCTTGTTGAGAAGGACATCGACTGCCCTATCCATGTTGACGCTGCTAGCGGAGGTTTCGTGGCACCTTTCGTTGTGCCAAACCTCGCTTGGGACTTTCGCCTGGAGAAAGTGATTTCAATTAATGTATCAGGTCACAAATATGGTCTGGTATATCCCGGGGTCGGCTGGGTCGTCTGGCGCTCGCCAGAATACCTTCCTAAAGAACTGGTCTTCAACATCAACTACCTCGGCGCCGACCAAGCCTCTTTCACTCTCAACTTCTCCAAGGGCGCCTCCCAAGTTATTGGCCAATACTACCAGATGATCCGTCTTGGCAAGCACGGCTATCGCTCTATCATGCTCAATCTTACCCGTACCTCCGACTATCTTGCTGCGGCCCTCGAGAACCTCGGTTTCTTGATCATGAGCAAGAAGGGGGGTGAAGGTTTGCCGCTTGTGGCATTCAGGCTTAATCCCAAGGACAAGCACCACTTCGATGAATTTGCGGTTGCTCACCATTTGCGAGAGAGGGGCTGGGTGGTGCCTGCATACACCATGGCTCCGCATAGCGAGAAGCTCAAGCTCATGAGAGTTGTCGTTCGTGAAGATTTCTCTAGGGCAAGATGTGACACGCTTATCGCAGACATCAAGTTGGCAATGGAGTCTTTGAAGGAAATGGATAAGAGCAGTGTGGCACACCATACCAAGCATGTCAACAAGCACTATACTTCGAGCGGAAAATCGAAGGGCACCAACCAACACTACAAGGGTGAGAAGCATTCGCTCCAAGGCAAGACTGGGAAGACCCACGCGGTCTGCTAGAAGGACGTGAGGGAGGCTAGCACTGGCGGGACAGATGTGATAGACACAGCTGCAGCCGGACCGTGAAGCAAGGTCATGTTGGTAAGACAAGCGATGAAATATCTCCACATTATGGAGACTACATCTACGATGGGCCAAAGGAGGCAGAAAAACCTAGTGGCATGAAAAGCACTCTCATCAACGCTCATGAAACTGCATGCACATTTGCTATTACATTTGCGGCCCACCCTACAGCCTGGAGCAATATGTCCCGCACTGGCTGACGAAAACGTTCATGCTACACCACTCCATCCTTGTCCTTCGTCCGCGACTTCTGTTTCTTGTCCACCCGTCCTGTCACCATTCTATGACCGTTGAAAACGCGATAGCCCCATTCTCACGTCTCGTCTGCTCTTTTCGAACCCGTTCAACACGTGCTAGCTGAACCTCGTAAGACACTGCGTGTTTCCAGTGTGACATAGCAACGCAAATAGCAGGCTGAAAATGCTTCAGCGTCATCACCAAGACAACGAGCCAACGACGACGATCATTTGAGAATCTCCGCAGGCGGAAGCTTCTTGAAAGAATCGGGACCTCATCACAGGGCATGACGTGCTTTAACTTTGTGGATTGTTGTGTGGCATACAGGTGTGGACAGCTTGATACGACTAGCCTTGGAAGTATGTGCATCTGGTGGACCTTGCTGATTCTAGTTACAGGTGCAGGGAAGCAGCGTAAGCCGCACCCCCTGATATATCATTTACCAGACTCGGATGGCTTGACTGGAGGATGGGAATTGTCTGGGCTCGCTAATGGCGGAAACCATTTGATTCGGAGGTATGGACTATGAGATGGTCGATGATGAATCAAAGAAAGGATCACTCTTGCGACATTTTTTAATTGAAGCAAGCAGGTGAAGCGAATCAACGAAGATTACGGAACACGAACCCTTTTGTTCGTAGTGGGTGGAAGAGATGTAGAGTACTCCGTGAGATGTCTAATTACTTTTTACTATGGAAGCAGGCTCGGAGAAATACGCCTCCGCGAAGCAAGAAGCTATGCTACGATAGATACTCTATGGCTCGTCCAAAGTCTCAGCAGAGGTGACGGGTGTAACTTTATATGATAATTTAGGTTCTTTGGGGTATAGTGAAGTAAGGTAAGCGAGGTAATGTACTTAAATACTAAAGTAGCTTCATGTAGGTAGTACTTTAAGCAGTAAGGTACCTTACCTCTAAGACTAGGACGCGCGGCGGGGCGGGCGCTAATGTTTAACCTTGGAGTAAGGTAAGGTACAATACAGTAAAAGGTAGGTAAGGAGTACCTGCTGAAACAGATAATAATAATAATACCTACTAACTTCGCCGAGACACACGCGTTTCATACTTCGGAAGAATGCAATGCACTGCGCACTGCAACTGCTCAGCCTTGCTGCCATAATGATACCTTGATGACAGTAACACCAAACTCACTTGGAGAGACATCCCTCTTTGTGTCAGAGGTTTTCATTTCAGCCTACTGCCCATAGAGGTCGTTGTTGGTGACGGTCTACGAGACTACCGTCCGACTTCATATTCCCTACTCCAAACCCTCGTCCCCGGCCAACTCTCGCTCTTTACTCTTTCTACGATATTAATGAATTGACTGGCCAGGGAGGAGGCTTCCCACACCGCAAAGTTGATACGTAAGCACTTCCACCCTTGCCCCCGTGCTGTCGGCAGTCCTAAAACAACCGCTCAATACTCTATTGTCAACAGGCCACTTTGGAAACAATCTTCCACCTCTTCCCTCGCTACCGATTCTTTCTGGATTCTTGTTCCAGCTGGCTTCTCTACCTCTTCATCTCATCAAGATGTCAGCGTACATCAAATCCATTGTGGCAAACCTGGCCCCGAAATTACACTCTCTACAATCCTTCTCTTCTCATCGGCCCAAACTGCCCAATGTCCAATTTCCTACAACCAACTTTCAAGGCAAGAACAACCTGCCTACAAGGAATCCCAAAGCCCTCATCACTTTTGCGTTGCTGCTATTTATACTATTCTGGAAAGACATTATACGAGATGTGTGCACGCATCTCGCGACCCGCCTCCACCCGGTCCCAGTCGTCGAGATCAGCTCAATAAGAAACAACACACTTGGAGTGAATAGTCTGGAAGTAAATATGACTGCTGCGGTCGGCTAACAACAAGAGCAGTTTCAGAACATATTCGTCCTCTCTCTACCAGAACGAGGCGACCGAAGAACGCCCCTCCTCGCTGCGGCAAATGCGACAAATCTCACGCTCACCGTGCTCGATGCCATACGAGACAGGCAAATACCCCAATCGGATTGGCCTCAGGTATGTCACTCTCATACTGTTGCGTGTCCCTCATTATTGAGAGAGGCTTTAGTGGTGGGGCACAAACAATTGGGTGCCGAAGGAAGGAGAACTAGGCTGCCTCATGTCCCACGTGAGGACGTGGAGGAAGTAAGCAGTCTCATCGAATCTGTCCCTTGGGGCGACGAGATCCTAACGGTCAGTGCAGAATGATACATGAAAATATTTCGAGCGCCCTGATAATGGAAAGCGATGTTGATTGGGACATGCGGATCAAAGACACTATGGTCGGAGTAGGCGATGGAGTGAAGGCGATCGCTGATTGGCCATTCCCGGACCCTCAACACCCCCGAGACTTCTCCAAAGAAATAAGCCCGTACGGAGACAAGTGGGATCTCATGTGGATTGGGCATTGCGGGATCAATGCCGACGGCAACGGTCGGATCTATGCGTTCAATGACTCCTCCGCAGCCGATGAGGACCACGCATGGAATTTTGGCGAAAGGCCTGGAGGGGGACATAGGCCCCCAGGTACACGGATCGTCTTTCAAACCCGCAAGGCCGTCTGCACCACCTCATACGCCATGAGTCTTGCGGGAGCTCGCAGATTTGACAGCTTATTCAGAGAAGCCAACTCGCCCATCGATTTGAAATTATGGGACCTTTGCGAGCACGACCCGACGACTCGGTGCGTGGGCACATGGCCGCAGGTCATCAGCATGACAGAGTCCAAAACCAACATCAAGCATTCGGGAGGCGGCCTCTCCTTTGGACGTGAGATTACAGAGGAGAAGATCGTCGCCGGCAATGCGATCCAAATATCCGCCAGGGTCAATGCACATCTTGGGTTGGCCGATAAGGGACCCTCGAGATGGAGATCAGAATGGGTGACTGGGGAGAAGAAGAAAGAAGAAGGGGCGGCTGACGATTCAAGCGGTGAAAGCGATTAGGTGGAACTATCTTCGGTGCATTCGGCGTTGGAGGGGCCATGATACCCATCAAATGCGGGCCATAAAGAGGCGTTTTGCTGCCAGTTTGGGCGATTTTGGGCTTGCATTTTCGTCGGATGGAGATTACGATAAGTGAGCCGTGGCATTTTATAGCAAGGTGTTGGAGACATTCTGGGGGTGGTCACTGGAACGGCATGGGCGTGTCCGCCACTATCTTGGACTCATATCGACATGAAGATGTACATACCACAGTGGAGTCTATTGGTATGCCGAGCTTTGAATAGATCCACAATGACTTTCTCTGAATACTCTGTCAAGTATTGAAGCGGAGTGGAGATCTTGAGAATATGTCACCTCTCATCACACAAGGCTTAGTGACATAAAGGCAATACCGATACCGCACGGTGTCACCGGTGTGAAGATGATTTTGAGAAGACGGGACTTGTGCTTTAGGGTTGCCGCATTTGGTTGCGTATCGGTTGTTACAGCCTCAAGCCAATCTACGATTGATGCCCTCAAGATGTCGGTCATTCTTCTTCTAGTGAGATATTCCGTGCTGGCTTGTGCTCGAACTAGTATATGTACCTATCTTCCGGAAAGGGTGCTTGGGCTTTGCGTTTTGACCGTCTGTTACCAAAGATCGTAGACCTCTCACCCAAACTAGCATGAGGCTTAGGGAGGCCTAGGTTGTCAAGGTAAATTGCTTGAGGTATTCGTAGTCCTTGACGTTCGCATTGACTGTTTGCCGGATAACCTTCGCTCCTTGCGCTCCAAACTTTTCGAGCCACTCGCGGTCTTCTTCTTCATCGCTCTTTGCTTGCTTCTTCTTCCGGCCACCAAAATCAGCTCTGTTTGTATTTTGATGACGAGAAAAATGAGAGAAGAAGGCGGAGGTAGGGGAACTTCCAGATCATAGATAGTACCCTCTTCTTATTCGATGAGAAGAGTGAATTACTTACGTGTTTCCGCGGTTTCAAATCGCGACTGTTCATGGCATCCTCGTGAAAGCCTTTCCATTTCTCAAAGGCATCCTTGGCTTTCTTTTGGTCCTCCTCCGAGTCCCAACTGAGCATCTGCTCGTGATACCCGATTCCCACACTCTTACAATAAGCTGCAATGATACCGGCCGGGTCATCGAGTAGATCGTCTGCATCGATAACGCAGATGTCCACTTTGTTGGCATTAGCATCAGTGCTTTCGCTCACGCGGACGTTCTTGGATGCCGTCTTGTGGCCCACGTGTCCAACAGCACGCAAATAGTCAAAGACGCGTCGAAGCTCGTCGTATCCGGCTTCGGAAGGCATGAAGGTGTAGAAGCCAGTGACTTCATCAAGTGGTGGAACCGTGCAACGATAGTAAGAGGGAATGCTGTACCGTGGATGGCGGATGAGGAAGGTAAAATGGAATTGGCCTAATATTTCGCTTGGGACCGCCGTCGGGTTTCCAAGCTCAGGTTCCGTGGCGTACGGAAAAGGAGCAAGCTTGGTACCGTTGGCTACACCATTAGAATGAGGCTCGAATGTGCCAATACCCCGTTCCTTTCTTGCCAGAGAAGGAGCGATTGACGCTGGTGCACCATTCGGAGGGACGAGATAATGGATGATGTCCTTGACGATGATGCGCTTGCCCTATTGTAGGGTAAGTATAACATAGTCGAGATGCCTTGAGCGTTTTGAACGACACAAGTCGAACCGAAAAGCAAGTATGTAACTTTGGCTATCAAAAGCCGCACAAGGAGAGTATTCGATTCGAGTGCTTTAGACGCGAGTCTCCATCGCAGGTCGGGTATCTGAAGACGGGAAGAAGGCATAGTTCGAAAAGAAGGAAAGTCATCGTGTCAGATAAAAGAAACCCGGTCCAGATTATGCTTGACGAGGAACAGATCCCAAGACAGGGCCGCAAGGACAGGTGCTGAGGCATGGATGTCATGACTAGAGGGGTTGCCGAAGACTTCAAGGATTGCAGCAAGGAGACACCACATCTACTGGCAAAGCTGTGCAACGGCAAAGAGTGCTGCAGGAGACGAAGCTACACTGGGAAGGGTGATTCGGACCTCAGCACCTTCTTTCTCAATTCTGTCCAGGACGGTGCGAAAGGTCGACTGGGCAAAGCCACTGTCGAGCCTGGCCTGCTCATCATCCTCGTATCTCGAACTCAATCTTTCCGGGCCATAATAGAAGGCATCGCCGAAAGGTTCGTGGATGCATTGCAGGACGTCGCGTCGAGTCATGAACACCTGCAGTAAGATTAGCTTTCGGATCAGTGTCGGAGTGAAAGTTGAGTCACTCTTTCGAAAGCAGTCGAGCAAGAACGTGGATGAGTAGCAACAAAGATAGGTCTGTTAGACATTTTGAGAGTCGATGATGGGAGAGATCAACGATGCACGAGTCAAGCGTCTGGACACAAGCTCAACGATCGGGCAGTCCGTAGAATTTGCTTCCGAGGAAATGTTCTTCGACGTTAGATGTTATCAGAAAGGGGGGATGGTTTTGATGGTCCTTGTTGGACTGGTGGCTCACGGGGGTGTAAGACAGTTGGGCCTCTGGAAGTGAAAGGATGGTGTGGAATGATGATAATGATAATAATAATAATAATAATAATAATAACGTGGACGCCATCATGAATCCGAAGATGGCCAAGTAGCGGTGCAAGGCAAAGACGAGGAGTGACGTGATTTACGAGCCCTGCTGTGACCTGTCACTAGCGGGGAAAAGGCAGGTCGGCATGAGGCAAGCCGCAAGCCACGGCAAGACATACTCCCTTCGCTACTTTACCCAGGTAAAGTAAGGTAAGGTACTTTACCTGACCTACCTGACTGACCTGGACCTCCAAACTGATCAAGCTAAGGTATCTACCTAGGTAAGTACCTTACCTAAGGGCGAAGGTAAGTAGGTAGGTACTCGTACATACTGTGCGCTAGTCCATGTCCAATCGCAGCATCCATCCCATGCGATTCATGTTACTTTCTTAGAGTATTATTTCCTCCAGGGAAGGAAGGTACGAATACCGACGGAAGGGACTGTGGGTAAGTCGAAGGTCTTACCTAGCCTAGTGGCCTAGGGGTCCAACGGTAATACCTATACTTCCCAATGAACCAAACCCGATTCTGGACTCTCGAGCTCTAGCTACTCCAGCCAACAGGCTTCAGCTTTTACGCTTCAAAAACAAAAAGTTGAGCGACTCTGCTCAACACAGCCTGTTCTCTCTCATGTCTGCAAATCGATAACCGCAGCGGCAGCCTACAAATCGTAGGCCTGAACCTTCCGACCGCTCTTTCATCATTGCGGACCCTCCAACACCATACCATCTTCTCCCGGAAGACACAGACCAAGTTGAATCCGACCATGATGGCGGACTTCATTGTCAACTCCACAAAGCTACCGCAGGCTATCATCCATCCCTTTTACCCACTCGAAGCAAACATCGTGGGCTATCTAGCCAATCGATGGTCCGTAGCGACGCTATTGGGCATATTCGCAGGAGGATGGGTTGTGATACTCGGCATCACACTCGCTTTGGTCCGGAGCCACAATCCTAACCTGCCTTCGCGGGACAAAGCAACCATACTCTGGTTTGTTTTAAGTAGGTATGTACACAAATACGGACTAGCCCAAATACATACTAGCCCCCAGCGCGCTCGTGAAGAGAAGCTTGCTGATTTTCCATCATGGTAGCTGGGACCATCCATCTTTTCTTCGAGGGTGAGAACACCAAAACGTCGTACGCGTGCCAACGTTGAGAAAAACAATAGGATACTTCGCCTTCAACCATGCCAATATGCCTGGCAAACAAGATCTATTCGGACAATTGTGGAAGGAGTACTCATTCTCGGACTCGAGGTACTTGACTTCTGAATCCTTCGTCCTGTGCATGGAGACGGTCACAACGGTACGCCCCTCGATCATCCATCATTTCTCCAGATTAGACAAGAAACACTAATGATGTCGCATGTAGGTCTGTTGGGGTCCCATGTCCTTCACTGTTGCATTGCTCATCACCTATGAGCATCCCCTCCGTCACCCTCTACAAGCATTGGTCTCGATGGGGCAGATCTATGGGGACGTTCTAGTCCAAAGTCCCAAAAACGTTGGTCGAGAAAGACGAATTAAAATTGCTCTACAGTCTTGCTTTACAGCAGTATCTCTGAAAGTGCAAAGGCTTTCAAGGTGTTGGACCAGCAGACTAGAGCGGCACAGGGCAACGGCCATCTCAAGAAATCGAATTGAGGTCTGAAACATCGATTCTGTCGCCGTCGCCTACAGAGCTGTTCCTCGAGCAGATCCGTGTCTCGAAGTATTTGGTCCTTCGTTCACAGTAGTGTAAACCACATAGCTTGGTGAGTGTTTACTCCCCCAAGAAACATATGTACATGCTGTTTGCTAGTGTGAAAGAGCTTTTTCGGTAGCAACTTGCTTTTTCGTTTGCAACCTATTCAGTTTGCCAAAAGGTAAACCTCAGATGAGAGAGGCTAATCCTCCAAACGTTGTAGTCTCCGGGTTGCGGAGATCCTGAAATTGGTCGCATTTCCAGTAGTCTATGTAAAGCAAGGTAGTCATGATTACTGCATTTTTATTTCAAATGCGCAATCCGTGACTAGGGGCATTGTGGATGTGGCGTAGTGGCGTATTGTTTTCCCGGCCGTTGCTATGGAAGACCTCAACCAGAATCAGACACCACTTTGGAATCAGAGCAATTCAAGACAGCAGGTTCTCATTAGAACCTAGATCCTATGCTTAGCCCAAGGCTACAGTCAATTCTAAGCGCAGTGGTCAGCGAATAGCTTTGATGAATCATCACCAATGAAGTTTGCAAAAGGTCTGTAAACACAACGCGTACAACGATATCATTGCCCTTTTCTCGCTTCAAAAGTGCCTGAAACCATATACGCGCACACAAAATTCTTTGAGAATATCAATTGACTCCCTTGTAGCGCCAAATGTCCCCTCCTTCCACAAGCCGCTTTTCCACACGCGGCGACCATAGCACTACGCCCTCCAAAACAAAGACGGTCGACGTTGGCAACCCGCTGGGAATCTATGATACCAATTCGGTGCGAGACCGAGTTCGACAATGGCAGACCCAGGGTGGAGGCGTGATTACGGCTGATGGCATTGGAGTGGAAGAAAATCAGCAATTGGAGAAATCCGCTACGAAGAGCAGATCGCCCAGAAAGGAACCCACGCCCAGAACGCCGTCGCGGAGAGGGAAAGACGACCATGACTACAATACACCAACCAGAAGTAGCAGAAGGTCGGTAAAGACAGATGCCGAAACGAGAGACCGTCATCGAAGTGGAAGCGCTCCGGCAAAGCGCGTGGTGAGTGACGGGCATTGGCGGAAGAAGAAAAGTCCACCAAAGAGTACGGCATCGTCCAAAGCCACGAGAGACAAATCTCCGATATGGGCACAGCCAGACGATGATGTTAGAGTGAGACGATCGTCAGAGCTCAAGCCAACGGAAAGGCGGAGAGGAGAAGAAAGCAGGAGAACGGCCAAAAGAGAAAGTTTTCGCGGCGACAATGGCATCAGGGTCTGCGTCACACCATCTGGATCCGAGAAGCATTCGAGACAGCATCGGCGACGGCAAAGTGAGCTTTCAGGGAGCGAAAAAGGCCTCGAGAGTGACATTGAAGCCCCAAAAGTTAGTCCTACTTCTGAATCAACCGGACGAAGAAAACGTCCAACGCCGGAAGCGTCATTGCGAATCAGCTCCTCTGGGGCTAAAGAGGGCTCTGGGAAGCGTAGGGCGAGTAGTCAGAAAGCAGAAGATCCGGACGAGTCCCCTCGTTCTGCAAGAGGCGCAATCTCGGATGGCAAAGGCAGCGTCCGAACTCACAAAGGCAATCTCTTGAGCCAGGTTTTTGGTGACTCTAGGAAAGTCTTCACAAAACAGGTACCGGAGCCAATAGCTACCCCAAGGGTTCCAAGCATTGAAGCCTGGTTGAACGAAACTCCAGATCCTTTTCTTGACGCAGAAGAGCCTCCACTCGAGGTCATCCCACCTCTAAAGCCATCGACCAAGAAGAAAAAAGTGACAGTAGAAGAGGAAGTAAGAGAAGACCGCAACAGGACAGGGGTAGCCTTGGATACAAAGGAAGGCACGAGACGAGCCTTCCATGGAAGCAGGAGAAGAAACAGGATTCCAAGTTCAGCTATCTACGAAGACAACCCTTTTCCAGCCGACTTTGACTCTGATTCTGCGCTATCGGGCTCGGGCTATGGAACCACGTCTGCGTCGAAATTTGTGGACCTTATCCAAGAGGCAGAAGAGACAACATCGTCGTCACTCAAAAGGCGCTCGGCGAGAAAAAGTGTATCTTCACCGGTACGTGACCGGCGCAAGTCGTCTACTTCAAAACAGCGTAGCAAAGAAGACGATGCCGAGTCGGCGCTGTCATCGAGTCATACTGTATCCTCTGTGGAAGGACCTGACCCTAATAACCCTCTTAAGCCTCCTGGACTCAACTTCCAGCGCCATTTCCCTTCCACGGGAAAGCATCGTCTTTCCACCATCGCTTCAGTTGAGACTTTCAATACTAGCCAGGGTGCTGCACCGCCTTCCGTGTCCGAGTTCTCTGGATGTACACCTCGTACGCTTCCTATCAAGGAAGATGCAGCTGTGGACGAAGCAAATGATCATGTTGATCATAACTCATTGAAGCGAAAGAACAGTCGCCTCACCAAACATGCCGATCTCATATCCGTCTTATCATTACCAAAGGCAGGAAACAGAAGCATCCAATCTGCTCGAAGCATCCGCACGAATCGAAGTCGACTTGCCACCGCAACTATTGGGGACTTAATGCAAGAGCTAGCTGCCGATGAGAGCAAGTACATGCGTGAGCTGCGGACTTTGGTTGATGGTGTTATTCCCGTCTTGTTGACCTGTGTTCTATCAAAGTCAGATTCTGCCGTTGCAGCTGGCCTCTTTAGTGCCTCAGCTCATGCTCACGAAGACCAAAATTTCACAAAGCCGATTGTAGACATGGGCATCGCTCTCCAACGGTTGAAAACATTACACAAACGCATACCACAGGGAGACCCTACTGCTTTACTCACCTGGGCACAGGGAGCTCAGAAAGTCTACACAGAGTATTTGAAGGCTTGGCGCATGGGCTTCCAGGATGTGGTGGTCAACCTTGCTCCTGCTTTGGAGGATACCTCCACAGCGTCCGGCTCACCAGTCACACATTCCAGGAGGCTCGATGAAGGCTTGCAAAGAAATGAGGAAGGGGATGTGATCAACGGCGATGGCGAAAGAGTTGATGTCGCTTTCCTTCTGAAGCGACCACTGGTCAGACTCAAGTACCTGGCAAAGACGTTGAAGGGCATAAATTTTATCAAGCCTTCGGCGGAAGCAGATTCGCTGGCTACGAAGTATCAGGAGCTTGTCGACGATGCTAGGCAGCGCTCGAACGAAGAGCGCGCGAGGCTGGAAGATGAGGCCGCTTCTAACATTGATCCCACCCGGGCTCGCGACCCAAGGACTCTTGCCCCATTAACTGGTGTTCTCATTGATAGGACATGCCGCGTTCGAGCTAGAGACCATTTCAACCTCGCTCTTCGACACTCAAGTGGGCAACGTGTGGACTGTCGTGTCGAGCTTATCATTCGTGACGAGGCCTCTGATGGCGACTGTGGTGGGGATTTACTCATCTGTGAGATCGATGGAACAGGTCGCTGGTTACTATTCCCACCCGTTCAGTTCAGTCGTGTGTCCGCTCGGAATGGAGACCGAAAGGGCGAAATAATCATCATGATTAGAGGAATCGGTGGTAATGGATTAGAGTGGCAGGAATTATTCTCACTGAGATCTGAAGACGAACAGGCAGGCTTTGAGTGGGTTCAAATGCTCGGCTTGACGCCTATACCTCCGAAGATCACAAGATCTCGGAGCTTTCTCGACCGACATCAGCCAGGCCTTGACCCTCTTATCGTCTCCGGCACGCCCGGTAAGAGCAGAACGCCTAGTCCAAGAGAAGTTGAGATTCCCATCGGTGAACAAGGAAACAACGCCTCCAAGACTTGGATGGACCCACTGTCTCTCGGAGTGCCCAACCCACCTGTCGTCCCGTCATTAAGAGAAGTAACCAGACTGCAAAACCAGTCTCACGGCATTTCTCCAAGCACTCCATCAAGATCATCCACCAACTACGTGGACCAGGTCAATGATCTTCGTTCACTCCCTAGTCAAAGCCGAAACCGTGATAACACAGCCTCGGAGCCGATTCGTACACCGCGAAGCTTCAAGGAAGCGTTGGGCTTGAGTGGTACTAGCACCTCCGTCGGACTCAAACGCGCTAGAGCCAAGAGGTTATCAAGGCACGGTGAGAGCTCACCATCCAGTCCAAAGTCAATGGATGCGACCCGTTGTCACAGGGAGCCTCAAACACCATCTTCGGATGCCACTACTACTCACAAGCCAATAGCGGGTTCACAGGACAAATCCTCCAACATACGTTCGTTAACGCCGGAACAAAGTGAAGACTACGCAGGCATCAGCTGCGAGCCCAGTACCAATCGACAAAGTGGAAATTCTCGACCATCTTATCATCGATCACTTTCATCAGTACCCTTGATGGAACTTCCGTATATTCCGAAAGCACGAAAGAACAGCCCTCCCACAACACCCATAGCCGACCCGGAGGAGGAGCCGCAATGGCCTACACCGTACGCCTCGCAGGAGCCAATGTCGCCTTCCGACTTGACCAAGAAGCGTCCTACATCTCCAAAGGCCGACGTCCCGCAAGCATCTTCTCCATCACCAGTGTCTGTCCAACGTGCGCCAAAGCTAAACGAAGCAAACACTCCGGTCCTTGGAAAATGTCAGTCCAAAGTGAGACGGTCCTCGTCACCCTTGAAGCACGAATACGAGCCATCAACGGCATCCGAAAGTTCTTCTGAGTCGGACACGTCTACTGTGGAGCGTAATGAAGCTACGTCGGTGTCAGAATCGTCCGAAGACGAAGAATTGGAGGAATGCGATGCTCCGACCCCCTTGATGCCTCTGGGTCCCCTGAACGGTCTTTCACATCTGAAGGTCCCCCCAAGGCAATCCTTGCATTCGACCCCTGATGGTACTATCAAACCCTCGGAATCAGCCTCTCAGGCCCCCTACAAGACGGTACCGCCTCAACCGTCAAAGGCTGCAAAGACCATTGCTTCAATCTTTTCATGGTCGGACACAGGCTCCTGGCAAAGTCTACACCCCGATGAATGTAGCATTGTGATCACGCCTGGCTTAATTAAAGCCTACGAAATGTCCGCTGCTCATTCGAAAGATGTGCCACTTTCTTCTCCTATGCCCGTTGTTGACATGGATACTTTTTCGGACCTCGCATCTAATTTGACAAGCCAAAACGACGAAGTTCGAGGAGACCGTCCTCTGGTGGGCCTGGAGCTGACTCCCTTGGTTCCCATTCGCCGTGGCACTGCCCTTGACATTTCTATCCGCTCGCCTCCAACGCCCAATTCCCAGATTACTTCAGGGAACAATATCATGTTTCGCTCTCGCAACCCAGAAGAGTGTGAGGCACTTTACGCATTGATCAACCATTCACGCATCAACAATCCCACATTCATTGCGCTTCAGAATGCGAGGGGTCCCTACGGTTCTAGCAACTCACTTTCGAATCGAAGGGACAGCACCAATGTCGGCGGTTCGAGGTCTAGCTGGTTTGGTGGCTGGGGCCGCTCTTCCAGCTATCGTGCTAGCAGTGCCCCAACGCCCAGCATTGCACCCAGCGACAGCAGCATAAGCAGCAGGTCGAGCGCTTTCTCAGCCCTCAAACGCTTCAGCAGGGTCAATGGCATGTTCAACATCTCCCGCAGTACCATTACTTCTCGCGAAGGCAGTATCTATACGAGCTCTGACAATTCCAGTGGCAGCGGTACGAGCTCGCCTATCCCTTCAAGAATAATGGCTGCCGAGAAGGAGGCGCCCATTGGCCTCAGCAACGCTAAAATACGCCTGTACATCCGTGAGACTGCATCCAAGTGGCGTGACATGGGCTCTGCACGCTTGACGATCATGAGGCCCGATGGAAGCAACATGGGACTCGAAGGCAGACCAACGATCAGTACGCACCAAGGTTCTAACGAGAAGAGGATCTTAGTGCACGGGAAGACGAAAGGAGAGGTGTTGCTGGATGTACAGTTGGGAGAGAGCTGTTTTGAGAGGGTGGCAAGGACCGGCATTGCACTGAGCGTATGGGAGGATGTCGTCGGTCCGAATGGAGAGCTCGGCGTTGTAGGCGCCGTTGGCGGGGTGGGAGGTGGCAGGGCCACAGTCTATATGATACAGGTATGTCAAATTCTCCAGTAGAAAGGACGTTGCGCTAACCTTCCGAACAGATGAAAAGTGAAGCCGAGACGGCATACACATTTTCCATCGTCGGGAAATTAAGGTATTAAGATGTGCTTCGATGTGGCTGTATTAAAAGGTGAGGATTTGATACATATCGGAGTGGGGGCTAGCGCAACTTATCTGGCAGGATCCTTAATCTTCTCTGTGTGTCTTCTGAAGTGTACATTTGGGCCGGGTGCATATGAGTACACGGTGGCTAGACTTTGTTTATACTAGACGAGAGCGTGGGGCAGAATGATGAGAATAGAGATGACTTCTCGACGTGTATTATGACGGTCTGAAGACGTTATGACTGGAAATGACGCTTTCAAGTCACAGTAAACGTTCGCTTCTCTACTACGGTAAGATTATGGGCACGAAAAACAAGGCAAAGATATCATATCGTCGTTGAACCTTGAACCGACTTGAGGACTTGGGGCTGCGAAGGCGAATTGATGTCAATGGACGGTCGTAATGCAGAGTCGCAGGCAAGTGGTAAAATAAAAAAGGGAACCACGGGAAAAACAAGACAGTCTGAGTGGTTAAAGCCTCTAATTTCCACGTCGAATGTGGATACCAAGCCAGAAAGGTGTATCATTGTCCGTGAACCGGATCGTGAATGTTGTAGCATTGAGGTTCCACAGCGCAAGAGTTGTCGTCTTTGATTTTGAATGTTGAATTGGTCGGAATCTTTGAATATTTGTCTTCTGTACTCCGTACTCTAGGTACGGATCTATTTTCCTTGGCATCCGATACTGTTGACAAGCGATGCGGAGGAAAGGCATGCATTAACCCCGTTGTGTGAGGGTCTAGACCTCGAGCTTCGAGAGTCGAGCCGAGGAGCCCTCTAGGTACCTTAGGTCCATGTACCGTTACCTAGCCACCACCAAATTCTCAATACTTTACTCTATTCTTCGTGTCCAGTGTCAACGGTGTGGCTGGGGTCAATCATGGTTGACCATCACCATCACCATCCTTGATCTACCCTTCAGGCATGTTTCTGCATTTAGCATCCTTCGATTTCCTCCTGCACAACATGACATTGTTAATATCAATGGGGAGGGGCACCCTCTTCTGACACAGGGACTCCTGGTCGGGGACTCCTGGGAGACAGAAAAAGTGCCGGCAAAGCATCATGGTAGTTCCGCTAGTTCGACGACCGAGGATTGCTTGCCGTGCCGTGTTGCACGAATGAGGAAGTGCGCCAGCCCTGAGGATGGATGTTCGCTGAAACTGGAGATTGGAGCGAATGAAGATCTAGAGTGCTACCGAGTATATGCCTGAAGCAAGCTTTCGTGGCGTTTTCGGTGACAGGCTTGCCCTGCCTTACCCATGACGCTTCCGTCGCTCATCCTCAGTCTTCTCTTCTGACAGTGACGCACCACCGAACATCTTCTCAAAGCCGAAAAATTTCAAACTTCCGCCCCCCGATCACAACCACTCCTGTTCTCCAGTCAAGCATTTACTTTCGTTTCTTCTGCTGTCGTCACCCTCTCTTCTTGGTCGTCACTTCTGATCGTCAACACGTCTTCATGCAGAATCCTCTTCGTCGCCCAAAGGGAAATCCTCCGCCCCCGACAGATCGGGACGTGGAGCGTAACAAGAATGATGACGGTGCATACCTAGCCAAGGATGTCAGAGGGCATTTGGTCGCCATGTCAGGAGAGTTCGTCGGCACCTTCATGTTTCTCTACTTTGCCTTCGCTGCCACTCAAATTGCCAGTACGTCAAATATGAAGCCCATACTTCCTCCCTTTCGAAGACTTTGAAGCTCTCGTATTTGCTAATCTGAAACTTTCTCAATAATGGCTGAACGAAAAGTACTAACTCGAAATCCTCGACCAGACACAATAGACCCCAATGGACCTCCCACAATCGACCAAATTCTTTTCATAAGCCTTGGCTTTGGCTTCTCCCTCGCTGTCACTGCCTGGGTTTTCTATAGAATAAGCGGCGGACTTTTCAATCCCGCAGTAACACTTGGGATGGTGTAAGAACCCCTCTGGCCCTCTCGTCCCGCAAAGTGTCCATCCCAAGAAAAGAATGCTAAAATGTCGAACAACTAGCATCACAGGGACTCTCCCAGCGCTTCGCGGTGCGCTGCTATTCCCAGCTCAGATGCTTGGAGGAATGGTGGTGAGTAGTGGGGCTTATCCTCTGGTCAAACCGCTCACTCACGCGTCCGGGCCTATCTCCTGAGCCAAATCTATACCTTCAAGAGGTCATGCTGACTTCAAGATGTGCAGGCAGCGGCCCTTGTCCGGTGCATGTTTCCCGGTAAACCTGCTTTCACTACAACCTTGACCAACGGAACGACCATCGCCCAGGGAGTCTTCATCGAGATGTTTTTGACAGCAGAACTTGTCTTCACCGTGTTGATGTTGGCTGCCGAGAAGAGCAAGGCCACTTTCATCGCTCCAGGTAGGTGTTTTTCAAAAGGCCCTTTCCAGCCTAGACCCTCTTGGCGCCTTATACCTCCAAATTCGCCCAGAGAGGAGCTGCTGATTCTTGATATGCTCATAGTGGGCATTGGGCTTGCCTTGTTTGTGGCGGAACTTGCAGGTATGCTCATCACTGAAACAGAACGTAGACTGTGAGCAATCACTAACGTATGTGGCAGGTGTATATTTTACCGGAGGCTCTCTTAATCCTACCCGGTCATTTGGTCCATGCGTCGCCACCGCGGCCTTCCCAGGTTACCACTGGATATACTGGATTGGGCCATTTTTGGGAGCTCTGATCTCTGGGGGATACTACAGATTTGTCAAATATAACAACTATGAGGAGGCGAACCCTGGGCAGGACGATTCTCATCATCCGCAAGACAACCCCGAAGGCAAAGAAGAGTAGGGTGGAATTCATGGTGTGATTTTGGTTAACGCACGAATTGCCAATCAAGGGCCTCTTTCCTGGAATGGGGGAATATACGAAATTGCACAAATGTTCACCTTTAGCCACATAATTCGATTCTGGCGTGTCGTTAGATTGCCCTCATATATAAGCTTATAGTTGCATGTGACAGATGTAACAGGCGTCTGTTTCTTAACGGGCTCGACGGGATACATCTGAGGAACAGCTATTAGAATGGTGGACTTGAAAAAGGAGCACAAGGACTGAAGAAGTACAGCAAATTTTTGGGGATTGGGAGACTCGGTCACCAGGTAAACCTTCGATCGTCATGTCACACTGCGATTGAGAGCGGCATGCAAGCCGCCAAAAAAGATGGCAACCGATGAAGCATATGCTAGCTTGTGCAAGACTTGGTGTCACTCAATCCTGCTATTCTTTGATTCTTTCGATAGCTTGACTGGCGAGGGAGCTTAGTAGAAACACGATACTCCCACAGCAAGTTACCGATATAGACGCCAATTAAGTAGACCTCGAACTTCATCAGCTCTTCTGATATGAGCTGCCGTATCTGACAATAAGGTACCTACCTGATGTACACCGTACACGAATACTACCTTACTTTGTTTGTCTAAGCTTTATGCGCGTATTGAGAATCACGTGATCTCGCATCAAGGCTTGACGCGTCTGCGTCTCATTCAATTTAGGGTCCTCTCCTTCATCAGCACGTCGGCATGACGTAGATTTCGGTGTCACGACCAGAAACCTCCGCAATGATTGGAAAACCCTTCCAAGTCCCGCTGCTCAGAAAGACTGAGGAGGCAGAGGACAGCGACCGAGTTTTGGAGCCTCGAGCTAAAAAGAGGAGGATGAACGGCGGCAACGGGGACTGTACCAATACACCTCGATTGGTCTTCAAAACCCCTGGAATATCATCACTTCCGCGGAAGCCACTTTTAGCAGTCAAAAACCCTGTAGTAGCCTTAAAGCCTCTCGACGGAGGTCTCGAGGGATACTACAATGTTCTTTGGTTTGTACATCTTCATGACGGACATACTGGCCTCTGACGGCTTTTTCTTTACAGGCGGAAGTACACGACCAAGAAGCATAAGACCTGGGACGGTGATGGAGTGCTTCAAGTCACCCGCGGGTATGCCCATCTCCAAGATATCTCAGGACGTGATATGGGGAAAACGTCTTGCGATTCACCTCTTCTTCCTGGCTCCCAGCTGTCGGTTGGGGGGAAGGAGGTAGAGGTTGATTCCATCATCTCCAGAGACGATTTCTTGGCCGGTCGACCATTCCTGAAGTCGAGCGTCGTGAATGCTAGACCAGAATTTAAACAAGTCCCTCTACCAATCCCAAAACCGAGGTCGGACTCGAAGGCGGCTCTTCTACTGGAGGGCGAGGAAACGAAGAAACCACTCAATTCGGCTGCCCCAAGAAGTATAGCTACCCAAGCAATGTTCAAGCATCCATTGCTAGCAACCACTGTATTGCCAAAACAGGAGACCAAAGAGCCAACACCGCGCCATGACCCCACCGCCACACAAGCAATAGTGATGAAACGTCCTAGAACTGTGCCAAAAGGGAAACAGGTTGTTGATATTGTGGTCGATCCTCTTCTCACGAAGCATCTACGGGAACATCAACGCGAAGGGGTCAAGTTCATGTACGAGTGTGTGATGGGCATGCGTGACTTTGACGGCCAAGGTGCAATTTTAGCAGACGAGATGGGCTTAGGCAAGACTTTACAAACTATCGCACTCTTATGGACGTTATTGAAGCAGAACCCTATCTGCGAGGGTCCCCACGGTTCGCCTCCTGTCATCAAAAAGGCTCTGATAGTATGTCCCGTCACTCTCATAAACAACTGGCGCAAGGAATTCCGCAAATGGCTTGGAATTGACAGACTCGGTGTCTACGTCTTTGATGATAGCAAGAAGCGTATCACTGAATTCACTAAAGGCAAGGCCTATCACGTGGGGATCATAGGATATGAAAAGTTAAGGACTGTGGTTGAGGATCTCAAGAAGGGTCATGGAATCGATATTGTGATCGCTGATGAGGGCCATCGTCTCAAGACCGCCAAAAACAAGAGTGCACAAGCCATCAAATCTTTGAACACCTCAAGGAGGGTGATCCTGTCTGGGACTCCTATACAGAACGATCTGAGCGAATTCTTCATGATGGTCGACTTCGTTAACCCGGACCTATTGGGATCTTTCAAAACATTTACCAGGGAATTCGAGATTCCCATTGTGAAAAGCAGACAGCCCAGCGCTTCGAAAAAAGACGTTGAGAAAGGCGAAGCGAGAAGCGAAGAATTAGCCTCACTTACCAGCATGTTCATTCTTCGCCGGACTGCTGATATACTCTCGAAATACCTACCGTCAAAGACGGAGTATATCCTTTTATGCCGCCCGACCGCGGCTCAGGCGTCCACCTACCAGCATGTCCTCGCTTGCCCTGCATTTCAAGGAGCGTTGGGTAGCTCGGAGGCCTCACTTCAGCTCATCACCGTCCTCAAAAAGATCTGCAATAGCCCGTCGTTGCTCAATAGCAAAATTCTTTCAGACCCTTCGGCAGCGGTGAGCCCTTTGACTGCGGCACTCCTGGCCAGCATTCCACGCCATCTTCTTCGCACCAACGCTGGTAGCACCAAACTGCGGGTTCTTGATCAACTCATGCACAACCTTCGGACTAATACCTCGGAAAAGATCGTTCTCGTTTCCAATTATACCGCAACTCTCGACCTTCTGCAAACACTTCTCACCTCACTTTCCTATCCTTACCTCCGCCTTGATGGCTCCACCCCGTCCACCAAACGCCAAGAACTCGTCGACACGTTCAACCGCTCTCCAGCCTCCGAGTGCTTTGCCTTCCTCCTCTCCGCCAAATCTGGCGGGATTGGCCTCAATTTGATCGGCGCCTCCCGCCTCGCACTATTTGACGTAGACTGGAATCCTGCCACGGATCTCCAGGCCATGGCAAGGATTCATCGAGACGGACAGAAGAGGCCTTGTATCATCTATCGCTTTGTCATGGCTGGTGGATTGGACGAGAAGATATGGCAGAGGCAGACGACGAAACTGAGCCTCGCCAGCAACATTATGGACCAGAAGGGAGGCACCAGTAACTTCACAAAGGAAGAGCTCCAAGACCTGTTCAGGCTCGACGAAGGCTTGTCATGTCAGACGCATGATCTGCTCGGCTGTGGCTGTGAAGGGCGAGGTCTACCGGCCCCATTTCCCGCCGATAAAGAGCCGATCGAGAGCGTAAACAGCGATGATGAAGCGAGAGAGGAGGACTTGCCAGATCTACCCCGGCTCATCCAGGCAAACAACCTTGACATGGAAGAGCAAGAACGAAAGATCAGAGAAGACGTGCGTTCTTCCCGAAATCAGAAGGATGGTGCGAAGATGGACTCGCTGATGGCTTACTCGCACATTGACACTTCGAAGTTCTCAACGGAGGAAGATGATGATATGAAGGCTTTGGTTCATGATAGAGTATTGCTCCACGTGCTGCAAGATGAGGGCAACAGAGTATCGTTTGTCTTTGCTAAGACGTCTGGCTGAGGCACACGTGTAGTTAACGGCAGAGATGGCTAGCGTTGGCTTTGCCATGGCGCCGCATTGAATGGCGCTTAGAGTCGAACACTATATGGCATAACCATGTGCTTGGGGTTTTGGCATTATAGAAGGCCGAAGTCCGTGGCATTGAGCTTCCTGGACCATTCAGGGGTTACGTACTCATGAGTACGTAGCTCCGGTGTATAGCTGTTCATTTGATGTTTTCGACGTTGATGTGAGCTCCTTTCTGCTAAGCGCGTCTCCTCAGCCACTCTGATCGAGTTGTCTCGTCTAAACTTTCAAAGATATCTTCAAGCCCTACATGCACTCTCAGCTCTTTTTCGCCCAGAAGCCGATATATGCCTCTCAAATCTGCCTCGTCCATTGCCTTCTCGCCTTTCAGGTGCTCAAAGGCGAGCATGTACAAGTCTTTGGCCCAAGGGCAAGCCCTCAGGCTTCGCCAAAATATCGTTTTCGCTCTTTCCACCTCAGATCTCGAGTGCTCAAACAGAAAGTACAATTTCCACAAGCTCGCGCAGTATGCACCGCTATCGCTCCCCACAGCACGTTCGAAGGTACTGCGAATGGTGGAGAGGTTGCTACCGAGTGTGATACCACGGTGCAATTCCGAGTATACAGCGAAGAAGTGCAGCACTACGCTATCTTGCGCCTTACTCTTCGTGCCACCGCTACCACCAAGGACAAGGTCCCTAACAATAGAGCGTACTCGATCTTCGATACGAAAGCGAGTTTCGTTCCAAGCATAGAGGGAGAGGAAGATGGTATTTTGCGGGAATTGAGCTATGCTTTCGGCAAGGAGTGAGCGAATATCTGAGGGTTTGAAGAAATGAGTACGAGTGGCGTGATAGTGAATAAGCCGAGCCAAGGATTGGTGGAGGTACTCGTGGTTGGAAGAGTCGGAGGAAATATAGGTGGAAACAAGAGCGATGTTTGACTTGAAGGCCAAGGTCGCCGCGGATAGGGATTGGGCATTCCTCAGATATGCGAACAAGATCAAGCATTCAATGGTCAAGGTTGCATGACTGTATGAGCTTAATGATAGCATATGATCACGTATGGCAGTGAGAGTCTGCGAGGTTTTAGCACGGTCCATCACTTAACAAGAATAGTCCTACCCTTTCTGTCCGAAGCAGCTGAGTCGGCTCTGCTGAACCCCTATCACCAGATAGATGGATTTGGGGAAAAGGCATCTTGATCTCTTCATCTCCAATTGCCAACAGCCGCACTAGAGCTTCTTGCGCTGAATTTGCACTTAGCGTCTCCCATATCCAGGTACGCCACAGTAGTATTGAATCTCTTTGGGAGACTTCGTCGAGTTTCTTGGCCATATTGATTGTCGTAGTGATTATACCTTCACCTTTCTTGGTATCTCCCAGGCGATACTCAATGAGTGCGTACGCATGGTAGAGACGAACGCTGAACGGTCGTTTCCTCAAGTTGTTCTTCGCCGATTTTCTTACTGTTCCTGGTGAGATTCGTAGCTCTAGGGCAAGGACGTATAAGGCAACGGCTTCTTCCCCTGCGAAAACGCTAATGAGAGATTTGAGTGATCGAAGAACCCATTCCACCTCTACTGGGCCGCTATCTCCAAGACACTGCTCTTGCCATGTATCAAAGGCGCAAAACCACTGCTTTTCGGCAAACAGGGAGTCTGCCGAAACCTGGTAATCTCGGATAGGGAACTGGAAGGGGTCATGCGTGTCCGAATGCGATTGGGTATCCTCCTTGCTAATGCTGTCTTGTTGTTCTGGGCTTTGATGTTGTTTAGGAGAATGCAGCTTCCATAGGCTTTGGAGCTTACCATTCAGTCGTAGAGCATCGTTACGGAGAAAAGAGTCTCTTCCCCAAACCCTTGAACAACTATCAGGGCCTTCCGCAGCAAAGGGCGGAAGACAGCAGAACAAATTGAAAGCGTCTAATATCAATTGCTGACCTGCAAGTGATGGCGGATCAATGAGGAAAGGCCGGATATCGGAAAACAGAACAATCCTATACGGATCGTTCTCTATATCATCGATAGTACGGGCAGGATTTCGAGACAGCAAACTATGGCTTCGCTCTGAAGCAAGCCACGATTTCCAATGATCCTTGCTGTTTTCCAGATCATCCACCGTTCCAGGTATTGGCTGCGGCGGCTCCCTTTGCTTTTGGGAGAAGCCTGCCCAACCTTCGGCGCCCTCCTCACCAACCCGTGGAACCTCGCTATCCCAGAAATTTTCAAACATGGATACAGCGGTTTCGTGAAAAGACCCATCCTTGTTGTGGCCGCTAGTCCGGACACTGATGGGTTTGAAGAAAACGAATTCCAGCAAAGCTTGCCAGGCTGCGGTGGCATACTCTGCGAAGCCGCTTTCCCTCATGAACAGCGTCATGCGAAGTACAAGATAGATTTGGATGTGGAATTTTCTATTCGGATCGTCAGGGGGTACCTTGCCGCTGGTTCTCACCCCATCGATTAGGTTCAGGCAATCCACGTAGACACTTTGCACTTCGCCAAATCTGAAAGAAGTGAAGCTCGTCTGCCTGAAATCAAGATACTTGGTCCACAGTCGCATGCATTGGGGATTCTGCTGAAGTATGCTTTTCCAACAGGATGAAATCTTGTTGACTCCCCAAATCTTATGAGCTTCCTGCATCATGCCAAGCAACAAGACTTCGCGGCCCTCCGAATCTTGAACCTTCCCTAGAGCCTTTTCAAACATTGCGAGCTTGATCTCAGCATTGCTACGCCTTTCAGCGTTTGTCGGACTCGATCTTGTAAAGTTCTGGCCTAGCCCAAGCATATTGTCCTGGTGGTCGATCAGATTAATCCAAGCTTCAAAGCTGTGTGGTTCTGCATCTACCCTCCTCGACAACTGGACTCTTTTATTCTGAGTCGATTCATCCAATGTAAGAAGACGCTTGCCAGCAATGTCTTGTGATGATGATGCGTCGCTGTCGTACTTAAAGTCTTGATCAGCAGGCTGTTTGCTGGGTTTGGCTTTACCATCCACAGATCTGTAGTTCGTATCATCATCTGAAGACGACACACAATCCACGGGCAATCCATCATCACCTCGTCTCCTCTTCGCTCTTTGTGCAGCCTCCAAGGCGATATAGTCGGCTGCTGAGTCAATGGCTGGGTTGTGTTCCTCTCGTGGCTTTATCTTCAATTTTCTTGCTGCTTCCTGATGAAGCCTCCAGCGTGCACGATTGTCTCTTTTCTTCGGCAAGGCATGTGTGTTGTCACACAGCACCAATTCTTTGTCAGTACTCACTGCTGGGTCGATTTTTTGATTCCTGTGTGATCCCACCACATTTCCAGCACCAAAACGGAAATACGATGTCGTTGCATATTTATGAAGGGCGCCGAAGTGGAGATTGTTGGGATCGCCTACTCGGTCAACTACGAACGACTTTGGTATATTCTCACCGGCTCCAGAGTCTGGCCTGGTAGACTTAGATCCGATACGTTGGTTCACTCTCCTCCGTTCATCGAGTTCCCGAGGACGATGTCGGCCCAGGTTTTGCCTTTGAGATTCCAACCTCGAAACAGACTCGTCTGGGGCATCGATATGGTTTTTGGGAAGCTGTTGTATGGTTTCAGGAACAATGGTCTCTTGGCTCTGAAATCTAGAAGGTGTGTTTGGCTTGAAGCTCGCAAATTTGGGAATCGCTCTCTTTTCCGCGTGTTTGCCGTCACGGTATTGGTCAGAGCTGATGTGCTCAGCTGGCATACTGACGTACTCACGACGCCTTCTCCTCCACGAAATCTTAATGTTCTAGGAAACAGAAGGTATCAGTAGATCTGGCGTCCTTCTCTCGCCCAGAGTCTCGCTTTGGAGAGTCATGGTAATATATGAAGTGAAAAGGCATCTGCTGCCATCAAGCGGAGCATTGAGCTCGACTCGCAACATCGCAGCCTCACCCTAAGTAGAGTACGAGAGTACTGCGGCGGCTGGGCCCGTCGGTAAACCTGCCTTAATCGTACTCTAAACGGCTTTTGCCAAACCTTTTTTTCAGTACGAGGGGCACTTACTTAGGTAAGTAATCGATGAAATAATAATAATACATGGGAATCACAGAATCATAATATTAATGAATTTCCAAGATGATCGTTTGGTGTTTGGATGTTTTCTGTAACTAGAACATACGAACCTATTTCTTCGTCAAGATCATGGCTACAGCTTTAGCCTCCCAATTGGCCCAAATTCGCGACAACTCTACCAATCCTCTCGACCTCAAAGCTCAAAAGAAAGCACATTCTCGGTCCCTTCTCTTCGAACCTGCTGTCGCCGCAACCCAGGATTTTGATTCGCTGTACCAGTTATGCCATGAGGGCTTCCAGGAACTCTGTCACTTGGACTCGAGGTTCGCCGGCTTTGCAAATAACGTGTTTAGCGACCAGAGCAAAAACGAAGACCGAACACAGATGACTGCTGCCCAAAATCAACGGCTTGATGTTGTCCTCGAGGAGTTCTTACACCTGGTTGGTGGTAAGATGCTTTTAAAACCGGCACTCAAAGCTGTGGAATGGCTCGTCAGGCGATTCAGGTCAGTTACGAGCCATCTTTTGTCTACTTCAATTTTCTTCGACTGACGACCTTTCTTACAAGGATTCACCAAATGAACACACAATCCCTAGTGTTCGCATTTATGCCGTTTCACACCACTCCGATATTCCCTACTGTGCTCTCACTCATACCCGAAAATATATCGTCTACTCTCAGGTTTCTTCACCCCTACGTTCAATCTCTTGCCAACCCTCCGCGTCGTGCAATTGTCCATGCTGCATCCGTCAACCGCCCTTTCTTTACCGCTATGACTGTTCACGTGCTTAAGTCTAGTCACTTGGGTTTCCAACATCCTCTCTTGCTTTCATTTTGGGCCTCAATTGCCACTGAAGCTGTAGCTGCGATGCTTGACCAGAGTCGCTCTGCTAAACTCGAGGCACAGAAGCAAAACCAAGAAGACATCATTCTGTTCTTGTTACCCATTCTGAACGATGGTCTCTCTCTTGATAATGTGCCGGACCTTCGGGTAGCATGCTATACGATCCTTACCATCTTAGCTTCCAAAGCTAGGCTGGATGATAATATATTATCTATAATGATGGAAGCAATCACGTTCGAATGGTCCCAGACTTCCCATGCAGGATTGATATGCCTAGGCGTTTTGGCTGAGCAAAAACGAACAGCTGGTCTACCTAAGAAAGCCTTCAAAGCGGTCATCGCGCTCGAACGCCTGGATGACGACCTCATGACACTCAATAAGCATTACAAGATTGACAAGCTCATTCTGGGTATCGCGCTTGGTATTGTCTCGGGACTTCAAACAGCTCGAGACGCAAGCGGGCTGCGACTTTTGAGAACCTTGATAGAAGCCAATATCATGAATGGTGCTTCCACCAAGGCTATAGTCAAGTCAGTAATCGGTGGAGCTCAGACGACGGCGCCAAAGCTAAACCCAAGATTTGATGTACAAGGGTCACTGGCAGATCTTGCTCTTTGTTTGTGCGATTCCAAAGATGTTGGGGCTGTCATACACAGCACCCTTGAAGAATCGAACTTTGGCCCGGGTCCTCTGAAAAGTAGACTCCAACAGACAACTCATTCCACAGAGAGCACTCCCAAGCAGCTTGTTGAGAGTGTGGATATGGAAGATGCAGATGAAGAAATGACAACAAGCAACTTCAAGACTTTAACGAGCCAAATCCCAACGCGGACAGCCTATGAAATATCGTTTCTGTCACACTCGGACTCCTACGTTTATGGGAGCCTGGTCCACACTTTTCTCTCCATCTACACATCAAACGTCAACCTGGAAAGATTTTCTGATCTACCGGTCCTTCGGAAGTCTCTAGGGCTGACCGAGCCTCTCTTCCTTTCATTCTTTATCCGAATATGGTGCGGCCATAGTCCAGCAAAAGCGAGAACAGCAGCAATCCGAACTGCGGTGGAATACCTCAGGAAAGAAACCCTTGCAGCTGATGTGCAGATTTTATTGCCCTACATACTGTACGCGCTAGCTGATACATCTCCCAGCGTTCGTCGCGCGGCGGCAGATCTTGTCTTGGTCCTAGCGCCTGCTTACGGGAGAATGGCTGACAAGGAAAACAAAGATGCAAATCAACCAATATTGGGCCAGCAGCAGATTTATGGGCAGGGCGGTGAGACTCATGCAGTGACATGGCTTTCCAGCAAAGAGGCGGCTCACATCATCTTGGATCTGATGGTTCCAGGTCTGGAAGAATGCATGCTTGACGAGAGTCACGTATCTCAGCTCCTTTCAGACAACCTCAACGGCCCAAAGCACAGTAAAGGTTCCATCACCATGCAAAAGGAGCTGAAGAAACCTCTGCGACTAGCTTTGTTCAGCAGTATCTGTAGTCATGTTGTCAACACACCACTATACGCCGTCAAATCTCGCCTACTCCAAATGCTAAGTCGGATCCCCAAAGTCGGCAGCACTTCACGTACGAAGTTACTGCTTCCTCTGCTGTCAAACACCATGAAACAAGGTCAACACGAATTTGAACGCGTCTGTGATGAGGAGCATATTAATTCATCACAGCTCCTTGACAGAATGGTTAGCATCATTATTCCAAGCGATCGTGAGGGTATTCAAACCTTGAAGTCTATAATTGCGCCTCTGGATAAAAATTTGAACTTCCCAAGTCTAAGGGCCGCCGCATTGCAGCGCCTGCAGATCATTTGGACATCCATCAATATTGATCTCCAATTGTCATTGGCAAAAGCCTTGTTCGAGTCAGCTGTTGGCAGCATGAAAGCAGGCGCAAATGGCAATCAAGATGCTGAGGCTGTGGAAACGTTACGAATGTTGCCAATGTCGACTGCTATACTCCAATCCTTCTTAGATGATTTGCCCTCAATTTCGTCTACGTTACAAGACAAGCCGCATATGTCAAAGCGCAGGCGGACAAGTCATGGCCATCCGGATGAAACTGGCGCTATTGATGGGCGTAACCTTGCATCTGCCATCCGGCAGATTACATTTGTCCTCGAATTTCTAGGAGATGCCAAGGCTGAGCAGCATCCTCAACTCTTAGGAGGTCTCTTCCAGATCATGTGTGACTTGCAGCACTCTCAAAGCCATTCGGTAACAGCCATAAGCTATCTTCAAATACTGGCTATAGAAGGCATACTTGCCATTGTGAAGAGAGCCGAGGTACGCACCGAGTAGTGCTGCGTTTCCAAAGAGGTCCATTGGGGACGCTGACTTTTGGCAGGTCCCAACAGGCTTACAGATTGACCACGCATCGGTTCGATCCGACGTCCTCATTGACTGCATCAGGACCACGACAAATCCTCAAGTACGCAATTCTGCCTTACTGCTAGTTTCAGCTCTCGCAAAGGTCACCCCGCAATTGATTTTGCACAGCATCATGCCTATTTTTACATTCATGGGTGCCAACGTCCTGCGTCAGGATGACGACTTCTCGGCATATGTCGTAAAGCAGGTGAGCTTGTTTAAACAGTGATCTTCAGGACTTAAAGCTCACGGTGATGCAGACCATGGAATCGGTCATCCCGCGTCTGGTACAGTCGTTACACCAGCGAAAAGATGGGCCACTTGTGGGTGTCTCAGAGCTATTGCTAAGTTTTGCCGCTGCCTACGAACATATACGATCCCAGCGACGGCTCGATCTTTTTATATCACTGGTGAACAAAGTTGGTCCTAACGACTATCTTTTCGCTTTAATCGCAATCCTTTTGGACAAGTACCCGAGCGAAGGAAGTGTAGTGCAATTTGCAATTGTTCTCATTAGCCGTTACAGCGTGGAGACGCGCCTCCAGGTAAAGATCTTCGAAGAATTACGCGTAGATGGCTCTAATGTCTTGCAGATGGTGAAACAATTTTTGCACTTGATTCTAGATGCTCTGAAACCAAAGCCAACTTTCTCCAAGTCTTTATTGCAGCTTGACGACGTTGACGGAACTATTTCAAACTTACTTCCACTCGCACCCGCAATCCTTAGCGATACAAACCTGATTACCAAGGCTGTCAAAAGAATAAGCGACGGCGGCGAGGGTGCTACAAATATCCGCGCTCGCTTTGCAAATATCCTCGAAGACACATTCGTGCTTTCGGAGCATTACAGAAGGAACAAATTATGTCAGTGGCTCGGATGATACACTCAAACTTTTTCAACACTGACGATACTATAGTGATTGTAAAATGTATGCAACTGCTAGATGCATCTCTAAGATTACTACCTATATCGGAATTGGTCGAAAGCCTTCAAAGTCTGTTTGCACGAGCAGATTACAACGTCAGTAAATATCCCTAATATTCGAGACCTCATAGCTTACCCGCCCCCAATCAGATCCGTCTGCAAGTACTTCTATCATTTGGAAATCGTCTCAAAGATAGAAACCTCGACCTGAAAGCATCACAGACCGCGTCTCTTGCGTTCCTTCCCCATCTTGCATCCATTCTTGAGGAGTCTTCAGAGGTATCTTTAAAACGCGCAGCTGTTGTTTGTATAGATCGTATCGCGGAATTGTTCGGCAAGAAGGATGTCGCTGCGATCATTGCCAGTGCCAAAATCGTTGCTGGGGACGAATGTCTGAGGGCAAACGAAAGCAGTCTCCGAACTATCTCTATGCTGTGTCTGGCGACAATGGTCGAAGTGACAAGCGATGAATTTGTTCCGATCTTACCTCTCGCTCTTCCTAAGGCAATGGACAGCTTAGCCACCAGCCTTGGAGAAGACACGGAGGATGGTGCCCTGCACAACGCAGTCTACTCCTTTCTCGGTGCTCTCATCCTTTACTTGCCATGGATGGTTACAGGCGCTGATCTGGATAATGTACTGAAGCTATCATTTGAGTCGGCAAACGCTGAAATGGGTAAAGAGTGCGATCAGAGTCGCATTGAGACTCTGCGACTCATGCCCAAGAAAGTGGCAGCGAAGGAATGCTTAGCTGCCTTGGATAGAACTTGGACGGTTGCAATGACTGACGGGCCCTTGGCAAGTCCAAAAAGCATGTCCTTGAGTTTGGCTTCGTATACTAATGTCGAGGCAGGCTGTTAAGGAGCATCTTGAAATTTTGCGCCTCACAATCGATCGTCAGCCCAAATCGGTAATTGTTCAGCAGTCAGAGATGTTGTGTGGCTTGTTCCTTAGCATGTTTGACTTGCGGAGAATCCAGCTATCATCGCTTACTGGTTATAGTCATGATATGGCAGAAATTGGAGTCGTCGAAGACGCCGTCAACGAAACCGCAATTTCTATGGTCTACAAACTTAATGATACAACCTTTAGACCTATGTTCTCGCGAATGTTGGAATGGACCACCTTTCCCACATTAAAGGACATCAAAGCTACAATTTATAGGCAGACTACTTGGTACACTTTCCTTCTCAAGCTCTTTAGCACTCTTAAGGTATGTCAGAGGATACAACTCGAATCAGCGGCTGCTAATTATGATGGTTAAGTCTATCGTCACTAGTTACGCTGCTTTCATCATAGATGACGCCGTAGATATACTCAAGGATGCCTCCCTGAATGACGAAGACTCATTACTTCTATGGCGACAGGTCATTCTTACTCTCCAAAAGACATTTGAGCACGATCGAGATGGTATGAATGGTTCTATGTGATTGTATATGTAGAAAGCTAACCGTCCAGACTTCTATCAAAACCCCTCACATTTCGCGCCCATCTCCGCCGCGCTCCTGGATCAGCTTGGCAATGCGCAAAAAGCTCCCCTTCTCCCTGAGCTAGTTCCTGCAATCACCGACCTGGCAGTTGCTACGGATTCTGTCACCCACCATAAGGAGATGAATGCTGTCATATTGAAATGCATGAGGTCGGATAGAGCAGCGGTCCGTTTGGCCGCCGTACAGACTGAGCGAGCCTTGACGGAGAGGCTAGGAGAGGAGTGGCTAGCGCTACTACCGGAGATGCTGCCCTTTATCAGCGAGGCACTGGAGGATGAAGATGAGGTGGTGGAAAGAGAGGTTCAAAGATGGGTGGTCGGGATCGAGGGGATATTAGGAGAGAGTCTCAATCCAATGCTGCAGTGAAAAGGACTGACCAAGAAGTGAGAATCGAGAATATCTGCAGATAGGTCTCTAGAGTCCTCCGTAAAGCGCAAGTCAGTGAGACATCAACTTGTCTTTAGATCGAACATCGTGCATGAGTGTCACCCTCCTTGCGCTGCTCGCCTCAAGTCTCCATCCCCATTCTCATCGTGCATCTTCTAGCTCTTTGGCCCACTGACCGAGGTCACCGAGGTCGTCGCGACCCGCTATTGGTCTATCTGTGATACGTCATTGCCGTGAAGAAGACGCTGCCCAATTGCCAAAGCCTCAATGGAGTGATACCCCATGACACAAACAAGAACAACAGCGCAGGGCAAACTCTTATCGTTAATGTGTCACTAGAACACCGTCGGGGATGAACGCAATTCAATGATTTCAGCATTCAAAGACCCTCTCTCTCGCACGATCTTCTTCTTTACGTCTCATCCGCATGATTCCAACCCTTTCCCCACTCGCCCGGCCGAAGAAAATCGGCCTCCTCGAAATCTACCACATCGATCATCTCGCTCTCCCTTAACTCAAGAGGTTCGAGCACGGGCTTCTTCCTCGTCTTGGGCAACGCGATAGGCCTCAGTTGATCCAGATTTGGCATTCGTGTGTGGCTGAATGGGGGGTAAGATCGAGGGGAGACGGGTCGCAATTCCACGTCCAACTCGTCATCTTCGTCCTCGTGGCGGCGTTTATGGCTGCTCACCATAGGAATAGTGAGAACGGGTTGAAGGGAATCCGAGGATGCTTTCGATTCTTGACTTGACAGAAGCCCCCAGTCATTGCAATCGAACTGCAATGGTGGGAGATCTTCTTCGGAGGGGGGGGATGGCTGTGTATCGTGCCCACCGATTTTGAGAATCCCGCAATACGGGACCAAGCCAGTGAAGCCGCGCGATGGGGTGACACTGTTGCGCTCCGGCGTAATGTTGTTATAGGCAGTAGGAAGGCTGCACGACGATATCCGCTGCGTCTGATATCCTTCCAGAACGGACTTTCGAATACGCATTCCAACGTTCAGTAGCGAGGATTGTATGGTGTTAGGGAGGATAGAGCTTGGTGTGGACGTTTCGGCACCGGGTGCGGAGGGCCTGTTGGGAGTAGGATGACCAAAATGAGAATTAATGCTGGGCTGAAAGGGGCGCTTGAAGGAGCGCTTTGTGGTCGCCATGGTGTCGATCTTGCGAAGAGATTGCACTTTGAGGTCTGCCTCCGTATGACAAACAGATCATGTTAGGAGACGCGGAAGTCGAAACTGGCTGGTGAGACTTTAAACGCGGTGGCTGGGACGCGCTCACACCACTAGCGTGTCAATGGTGTTTCAAATGCTGTTAAATACTCCGTACGAGTACTCGTACCTACCTTAGGGAATGCCTAGTATCGAGAGTTGAAAGAGACTCAAAAGACGCTGCATGTTATTGAATGTATGCTTTTTCCACCGCTTCTTTCCTTTGAAGACATGTGAACTATGTACTTCTGTGTCATTTCTGTCCGCAGAATATAGATGCATGTCCCCTCAATATGAATAGACTCTCACTAAAACTCAGTGGAGCCAGATTGCTTTTCGTAACCCAGCGACGCATTTTGTGCAGCCAATGGTACCCTAACAACCAACCAGCGCCATAGCTAATATCCACGGGAAGCAAGCAAGAACGCACACAATCGAAATCATGTGCATTATCGTTGTGCCCACTCCACAACCTCCAACGCACACATCACTAGCACCAAAGTCGATGGCAGGATCCACACTACATAGCTCTGGAACAAAAGCCTCGATATTGTCCCCATGTAGACATTGTTGATCTGGCAGATCTGCGCTAGTTGCAGTGCGCTAGGCGCTCCCGTGATCAAAAAGCAAACAATCACGAATATTGGGTCATCCAGGATACTGACTGGTACGTACTTTGCGGTCATTGCTAATAGAGGAGCCATGATGATGAATGGTAGCAGCATCCGGCTAATAATGGAAGCGATGAGAAGCTTCTTCTCTTCCTTTTCATCTTCTTTGGTGTGGCCTGGTTCTGCTGGGATTGTGTTGCGTGCTAAATTGCCGCCAAGCACGACCAAGATCAATGGGACGGCTACTCCTCCACTTTGGCGTATGGCACTGGTAACAGAATTCTTAAAAAAGGTGCCGTTCGCGAAGAAAAATCTTTGTAACTCTGGAATGGAGGCCACAATGATTGCTGCCAGCATAGCCCAAAGCGGTGGATTCATAAATGACCAGACCCCTAGGAAGAATCTTACAATCATGCTTCCAATGTTGGTCAACCATTTTTGTAACGGATCTGGCAAAGCTCCGAAAGCTGATCCGTAAGTCCCTGAAATGAACTGAGAAACCATGCGGCTGGCCTTTTGGATTGCTGTGCGACAGCGGATTGGAAGCCCTTTCAGGCCTTCGGAGATATCACCATCGATCGGGTCGGTGTTTGACCGTATTGAAGGGAACGACATCATTTGTCCTGCGGGTATCGTGTTACCGTTGGCTGGGGTCGACAAAAGCTCACGGGTTGGTCCAGACTTGCTTAGGCCACCACTAGAGGATCCCGAGGAGAAAGAAGAGGTGCGTTGCTGATGCGTCACTGGCGTCTGTTGTCCTGACCGAAAATCGGATCCGTAATGGGAGCCCCTTGCGTTTCTCTTGCTAGCCTCTCTGTTCTCGACCCTGGTGTCATCAGAGCCACTAACGTCCTGCTCATCTGCTTCGTCATCAATAGAGGTTCCTCTCATGAGAGGCTCGCTTTCCCCTAGAATTGCCTGTCCGGTCTCAAGGCGCGAATTGTCGTTCTCAATGGTACCTTCGACCTTCTCCGCAGGCGCAAGCAGGACGTTATAGCCCCAGCTCCATCTGACCAATTGTCCAAGCTGTTGAAATATCAATAAATACAGAATGCCGCGGGCCGCGACCTCGTCATCGTTGTCCCCAGGCACATTGTCCCAATGTAGTCCCTTGATAGTCTGTGAGAGCGACAAGACCAGAGATATCGGCAGCGAATTGGAATTGCCAAAGACCTACTACGAGATTAGCAACATTGACGTAGACGAAGAGCTGGACAACTTACCCCCATAGCGATCACAAAATTGCGTGGTCTCTTCGAAAATCCAAACGCCTTTGATACCGCAATGGAACAGAGGTATGAAATGAGTGTTTGAGCTATAAAAATGAGGGGAATGATAGCAAGGTCCGCAAGCTTGTCTGTTGTCAGTTGAGAAGCTAGTTTGGTGAAGACTAAAACATCAGTCAGGTCTGGATTGCGCAGCACGAGTCTCAAACATACTGAGGCAAGGGGTAAAGATAGCGACATTGAGATTGGCGGCAAACTTTTGCATCTCTGCCGTGAACATGCCCTGGCGTGCTATAATGTAGCCAGGCAAGCTCACACAAACCACCTCCAAGACCGCCTCGAAGACAAGCATGGTGAGACGAGGCAGCGCGGGATGTGAGGAGTGCGGAGGAAGTGGAGATGCCATTGTGGAAGACAATTGGGCTTGGTTCAATCCGGGCTGAGAGGTCATGCCGGGAAGCGGGGAGATGTTGAGATTGGAAAGTGAATTTGCCATGAAGTTGGCATTACGGAAGGAATTGGGAGAGGTAAACAATGGCATGACGGTAATGTGAGGACTTGACAATCACACAGACTTGTGTGAGTGTTTTGTCGCGCTCGCTCTGTGCCACTTGGAATGGCAGAGAATATCTAAGTAATGTTGGGCCCACAGCTGATGTATAGGATTTTAAAGGAGCATGACAGGCAGAGCATGAAGCGTGAAGGTCGGGGCGAATATTTATCGGCCTGCAATCGAGGGAATCAAGAATATAATAAAGTTAGAAGGAATGGCGCAATTCAACGTTCCGAAAGACCGAGACCCTCCTTTAGCGTACCTATTCAGCATGTATGAAACGGGCGCAAACAAGTACACTAGGGCTAGTGTTACAATATTCTACTGTACCTGACGAGTACTTACTCTACCTAGCTAAAGTATCACAGTATGTATGATATCTTTTCCTGTTCCTTCCCAATGTTTACGGCGGAGTGGAGCGCAGAGGGGGATCCGGTCGAAGAATCATTCTTGACTTGGAGTAGGAACCTTCGGACCTCGTAGGCTCAATCATAAGATAATTAAGATTGCCTACTCTACGACCATGAAATCGTTCTCGCCTCATAGCGATCGCAAGAAATCACGCATGCTCTCACCACGCTTTTCAGAGCACCCGAAGCTTACACACAGATTCGAGCATTATTCCCCATTTCTCTCTATCATGGTAATATATCGTGAGAACAAGAGTCATCTTATTCTCATAAAAGCAAACAGCCCTCGTAGTAAAGTAGCCACCGATGAGAATGGAATTGCGTCAACCAGAAAAATCTAAATTTGTAACATTACTTTATTATTCCTATGGTAGAATACAGCATCCTCCGTGACGTCGACTCTCACAACCTCTATGCTAGACAAACATCCACAACACCTATCACCTTCCTTTTCCGAATCCCTATAAACCATTCTTATATCATGACCTGATTGCCCATTGCCCATTGCCCATTGCCCATTGTTCTGATTGGTGCTCCCCCTCTCATCTCCCCTACTCAACCTTTCAATTACCGCCATGAGCTCCTTAATTCCTCCAGAACCCACACTTCCTTCCCGCTCATTGCCGACGGAAAGTCCAACAACGCAAGTGGAAGACTTTGCGCAGTCCCCTCCAATTTCTCAAGCTCCACGCCTGCCTTCGTTGCGCAATGTCAACGATACCCCGTCAGCCGCCAATATGACCGCCTCGTCCACCCCTCTAGGTACTCTCAACGCCGCTCGAAGGCCCACACTTCCTCAAAGTGCCCACGGTTCCTCCCGTGGTAGTCAGCTCCCTCAAGATATGCAGGCAAAGATGAAAGCCTTTCATTTATCAAGACAGGGCGCGCCTCCTCCCCAGAATCTACGCATGCCACCTAATGTCGGAGCTCACTCGGTCTCTACGACCCAAATACCAACATCAGCCGGACCTGCTCCAAAAGGGGCAGTGGCCGGAAATCTAGCACCGTCTTGTATCGCCAGTCCCGGTGGGCCAATCATTGGTGCACCTGGAGGGCTTCGACTTCCCCCTGGTCGACCACAAGCGCCCAATTTCAACTCGGCGCCCGCTGTTCCTGGCCTGAATATGAATCCTAAAATGGGCGGCTTGGCAGCAAAACGAGGTCTCAACAAAGGGATGAAGTTGTCCGATGCCTCGGGACCCCAAATGCCTTCAGGAGGAACAACCAGCACGGCGCCTGCCTCGGATACCATCGCGGGAAAAGGCGAAGGTCCGGGTCAAGGCTATGGTGGCGACTCACTATTCAGCAAGTACTCGGAATATGTGGACACCAAGACTGGGACATTGAAATTCAAGGGCAAAGCTACGATACATGGCAAAGGTATTGACTTTTCAAGCGGCACAAGCTTCAACATCTCGCTGGACGAGGTTGACAACCTGGAAGAGCTAGGGAAAGGTAATTATGGGACCGTCTACAGAGTACGCCACAGCCGACCTCAGCTGCGCCGGCCAGGCCAAGGTCTAAGTGGCAACCGGAATCTGCCTTCCATGGCAGCGAATTCGATGATCGCAAACAAGAATGACGATGCGTCCGATGGAACTTCTCCAAAATCAGCGACCTCCGGGAACACGACGGGCATCGTGATGGCTATGAAGGAGATTCGGTTGGAGTTAGACGAGGCCAAATTTGCCGCCATTATCATGGAGTTGGACATATTGCATCGGTGCATATCGCCCTTCATCGTCGATTTCTACGGGGCATTCTTCCAAGAAGGCGCTGTTTACATATGTATGGAATACATGGACGGCGGATCGATTGATAAACTGTATGGAGACGGTGTGCCAGAAAATGTTCTTCGGAAGATTACAATGTCTACGGTCATGGGTCTCAAGTCGTTGAAGGAAGACCATAACATCATCCACCGCGATGTGAAACCAACTAACATTCTAGTCAATACCCGCGGTCAAGTTAAGATCTGTGACTTTGGTGTCAGTGGGAATCTGGTTGCGAGCATTGCAAAGACGAACATTGGCTGTCAAAGCTACATGGCGCCGGAACGAATTTCAGGCGGAGGTGTTGCGCAAGCTGGCGCGAATCCAGGCGGGGGGACCTACAGTGTACAGAGCGATATTTGGAGTCTGGGTTTGACCGTCATTGAATGCGCATTAGGACAGTATCCGTACCCACCGGAAACATATGACAACATTTTCAGTCAGTTGAGTGTAAGTCTGACGTTCCCGCCGCTGAGGAGTAGCGATGTCTGACAAGTGCAGGCTATCGTGGACGGTGAGCCGCCCGACTTGCCGACTGATAAATTTTCCGAAGCCGCCAGGGATTTTGTCAAAAGAACATTAAACAAGACTCCCAAACTTCGCCCGAATTATGCAACTCTCTTGCAGCATCCTTGGTTAGCACCCCTTCTGAAACCACCAACGATTTCGGAAGAAGATGAAGACCTTGTGGACGAGGAGGTCACTCAGGAGGCCGTGGCTCCAGGCGCTTTCGACAAGGAGGTCGCGCAATGGGTATCAAGTGCAATGGAGCGGAAACGGAACGGAACAATGGGAAAGAAAGCCAAACCAGCTCTTCATGCTGCGCCGTTAGATGCTGTCCCAAGCACGTCACCTGATGCCACATAAATGAGCACGAATTCCGCTGCGACACAAATTCGAGACCGTGGGCTCTATGGTATGCCATATCACCTCACCCAGCTCTTCTACACACCCTGGCAAAGCTATATTGAACGACTACATAGCCCGCCAAGGGGTCCAATGGTAACATCCTGGGACATTGAGGGCGTATCTGATCCAATTAGCTTCGACCGTGCGAGAGCCATCGGTTCAAATGCACTCTGGTGGGTAGTATTGAATGAGCCTTTGGAACTTCTAATTGTTGCCGAGATACTTGTGGGTGTTGATCGAAGACCCTATGTGACGGGCAGGTTCCCGGTCCTACTGCGAACGTTGAAAGCGTTTGAGCTTTGGGGATCGTAAAATATAAGAATTCAGCTTGCAGTCTGAAGCTATCACGGATAATGCCTCATATCGTTCCATATCGTGCAACCAGTCCGTTATCCTTGCCACTTGAAGCAAACCGAAGGCTTTGAATATTTTCAGCAGGCAATAAACAGATGTCTTGTACAAGACAAGACGGTAGTGTACGAATCAAGGCAAGTTGAGGAACCGTGCAGCCATAGTATATTATCATGGCCACGTCCGAACAAGGCCTTGACAGCAAGCCACTGAGATAACAGCCCTAACATCATCCTCCATGTAGCGATCATGCGTTGGGTATCGACCCTGTTGGTCTTTGTCATGTCCCCCAACCTCGAGCCTCGTCATCTTCTTTGTAGTAGCTTGACACACTCCGCTGTGTATGGATGCTTACAATACTCAGAAAACACCAGCTGCCTATTCTAAGGGGCCTTTGTGGATAGTACAACTCGGTCCCATTAGCAGGGCCACACTTGGCGGAGGCTCTACTCTTCTTGATCTCCTGTCCGTGTCGTTATCTCTATTGGGGTTGACCATTTTCCATTTTAGTGGATATCAGCGCCACCTGATCTTTCTTAATATACTTGATGAGGGCACGGAGCCCCAGTATCTAGCATCACCTAAAGCCTTATTTGCGTCTTTCGAGATTCATGTGGCAGCGAGGTATTAGTATTCTCGGCCAGAACACGGGTTTCGAGGTTTTGGGATTCATCTTCACCAAATGCCGTTCCCTTCCCGTGGATCGCGTCTTCTCAGTAGGGACTTACCCGTGGATTTTTCAATTTTTCGGTTCTTGCAAAATATCTTCACACCCAGAGAGGCTGGATTCTCTTGTTGCACACCTTCAAAATTGTAAAGATCTCAACAATGAACAACTTTGAAAAGATGAGTTATGAGTCTTTCTAGTGTTTGAATAGGCAAAATGATTTTGATTAGAGTTGTGTTTGACAATGAACTTATCAGAGTAAAGAGCCAGTCTTGAGCCGTGTCTATCCAGGAAAGATTCCTGAAGATTTCACAAATGCTACTTGGATTTTTCAGGATTTGTTTGTGGATCAAGGCTTTAAATCCCCCAGCCAAAAGGCAGGGCAAGGCTGAGGCAAAGTAAATCTCTCTTAGCCTCTACTTCGTTTATTTCTTCACTTCTGTATGCAGCCAAAGGCTATAACAACTATAAACAAATAATCATGGATCTGGCTGGTCACATAGCCATGGGACCATTAAACCACTTTTGGACATTGAACTTGCCCCTGTTTCCTGGTAACATAATTCCTCAAGTATGGTGCACCAGCGGGTATTGTGACCAATTGCGGTAGTGTGTTCACAAGTGCTTTCTGGTCACAGGTATGCTACATTATAAAGGTAACACAATAGCTAAGCACCGCATTTCACCTTCAAATCAATGGCCATTGGAATCAGACATTGGAGCACTAATTGTGGCCCCACTACTTGCTCTGTTCATTGTGGTGCTTGGCCAGAAGACGTGCTCCCTGCAAAAAATATATATCTCGCCCAACACCACAAACACCAAGAAACACATCCCAGTGTGCATGCACTAGCTTCCATATTCCATGATCCAGCCGCCAGATAGTAGCTTTGACCGCTTTGTTGGCCTTTTCCTGTCGGATTTCCTCAGCCTGAGTTGCTTGCTTTAGAGCTCTCTCTGTTTTTTCCTTTGCACTTTCTTCCACAATAGACAGAGATTTAGGTATCTGACCAACAGACATCCATCCACCTTTCTGAGCAACAGTCCCAGCAAATGTCTTATGTGCTCACTTGACCACAGCTGCCTTGTGAATTGCTTCCAGATCTCGCTTGGCAATCTGGCTAGAGTAGCCATTGGCAATCAATCCTTTCACAAATTGGGCCAAAGGCTTCCGCATGCCCTCAGGAATCACAAATGCTTGCTTGGCAAGTAGTTCCTGAAATCACTTGCCATATTTGATAATATCTTGAGCTGAATGAGGTGTTACGGCAAGTACTGGTGGCTGGGCAGGTGGAGTAACAGCCCAAGCTTTGGGCAAACTTCTGATTTCTTTAAGTACTAAGTATCTCAGGGTTGTAAGGCACAAATCCAGTCTTTCAAAAAGCGGATGTGATACTAGTACTTATTGTGAAAGTTTGAGATTGTATCCAATTGAATACAGCCAGAAAGTCCAGTCTAGCAAAGTCACTACTGCCAAGACACACAGCAGCATTTATGGCCTCAGCATGATAATGCTTAAAAGGCTGAAAGCATCCCACATCCAATGGCTGAGTGATATGTGTAGAATGCGGGGGAAGTACAAATAGATCAATACACATCTGTTGCGCAAATGCGTAAAATTCGTACGTATAGTCTTGTCCCCAATAAAAGTCATTCAATTCCGAGATTTTGCCGGCTACTGCTGAAAACCATCAAACAATTGGCATTCTCTGTACACTCAGGCATTTCATGTACATTGCTACCATGGCCTTGACTTAATGAGCTTAGTATGATTGGCTTCATGTAGCATTTGACATCTCCAAGGCATCTGAGGTAGCGTCTACAGGGCTTTTGATGATTTTCAACGGTCGCCGGCAACCGCTGAAAACCATCAAATAACCGGCATTTTCTGTACACTCAAGCAGAACAATTGTGTTATCAGGAAATGGGGGCAAGTTCAATGTCTAAAGGTGGTTTGGTGGTTGCATGGCTATGTGACCAGCCAGACTCATGATTATTTGTTCATAGTTGTCATAGCCTTTGGCTGCATACAGACATGAAGAAATAAATGTACACTCAAGATTTTTATGTACATTCCTACCATAGTCTTGACTTGATGAGCTTAGTATGGTTACCTTCACATAGCATTTGACATCTCCAAGGCATCTTAGCAATCCTGGCCTGAATCTCTTTGAGGTCAATCTGCTCCCATTCCTCCTGAATTACGGTACGTAGCTTGTACTGATTATTCCACTCCTTTTGATGTACCTGCTCATTCAAAAGATTCCAAGCACCTTCAATTAGATTGAGATCAGGTGACTGAGTAGGGTGTTCAAGTGTCTCAATCCAGTTGCCATTTCTCAGCTTTGTCGCTCTGTTCTCAACACCGGCCTCTTGATCCTCCTTGTTCTTAATTTTTCCATGACTTGAGTCACCATCTTCCTGCAGAATGCCACGTCCATACTTGAGCGGTAGCTCATTGACTCTGTTGCAGTAATCTAAAAGCTAGTGACTGATGTAATACTCTGTTGTCATACTATTTCCAGTCGACTGATATGTAATAGATCACGCAATTGTGCATAAAAGCTTCTATTTTTTAGAAACTTTTTAAAATATTTTATCAAAGCAAAGTATCTAGCAAGGTTTTTATTCTAAGAGTTAACATCAATAAAACCAAAACTATTAAAACAAAATGCGCTCACTGCTCACTTTCTTAAATTACCTTGGCTTAGCAATTGATTCACACATACACACACAAGACTCCAGTTTCTTCTTTCTGTATGTTTGTTTCCTTTCTTTTTTGCTGTACTTTAGTTTTGGTCCATTGAGGCATCATATCAAATATTGGGCTTCCAATACTCAGCATAACTAGCCAAATCTATAGTTATTTATTTATAGTTATTATAGCTTTTGATTACATACATAAATAAAGAAATAGAAAAGTAAAAAATTAAAAGCAGACGTTAGACGTACATAACCATCTTTATAAGCGTACATACCCTAATATGATATGCATATATATCTAAATTTATAGGCATACAGTCTCTTAAATTGGGTTAGATTTGGGCAAAATCTAACTCAATAAGGTAAAAACTCATTTTTAGCCTCAAAAAAGCTGACTGCACGTATCTACTTTGGTGTGTAGCTGTTAGCAGCAGACTTTGCCGGGCTGCGCCATGCCCTTGTGCCACAGTGATGTTGCATAGGGCTCAGCAGAGCAAGCGACAAATAATATTGCTCCCTCGCTCTAGCTTATCCATATATACCCCTATTGAGGCATGCAACAATAGGTCCATAATGTGTCGGCTAGGGGGTAGTGTGCACAAGCATGCTTTGTAAACATATTGCTACTGGCAATGCCCTCAAGATTCTTGAGATCCCTAAGATTTGATTTTGGCGTTGATAGGCCTACAAACATATTGCTGTTGCTACACATCACCCTTAGTGTGCAGAGGATAGCCCTGAATGTGAAGAATTTGAGTGTTCAGTGAGGCCCAAGACCACCATATAGCACATCAATCAATGCTGCGGTAGAATCTTTAGGTAGCCAGCTAGTAGACCAATCAACAGCATGAGTCTCCCCAGTGCTTGCCGCAGTACCATTGCCCACATGTAGGAGGCTCTGGGCAAATGCCTCTATATCAGCTTGGCCTTGATCAGTGAGATTCGGATTTTGAAGCCTCATGTCCTTGGTAAGTCTCAATATCTTGATGTGATGATTCTATAGGTATGTGGTCCTCAATATAGCCCAAGCGAGACGTCCAGATTCAACCCTCTTGATGACAGGAAGGACTTGACGGAAGTCTTTGCAGAAGCATGTGATAATGCCCCCAAACAGAGCGGATGTTAGACTGGCCTATATGTGAACTCAGTAGCGATAGCGATATATTTGTATATAGGGCTATCAGTAGTAGACTAATTCTTAAGGATCTCAAGAAAAATCTCGGGGGCATCGCCAGTAGCAATATGTTTGCCAAGCATGCCTGTGCGTCATCCGACCCCTTACCGCTGCGTCATTGCCCCACGGTCGCATGCCTCAATAAGGCATTCATGGCAAGTCAGATCAATGAAACGGTATGATTTGTTCCATCCTCACGCTAAGCCTAATCCGGCTAGATTGTGGCACAGCTTTGTGGCGCATGCCATACTGTGGCGGCCAACAACACTCTGCTGCTAACAGCAGAGACCTTTTGAATGTCCTGGAGCATTCAATCAACAGCCTCAATATTGTGGGAATTTTGCATTGAGATCTTGTCCCAGAAGATGAGTTCTGTGCACATGAATAGCTCAGCAAGATCAGTTCCCCTTGAGACACTGCAAGTAATCGTGTCGCGGACACCAAGCTTGCCAGCTCGCTTGGTGCCGGTCGGCCATATGCAAAAGTCAGCCATATGCAAACTGCCTTTTACCGCCAAAACGCAACTTTGCAAAGTTACAAAACAGCCCACTTTTGTAATTGTAATTTGATAAAACTTACGATACAGCTTCATGATATATTAATCAATTTTTCTGCACAATAATAATTACATATACTATGAAAATTGGTGGTGCAAAGAGAGGAATCGTCGAGCAGTACTTTTTCACCATACTAAAAAAATCGCGAAAATTGAATTTTGTTGAATTCCGTATCTTTTGAGTCCAGGTTGTTGTTTTTTGGAAGTAGAATGGTGTACACTGAGTGTTAAATACTGCAGTTTTGCGGTAAAAGACGGTTTTGCATATGGCTGACTTTTGCATATGGCCGGCTAGCACCTAGCAAAGGACGAGCTAGGTGCGTGGCACGATTAGACTGAGTGGTGGCATTGAGAGGTATCTTGAAGCAAGAGTGAAGAAGGATGGCTGCAATTCCAGAAGAGGCCAAAGCGATGGCTACCCTGGCGTTGTTTTAGACTCTTTGAAGCACGGTATTCTGAAGCATGGTCTTGCCAGTACCTCTGTAGCCATTGGGGAAGAATAGCTGGCCAGTAGAATGAGTAACAGCGTCCCAAATGGCCTCAGCGGCAATGGTCTGGTTGTTGTTGAGAGTCGTCCACCTCTGCTCCCAAGTATTGGTCTCATAGCCCTGTTCTTCCCGTAGGAGTCAATTCCTACCGTTCTCATGGTACTGTTTGTAGTCTTGGGCAATCGCTGGCAGGCCAAACCCAGTGGTGAGGCCAATGTCCCTTGTGGAACTTGTATTGTTCTCCTCCAATTGAATTTGAATCAGGTGGAGGCAGAAGTCCTCGGCGACAACCTGCCTGGTCTGGGCATTGTCTGAGAGGGGTAGGGTATGATACTGAGTCTGAAGGATATGAACACAGTCATCAGATAACCTGAAAGTGAGTGGTCAGTGAATGTTCCAGACTAAGGGTATTGAAAAAAAATACGCCGGGCGGGAGGAGTTTTTGCAGGTAAACAAAAGCAACACCACACCAAAAAAAGTGGTGATGTTTTAAAACAGCCGGTAGCGCGGTAATATTCTCGTCCCGCAGCTGGAGCAATGTCTGAAAGATGCTGCCAGGGATGTTTCAGACTAAGCGTAATTTTAAATACACCGGGCGGGAGGAGTGTTTTGGGGTAAACAAAAGCAACACCACACCAAAAAAAAGTGGTGATGTTTTAGAAACGACATCTAGTGGGGTAATATTCCTGCACCGAATGGCCACATACCTTGACTTATGATTATTCCACAAATTGAGAGGATTTGCAGGGTCGCAATTGAGCAATATTGTCACAAAGAGACTCCGTAGGCATCCCCCTCCCTGCCAGGCCCCTGCTTCAGCCAATGCTTGATTCCATTTGGCGTCATTATGCAGGAGGCCCCGTGTTGTACAGGCCCAATAGAATGTAGGAAGAAGAATCCTATTCACCGTACATAGGTCTTCAAAGGATGTGGGACTTGGCACATTCAGGAGAAGGTACTGTAGGTAGAAGAGCTCCCCAACATTCAGATTGATGTAGAACATTCTTGCAATAGTACCCCAACCCCGCTGACGTGGACTCCAGCCCCCTCAAGGACCTCTCTTCCAGATGTGTTTGCCCCTGGGCTTGTTCCTGACGCGTTTGATTTAACCCAAAGAAGGACATCAGGTGTGGTCTTGCAAACTCCTGCTGAGTTGACTACCTTAGAAAGGTCCACATTGTCATCAAATTGAATGGTGTGTTGATTAGGGAGGTGGATAGACAGCCATTCAATAGGGGGACTGTGATCATGTAGCTTGAATGCAAAGATCCTCCAGCAGGCTTCTGCAGAGCCCACCCAGCGTGCCTCTTGATATTCTTGAATCTCGTCCATGGGATCTGGAATCACACCGTCTGGTACCCCACTGTTCTCTTTCTCAATCCAAAGACTGGCCCTGTCACTGCCCTTGTGGACATATTTGAAGATGTGTTTGCAGGCCTTGATGTTGGCGCAGATCTCCACATTGATGTGAGCATCATACTTGGCCAAAAGATAGGGATTGTAGGGCATCACCCAGGAGTTCTGCTTACTCTCATTGTCTGGCATCTGATTTCCAGTAGGCCGACGGCGACAGTATTTGGGGTAGCCAAAGTCTGGTTTGAAGACAGTATGATCGCAGAACTCCTTAGGGAAACTCTTGCTACATTTGTTCTTTTCTGAGTCCCAGCAAGGGGGAGGAGTACCCACCTTGCTTGTGGCGTATTGACTGCAGTTGCCATGGAGCATGCACCTGGTGACCATGGCATGGAGATTTGGATATAGACGCTGATTAGGGATCTTAGCACTGACAGCAGCATCTACCTCAGCGGCGCCGAAGAATTGATCCTCAGGATGTAGAATAATGAGAATATGGGCATGGGGTAAGCCTTGCTTCTGGGACTCAATGGTGTATGCATATGCTAGGACTCTCCCTAGAAAAGCATGTAAACAATGGAGATATAGGGCTGAAACCGGAAAAAAATTTGGCTGGGCTCCGCCTCCATGAGATATTGACTCCTTTTTGACAACATTGCAGGGCTAACAGGAAGGCCTTATGATGTAATAAGGGGCTGAACCGTGCCAGAAGCACCCTTAGGGACAAATTTACCGCCTCCACTTACAGCCTGACTGACATGCTGCCAAAAACTGACCTATGGGGTATGATTTGTGGCGGGCTACTGCACGTTGGGGGGGGGGATGAGGCGGGGGGATATTGAGGCTTACCGAGCACTTTTCCTTTCAGTATATCCTTCATCAAGGCCTTCAGCTTCAGTCGGAATACCCTGGCGATCAGATCAGGGCGATCAATGGACTGTTTGCCAGGTAGAAGGTTCTCTTTGATCTCCTTCCAATTGGGGTTGCAGGTGAACATGAGGAAGAGGTCTGGATGGCCAAACTTGGTGGACAGAGGAATAGTGTCCTGGTAGAGCTGTTTCATGAATTGTGGGACTCTCTAGAAGGAAGAAGGGAGGACAATGCGTTGTTTGCTAGCCTCATTGCCTGTGGTGGCTCCAGCAGCATGAGCATTGACAACTGCTTGATATGTATCAGCCCAAATAGTCTTCTGATTGGCTTTCAACCAATGGAGCTTATTGCTCTTGACAGCAACATATGCATCACACACAAAGTGCTGAAGCAGTCTACCGCAATGCAGGAGGCGGTTGAATTTGCCAAGACAAATCTGCATCAGATATCTGTGGCGAGTCAGCGGTTGATCAAGGATTCAGATGAGGTATAGACTTGTAATATGAGGCCAGCGTAACTCAACTAGAACCACCCTTGCCAGTGGTTCCCTTCACTTGTGGCGCCAATGGCTGTTTGCCATCCCTTTGTTGATGTGCCAGGAGACTGCCACCAAGAGTAGCATACACATTGGGTATGTTGCTGTGCCATGACTGTTTGCCAAATGGGAAGATGAGGGGATACCGCAGAGACATGTTTGCTGGATGCCAGTATGGAACACTGAATCTCTCACCACTTCTGGCCTCTGCCAACATGTCTTTAGACTCTGGAACACCCAGAGGATCGTCTGCATCACCTTCCCAAGCTATAGCCACCTCATCAGAAGTAGGACGATTGTAGGTGCGTGGATTGTGATGCCGAGGGTTCTTGTGAAGTAGCTTGTAGCCTTGCATAGCTGGATTAGCCTCTAGTTGCTCAGCCATTGATTTGAGGGCATTGATGTATGGATTGATGCTTCTGAGGATTGCAGCTATTTTTTGGTGAAGAGGCTGATTTGTGCGCTCGTAGTGGCCATGCCTAAAGCAATTAGTTAGGGCTAGGGTTCAAGCATTGCTACTAAAAATACGCAGGCAATATACAAAATACCGCAAATCAGAACACCACCGGAATCACTGGAATATGCACTGACCGTGTTATAGACTGATCTTGAGTACTGTCCATGATGTAGATCTGCCCAAATACTGATTGTTTGCCCTCCAAGGGGGCCAGAGCAGGCATATGAGTAGTGATTGCCCCCTGGATTTGCCAGGTGTATGGAGCAACGGCATGATTAATAGTGACTTGCTTTGAGGCCATAGAGGCGGCGTTTTTGTATTGCACACTGTAGCGTCGGTATTCCTTGCAATCATTGATGAGGCTTGACGTCCCTGGCGTCATGGAGTGAAGAATTTGATTGATATCAGCCTCATTGGGGTTGATGGGAGCATTGGTGCTTGTCTCGAAGCCCTCATGGCCTCTCTCACAGGAACTCTCTCTCTCACCTCAATGTAGCATATCATCGTCCTCATTGTCATTGTCATCATTGTTGGGAGCAATGTCAGTCTCAGGAGCACCAACCTCGGTCTTTCCTTTGTCACAGCACCACTCCAGCTTCTTGTCTTTCCTTGACAGAGCACCGCAGCTGTCACATTTCTGATCCATGGGGCCCAGATTGTGCCGCAGCGGCTCCGTAGTATATGGACAGCGAGCGATGTAGCTGGCGAGTCTCGCTGGAGGCTGCGCAGGACCCAAATAAGGGCTGGAGGGAGGTGAAGTGGGGGGAGGCGGATGAGGCTGAGTCCAGAGGGAGCTGCAACAGAGGGAGCTGCAAATCGATGTCAACAACAGACGCGTTGTGTCTGGGACTGGGCGGTAAGGAGGGCACAGGGGAGGACAATGGCGGCTGTGACGATGATGACTGTGATGATGATGGCTGTGAATCAGTTCAGACTCTCTTGAAAGGCCTTCCAGCGCGTTGATTAGCGGTAGTAGGTGCTCGCTTGCGGCCTCGATTGCCAGCGGTCAGCGATTCACCAAGAGGCGGCCTGAACGCGTCAGTAAGGGCTTCATTCAGGACGTGGGAAAGAGGGTATGTGCCTGAGGCATCTGTTGACGCGTGGGGGAGCTGCACCAAGGGCGAATAAGGCCATATTGGTGGATATGTTGATTGAGGATAGATTGGTGGTGTGGAAGAATGAGGGATGGAAAAACAGGAAGAAGATATTAGCGTTGGCACTAAAGTGCTGACTAAGCACGATCTAACCAAAAAGCGAATTGGTGATTGGCCGCACATACAAATCTTAAATTTAAGGTGTGTTTTTAGCTCAGCCCTGCCTTATTCTGTTATATATATTGATGTCCAAACTGCTGGCATTTGTCATACTCAGTCACTTGGACTCTGTTGCCTGCAATATATAGGCCTTGGTGCATTGCAATGTTTGCATCCTTCTGTGACTTGGTGGTCAAGATGACTGATGAATATCTCTTGTTGATCCTGGCCTCTTCTTTGGTGAGCCAGAGAGGGTGCTGTGCCAGTACCAGTCCAGGGTTGAAGATCTCAATCTCAGATTTCAGGAGTTGCATTCCCTGATCCCCACTGAATGTCTCAATGTTGATGCCATGTGCAATCATGCGTGCCCATCTTGCATCTTTGGTGACATTGACAGTGTCCACAATAGACTCCCACTGATCCTTGTGTTCAATCAAGACATCATTCTTGTACTTTGGTATTGTGGTAATAATGACACTCTCTCCTGATCTTGACTTGCTGACTGTGGCCACTACAGGGTCATTGAAGCCTTTTGCTTGCAGGTTCTGATTAATGGCATTCCTTGTCATACGTGGGTCAAAGGTCTTTGTCTTGTCTTTGACTGTGATGACTAAGCGGTGTTCCAAGTATGAGGGGGGCTGTGGTTTTGGTGGTATTGGTGGTGCTGATGGTGGTGCTCTTGCTCTGTGCACTGTCTGCCACTGGTTGTCATTGCTGCTGGCTACTGTAGCCCAGAAAGAAGTTGGTAGGTGATTTTTTTTATTTCTTCATTTCTGTATGCAGCCTAGGGCTATGACAACTATGAACAAATAATCATGAGTCTGGCTGGTCACATAGCCATACAACCACCAAACCACCTTTAGACATTGAACTTGCCCCCATTTCCTGTTGGTAGGTGAGTAGCTAGTGGTGTTTGCACAGCTCTCTTGGTCTTGGCACTCTGTACTTGTTGGTCTTCAAGTATGTGTAGGATCTTGTCCAGTTTCTCATGCACCTTCTGGTTTGACTCTGGCCTCTGACTTGATATAAGGGGTTGTGGTTGCATCAAGGTGTCTGCTTTCCCAATTGATATCATTGCTATGCTCAACTCAGCAATGACTTGTTGAATTGCTTGCTTTTCACTCTGGGTGGCCAAATCCAGAGCTGTCTGCAGGTTGTTCTTGGCCATGGTCAATGCCTTTTCCATGGTAACACACGCAAAAATTGATTGATTGTTGCTTGTTGGACTTGGTGATGTGTCAACATGCTCAATGCAGAGTTTT